>SELE01000057.1:33949-526086 GCA_009805495.1 Pezicula neosporulosa
GATTTATACTACTTCTAAATTATAAAAGTACTTTATTTTACTAGAACTAAATATTAAAGTTTTTAAATAAAATTAAAACTATATATAAACTAGATATATTAAGCTTAATAAAAATAAGTTAATACTTAACTATTACTTAATTAAATTAAGCTAATATTTAGATAATAAAAAATATATTAAAATTTAAACCTTATAGAAATAATTATATTAGCTTTAAAGTATAAAATTTAAAGAAAATAATATTTATTAATTAATATACTTTTATTATTATTTAGAAACTTATAAAAAATACTTTAAAAATAAATTAAAAGTAAAGAAATACTTAAGATTCTTTAATTTAATATTTAAAGCTTTAAAATTAAAAGAATTACTAGATTTATATATCTAGAGTTATAATATTTAAGAGGTCTACTAGTAAAACTTAAATAAAAGGTTATTTAAAAAATTAATATTAATATTAATAATTTAATTATATAAATTATTTAAAAATATAATAAATTATAAAAAAAAGATTATAATAACTAAAAAATTAAAAATAAATTTACCTTTATAGTAATTAAATAAAATTAAAGAACTTAAAAAATAGTAGTAAATATAGTAGCTAAAGTAAGAGACTAAAAGGAAAAGAAAAATATTTATTATTAAGTAAATAAAATTAAATACTATTCTAAGATAATAATAATATTAATACTAAGTTAATAAAATATATAAAGAAACTCTTTATTAATTTAAGTAAAACTATTTAAGAATAAATTCTATAGTTAGTAGTATTTAAATATATTAAACTTAAGGCTATTAAATTACTAAAAACTATTAGTTTAGATTTTATAAAGAAAAGTTAATAGTTCATATTAAAATCTTTTTAATCTAAGAGAAAGTAAAGTAAAATACTATTATATTACTAATCTCTATTATATATAAAGAAATTACTTAGTACTTAAAGAAGATAAAGAAAAAGAATATTATATTTTAATAAAGAATATAAACTTTATATTAGACTTAAAAAACTTAGATATATATTTAGTATTTCTAAGACCTTTACTTTAATAAAAAGGTATTATAAGAATATAATATAATTAAATATAAGAGTTTATCTCTATTAATACTATAATAATTATAAAATAGTATTTAAACTTTAAGCTAGGAAACTTCTAATAATAAATTATATAAATTAATAAGTTATATTACCTTTAAAAGAAACCTAAGAAAATATTTTAATTTAATTTTAAAAAGAGTAAAGTTATAATTAACCCTATAATTTATTAATTAATTAAATATAATTTTAGAACAAAGATTTACTAAAAAGTTAAATAAAAGCTTTTTAAATAAGTTAATAAAGAAAAGAAGATAATAGTATTAAAAACTCTTTAAGTTAGGAATTAAATACTACTAATATCTAAAGATAAAAGAAATAAATAATATTCTAAGGCTTACTTAATTTAATTAATAAATATAATTAAAGAAATACTTAAATCTAAGGAATTAAAGGAAAGAAGATTAATTATATAATTTTAAAGAACTATTAAGTTACTAAAGCTTAAATTAAACTAAGCTATTAAAGTTTATTAATACCTTAAAAATAAAAATAAATCTAGAGAAATTATTAAATAAAATACTTAATTAACTTATTAAAGAAGTTATTAAATAAAAAATTCTAGTTAATTTTAATATACTTTAAAAAAAGTTTTTTTAAAACTTATTATTAATAAAGGAAAAATATTAAAATTTTAACTAAAAAAGATATTTATAGTATTTTAATAAGTTATATTTAGTTATATAATATATTTAATTATTTATAAAGTACTTTAATAAGCTAAGTTAAACTAAGAAAATATAATCTTATTACTATATTTAATATTAGTACTAAAATTAATATTATAATTATAAAAGTTATTAAAAGAATAAAATTATATATATAATTTAATTCTATTATATACTTAAAAGGGATTATTAATTATTAATAATAATTTATTAAAGTATATAAAAATATCCTTATATAAATTAAAAGTATAGTTATTCTTTAGTATATCTTTATAGTTAAAGAAGAACTAATTACCTTAGTTTTAAGTTAACTATTTATTATTATATTATAAATAACGTTTAAATATAATAATAATAGATAAATATAAGTTAAGAGAATTAAGGACTTTAATAGATATTAATAAGTAATATTTTAGTATTATTATTTAGTAAAAATAATTATATTAAAAAAGATATTTTTTATAAATTAAGCTAGAACTAAAGTAATATCTAGAAAGTATAGAAAATAATAATTAACTTACTAAGTAAGGCTAAGCTAGTTAATAATTTTTAATTTCTACTACTATTAGTAATTATTATATATAAGAAGTTTATAAACTAAGTAAAAAGAATTATTTAGTTAGAGTTATAAGTATAATACTATTAAACTATTAATTAATTATTATTTAACTAAAGTTATAAAAAGAAAAATAATATTAAATTATAAAATAACTACTTTAGAACTTATAAATATTAATTATTTAGATTAAGAAATAAATAATTTAAAAAATATAATTAGAAATATAAAGTTAATAAATATAGAATAATAAATATAAAGTTAAAATAATCTTACTAAAAAGTAAGTTAGTAATACTTAGTTAATAAAAATAAGTTAATTTAACTAATAAAAGTTATTTATATATATAAGTTTTATTAAGTAATTTATTTAATTTAGAAATTAGTTTAAAAAACTAATAGTAAAAGTTTAATTATTTATTAAAATTTAAAAAATAGTTTATATAAAACCCTTAGCTTATTTATTAAAAGTAGAATTAATTAAGTAATTTAAAGCTTATAATATATAAAATTTATTTACTATTAAAAAAATATCTAGCTACTATATAAATATTAAAGAAGTTTAATTTAAAAACAATAAATTAAATACTAAAAATACTTAGAAAGAAATAAATAATAAATATTTATATACTTTATAAAACTAAGGATAAAAAGGTTAAATTAGTTAATTTTAGTTATTCTAATAAATTATAACCTAGAGGAAATTTATACTAAAAGAAAGAAGTTATAAAAAAATAAAAGAAAAACTAAAACTAAAAAATATAATTATTAAATTACTCTTAAATTTTTAATTATTAAATAAGAATTATACTTAATATCTAAAAGGATAAAAGTATTAATTAAAGATTTAATTATTTTAATACTTAATAAATTAAACCTACTTAAAGAGTTATTATTTACTTAAAAAGTTATAATTTCTTTTAGCTTTTTTAAAATTAAATAGAAATATAAAAGAAAGTAATACTACTAGTAAAAATTAGAATAATCTTTTATAGTATATATTAAGTACTTAATAACTTAATTCCTAGAGCTTTAATACTAGAGGTTACTTAAATATTATATAAATATATAAGCTAAGGAATTTTAAAGCTATATTATAGACCTTATAGAAATTATTATTTCCTAGTAAAAAAAAAGAATAAAGGTTTTAGATAGATTAATAATACTTAATTATATAATTACTTTATAATTAAAGATACCTTTATACCTTTATTAGTTAAAGAAATATTAAAAGAGTTTATAAGTTATACTATTACTTTATTATTAAACTTATTTTTAAGATATAATTAACTACCTTTAAATATAAAAAGTTATAATATTATAGTAATTATAACCTTAGTAAATTTACTTTATTATACTATATCTATATAAAGTACTATAAATTTATTAGCATAGGTTTATAGAGTAACTATATAAATAGTTTAAAACTATATATTATATATTTATAAAGCTTTTATTAATAATATTAAAGTTAAAGGATTAAAATTAAAAAGCTATTATAATTATTAAGAAGTTATACTAAAAGAATTCGAAAATTTATATTTAAGTATATTTAAAATATTAATAAAGTACTAAGTAATATTAAAAGATCTAGAGCTATAATTAAATTAAATAGTTAATTATATATTAATAAACTTAAAATACTTAGATTTATTTATAACTTAAAGGAAAGATTACTAAGTATTTTAAAAGTTATTAAAATACTTAATTAACTAAAGTTTATAAATATTATATCTATAAAAGTATTTATTAAAATTTATATCTACTTTTAAGTATAAATTACCTTCTTTATATAAATTACTAAACTTATATATTTATTATTTAAAAAGAATATACCCTTTTACTAAGAGATAAATTAAATTAAAGTAATAACTATTTTATAATAAACTTTTATAAAAAACATTTATATTAGTTTTATTAAATTACTTTTCTAATATAGATAGAACTAATAGTACTAAGAACTAACGCTAGTATAAAAGCTTAAAAAGCTATATTACTATTATAATTAATTAATAAAAAATATTATTCTTTTAAATATAAAAGTAAAGTTTAAAATTATATTAAATAAAATTATAACCTAATAAAATATAAATATTAAATAGTTTTAAAAGCTCTTAAAAAGTATTAATTCTATTTATATAAAGTTTATTTTATATTTAAAACTAATACTAATATTTTAGTTATATAACTTAATAGCTTAGTAACTAATATTTCTAAAGTATTAGTTATAAAATAAATTATTTAAATTAAAAACTTTAACTTTAAAGTAAAATATATATCTAGATATAAGTATACTACTATTAATAAATTATTATAATAACTTATAACTATAGAAGAAATTAAAGAAGATAAATAAAAAGAAGATATTAATAACTAAATTAATTATAATTTAAATTAACTTTAAATCTTTTAGATAGAAACTATATTACTATAAAGTTATTTAATTAATAATATATTTAATTTATAGAAACATTAAGTAATAACTTACTAAATATTAAAAAGTTACTAATTTATAGTAATTTATATTACTTAATCCTTAAACTATCTAGTACTTATAGCTTTATTACTATTTTACTAATCTTAATTATTATATAATAACTTTATAAATCTAGAGTTAAAGAATATAAACTACTAATTAAGTAGTACTCTAGAATTAAACTTTATATTATAATAGAATACTAATTACCTACTTTAGTATTATCTATATATCTTAAAGGAAATAATAAAGAGCTTATTACTAAAGTAAACAAAGATAATAAAAAAGATTAAATTAATTAAGATAATATCTTTAAAAAAGATAATAATATTAAATATAATTTAAATATTAAAGATAATAAATATTTTAAAAGATATTATTTAAAATTATTAAGAGAGATATTATAAAGTTTTTTATAACTTTATAATAATAATATAATTAGAAGAAAGAGATATCCTTTTATTAAAAGATTTTAGATAATTTAAATTAAAAGCTCTTAAATTTTTAGTTTAAAATAAAACTTTCTATTAATAAAGTTTAAATATTACTTTAATTACTTAAGTAATTAATTTAGTAAAAAAATATTAAAAAATTCTTATTTAAATTTATAATACTTTTAAACATTAAAGAAGAGAAAGTACTTATTATAATATATTAAAAAGATATTAGTAGGAAAATATATATATAAAACTATTAAAACTTTATTAAAAAGTATTTAAACTATTAAATAAAAGATTTATTAAAATCTAAATTACCTTTATACTTAATATAGTTAGCCTTTCTTTAAGCTTAAGTTTTAGTTAATATTTATTATATACTAATATACTTATAGAAAGTACTTTATAGTTATAGTATAAGATAATTTATCTAGATAACTAAAGAGAAAGAACTTTTATAAAGAATAATTCTAAGTTAGTTACTAAGTTTTTATAAAAAGATATTATATATTAATATAAAATCTTTAGTAAACTTTTAGTTAATAAAGGTCTAGAGAATAAAATAATTATATATATATTTATTAAGCTCTATAAAATTAAATAAGTTATTATTTTAATATATAATTTAAAAGCCTAAGGAGATATTAAACGTAGCTATAAAACTAATTAAAGATAATTTATTTAAAATAACTAATAGTAAAATAAATAAATAAATATTTAATCTCTCTATTATCTTATTTGTTAATTAAGTTATAGTAAAAGAATTTACTAAATAAACTTTATTTTACTTAAATTATAAATTTAAAGTAGTTTTATTAATTAAAATAATATTACTAATATAGAAACTATTACCCTAGAATAAAATTTAGTTAACTAATAATTTATTTATAACTTAAGTAACTTAGATTTTATAATAAAATAAAGATTTAAAAAAAGCCTACTTTAAACTTTATAAAAAACATCTTATTACTAAGAAATAGTAGAATTTATATTATAAAATTTATATAAAATATATATTTATTAAAACTTTAGTATTATTATTTAATAAGGTTTTTGAAAAAGATTTTTTATTTAATAATAAACTTAATTATTAATAGCTTAAACTATATAAAGTAACTAATACTAATTATAATAAAGGTATTTATTATTTTTATAAATTAAATAAAATATATTTAATTAAAACTTTTTATAGAAATTATTTTAAACCTTTTATTTAATATAATAAAATATATAAAATAATAAAGATAATAAGGATAAATAAAATAAAATAAATAAACTAGTAATTTAGTTTACTCTAGAATCTACTAATTTAATTACTAAACTAAGTAACTACTAGGAAAAGTAAAATACTAAAGAAAATTTATTAAAACTATTAAATAAATTAATTAAAATTTAACTTTAAAACTTAGAATATTTCTTAATAAATATAAAAAGCTAAGAAATTAAAGATATAAGAAAGCTTAGAAAGAAGAAATAAAAGAAATAAAATAATATATTCTTTCTAGAGAAAAGTTAACTATAGTTCTTAAGTAATTTAAAATAAGAATATTAACTTAGGTAATTTAAAAGAAAATAAAAAATATTTAATTTTAGTATAAAAAGTTAAAAAAGTTAAAGCTTAAGTATCTTTTATAAATAAAAATATATCTTAGCTTTAATAAAATTTTTATTTTTAAATAAAGCTTCCTTTAGTAAAGAAAGGAAATTATTAATTATTATAAAGTTTAATAAAAGTTCTCCCTTAAAATAAAATAAAGATTAACTTAATATTAAATTAATCTTTAATATTAACTAGTTAAATATAATATAATTTTATTAAATACCCTAGAATTAATAAAGATAAGTAGATTATAAATACTACTTAGATATTAGCTTTTTTAGGAAGAGGATAATTAAAGTCTTTACTTTACTAAAGATAATAATAAACTATTAAAAGTAATAAAGATTTTTAGTAATATTAAGGTTTACTAAAGTAAACTAAGAAATATAATATTAATTTAATTTTATTTTTTTTTATATTTTATATTACTTAACTATTAAATATAAGCTAATAATTAAGTAGTTACCTTACTAAGAACTTTTATTTAAAGAGTTTTTCTATGTTTAAGATAACTTACTTTTATATCTAAGAGCTTTATAATTACTTTAAAAAAGTAATTAAAAATATAAAAAGAATAATATAAAATAATATAAAGAAAATATTTAAAAGTTATTATTATTAAAGCTATATAGTAAAGATTTAGTTTAAAATATTAGTATTAAGTTAGTTATTAACTATAGATTTATAGTTATATAAAAGTTATATTATAATAAAGTAAAATTATTAAAACTTATATTATATATAAACTAAGCTTAAATTAATTATAGAGAAAGGAATAATACTTATCTAAATTTAATTTATCTACCTTTTATAGTAACTAACTTCTTTAAGGAAGTTATTTAAGTTTAAAAAACTTTTCTAATATTAAAGAATTTTAAAAAGGTAATATACTATAAATTATCTAAGATAAATAATTAGTAAAAATAAAAAACTAAAAAAGAAATAAAGTTAACTACTTAGATAAAGATTTTATTAGCTCCTATATAGTTTAAATAAGTTAATTTCTATAGAAAATAAAGTTATTATTATAAATTAAAAATTAACTATTAGTTAATAACTATATAACTACTAAACTAATAAGATTAAAGTAAAGTACTAAAGCTCTAAGTTAAATTAATATTTAAATAAAGTTTAACTTAGTATAGTTTTATTTTATAGCTCTAAGGTACTATAATAGTATTAATATATATTAAATAATAAAAGATAATAACTAAGTCTTTAAATAAGGGATAAAAAGTTAAAGTAATTATATAAAGTTAAAAATATACTTATATAAAAAACTAAATTTAAATAAAGTTAATAATAATAAAAAGTAAGAGAGAAAGAAAAGAAATAAAATAAATTTACCTTCTTAGTATATTTTTATAAAAATTTATTAAAGTAAGGTATTAAGTATAAAGTTAACTTTAGGGAAAAAATATTAGTTTTAAAAGAGGAGATTAAAATTAAAGGATTTAAAAGTAAAGGATTTATAGAAGTCTAAGGGCTAAAATAAAAGAAAAAGTTATATAATAAAAGAATTAAATAAAGGGGATTATATTACTTATTTACTACTTATAGTAAAAACTTTCTTATATAAAATTAAAGTTATATTAAAAGGAGAGGGAGAAATTATTTTAAATTAACTTTAAAACCTTTAATTTATATATTATTAATATTTATTTATAAAAAAGAAATAAAAAGAAAGAAATAAAGGAAAAGAGTAAACTTTCTTAATTTATATTATTAAAAATAGTAAAGGTAAAAACATTAAATAATAAAGTATATAATATTTTAAGTTTAATCTAAAGAAACTTAATATTAGTAATAATTTTATTTTTATTAATAACTTTATAAATATTAGATAACTTTAAGTATACTTAAAGTATACTTTAAGTAGACTTACTTTAGTATTAGTTTATAGATAATAAAGGAGAAGAAGTATTAAAAGGCTATTTAAAGGTACTAAGAAGCTTAAAAGGTTAAAGTTATAATAATATATAAAGAAAGAAAAGAAAGAGGTATATATTATAAAATATAATTACTTTAAAGCCTTTACTTTTAAATTAAAAAGTTAAAGTTAATTTAATAATATTAGAAAAAAAGAAGAAATTATTAATATAAAGTTATTATAAAAATAAAAGGAGAAAGAAAGAAGAAGAAGAGAAATTAATATTATATACTTATCTTTAAAATTAAAAAAAGTAAGGTTATATAGTTAAATCTCGAGAAAATTAATAGTTATATTAATACTAGTAATAAGAATAATTAATTAAAACTACTATAACTTAGGTAAATTAACTTTAAATAAGAGCTACTAAGTTTATAAAATATAAAGAAAAATAAGTACTTATATAAAGTAAAAATCTAGATAGTTAAAATAAGGAAATTATTATTAAAATTAAAGATTAAAATATAATAAAGTTAATAATAAAAGCTAGAAATAGTTACTTTAGAAGTTATATCTTTAAGTAATATTATTATATATTAATATACTAAACTTTTAAGTTAAACTATTCTTTATTTAAATATTACTACCTTATTCTATAGTTATTATTATTATTATTATTATTATTATTTTATATTTAACTTACCTAGTTTTAAATAAATATTATTAAAGTTAAAAATATATTAATTATTATAAATTTAAGCTTTTTTTATTAATTTACTTAGTTAATATTACTTAAAAAAATTATATAAAATAACTACTTTAATAGATTAAAAACGTTAAACCTAGGCTTTAAGACTTAAAGATAGTTAAAATAAATAAAAAAATAAACTAAAAGGAAAACTACTTTTATAACTATAATTAAATTAAAATTATATTTAAAAATCTACTTTTAGTTATATATAATAGAATTAAATTATTAATATATAAAGTTATTTTACTTAGAATATTTATTTATATAATAGTTCTACCTTATAATTAATAGTAACTAAAAAAAAATAATAATATTATACTATAACTTCTTTTAAGAAAGGAAATTTAAATCTACCTTTTAGTTAAGTTTAAATTAATTTAAAATATTTAAATTTATTTAATATAATAATAAATACTTTTATTTAAGATAAAAACCCTAGTACTTTTATCTTTAGTATTTTATTTAAATTTATTACCTTCTTAATTATAATAATTTTTATTATAGTAATTAATAAAGAAAAGAAAAGAAAAATTAAATTAAAATAAAAAAGAAAAAGATTAAAATACTTATTTTAAATTATTTAATTATTACCTAAGGATTTTTATTATTATTGTTTATACTAGTTTAACTATTTATATATATATAAATATATTATTAGCTATAGAATAAATTTATCTTTTTTACTTAAATATTATAATTACCTTTAGATTTACTTAGTTAAGCTTAACTATTATTACTACCTTTTTTAAAAAGTTTAAAGCTTTAACTTTACTTAATATTTTATATAGTATTATAAAATTATATTATTTTTTAATAAAGTTACTTAGTTAATTACTAAGGATAGTTCTTATTTTTTTAAAATAAGAAAATAATACCTACTTAGAAAAAGTATAAAAAACTTACTATTAGTTAATTTTTACCTTTTCTACTACTTAAAGTAACTTAGCTTTTAAATAATTACTAGTTAAAATATATAATACTAAAATTAAGAAGAATATAAAGTAATAACTTTAATATCTTCTTTTTTTAAAATTAATTTATTAAACTTACCTTAGATTAATTTTTTTTTTTTTAGTTTTAATTAAAGTTTTCTTTTCTTTTTTAAAAACTTATTAATATTTTATAATTAATTTAATAGCTTAAAATTAATTAATAATATTTATTATTATTTATTTCTAAGTAGAAAAGAACTATTTTCCTTTAGTAACTTAATAAAGTAAACTTTATTTACTTACTAATATATTATATTCTTATTCTTATCTTTTATTAAAGTAAGAATAACTAGTATTAAATTTTAAAGTTACTTAAATTATTAGAATTATAATTTATAAAAGTAGATATATATAATAAGAATTTTATAATATTAAAATATAGATAATTTTTAATAAAGTTTAATTAGTTATTTTAGAGGGCTATACTAGGAAATACTATATATAAGTAAAGCGTAGTAATTTTCTATAACTAAGTAATTAAATAGTTATTAAGCTATAATTCTTTGAATTAAAAGTTGCTCTTTACTTCTATCTTTTCTCTTGTATTATTAAGTAATTTTATATAAGCTTATAGGCTATTTTGAACTCTCTATTTCAAGCTCTCGAATAGTAGTACTATTCGAGTAGAAACTATGGTTATTGTGCACTTTAACAGCACACAGACACGTATTCCCTACCCTATTACAATACTACTACTACTAGCTCTAGTTAATTACCCTCGAATATAGTGAATATAGGTGTAGTAATACTTACTTTCTTGCTTTAGTCTATGTATAAAGTAAAGGTAGAAGAATGAAAGAAAGATTAAGGATTGGAATTTTGTGATTTAGGTGGGTTATATAAGTTTAAAGAGACAGCAAAATCAAAGTACTTCTGTATATACAAAGGTACGGCAAGGTAGGTAGGTATTCTAGATCTCAAATAATTTTACCTACAATATTATACACAGCACTGTACACATCAAAAGCCGACACAACACAAAGAGAGACACAAGCTCAAAATCAAAATACATACTTCAAACCTCCCTAAAACAAAAGTTACATTTCTTTTCCTGTTCCTGAACATACACCGTTCATTATATTACAATACAACAAAGGTCTAAAGTACAACATCAGCCCCTCCATGCTCCTCCCCTCCAGCAGTACTGGCCTTCTTAAAGCCCATCATAATCTTCATCTCCTGCCAAAAGCTAATATGTTTCTCAACCGTATTCGCCTCGTACGCATCAATGACAGGACGTTCCCAGACCAGATCCGCTTCAGCTGATTTGATAGTCTTTGTCTTCTTGAGGATCTTCCAGAATGCATATAATAAGATGCATACGAATACCATGGTGTAATATGAGAAGAAGGTTCCGGTGTCCCACCCTGGATTTTTTTCATTTGTGTTAGTTTTAAGGTTGGTTTTGTTTTTGTTTTGGTGGTGGCGATGTGAAATTGATGTTGGTTTTATCTTTTTTGGGTGGGGGAAAGAGCAAGGGAAATAGAACTTACATCCTGGAAGGAAAGTTGTGTATCCGTACATTATGACTGTGAAGGTCATAGTACCGAGTCCGAACCACGCGCAGTACGGCTGTGCCCAACCGATATAAGGTAGGTCTTTACGGTCATAACCTTGGGCCTTCAGAGCGTTGTAGAAGCAGAGGTAGATTATACACATGCAAATATAGTCGATGATTTGGGCAGCCTCTGTTTTTTAAAAAATCAGTATTACTTCAAACTTAGTTTCTTGTGAGAATCACGTACCTGTCAAGTTAGCGAGCCTGTTAATGAGAGTTAGTCAGAATTATAAGAATTTTATATCAGTAGATAGATGGGTATGAGACCTACCAGGTAATGACTTGTCCTGAGCTACTTCCTAAGGAAAGAAAGCTGAGACAAGGGAAGATCATTGTAACAGCGAAGCAGAAGCAGTAAATTGGTACACCTCTCTTTGTACATTTGCGAAGGAACTTAGGAGCGTGCCCATCAAGAGACAAAGAGTAAAGTGTTCTTGAAGCCGCGTAACTATATCGAATTAGTCTTGGTTACTCATGACGAGGTTATTGATACCACTTACACATAAGAGTTTCCAGCAGAGAAGATACTGGTGACCAGAAGAGCATTGGTTATGTGAGGAAGAACTCCAATACCAAGGTTCTGCATGGCAATGACATAAGGACTAGAAGCTGCCTAGATAGTCTTTACATCAGTATTGCTTCCTTCGTGAGAATCCGGGAGGCTAAGACAAGATTCTCGAGCTTAAAAACATGTCCCAACTGTGGGAAACATGTCTTGCAGCTTATAAAATATGTCTCAAACAAGGAAATTTGACGTACGGTTCCACCACCACCAGCGGCACCCGAAAGTACATTGACGAGTGTCTCGTCATTGTATGGGATCACAATTCCACAAGCCAATGCGCCACCAATGAAAAAGATTCCGAATCTCCAATAGATTGTCTTGAAAGCACGACTCAGATTCTTGCGGGGGTGAGAAGCCTCTCCGGACATCATTGCCACATATTCTGGACCGACAATCGTGAAGGCGGCTTCGAAGAGAGATCCAAGGAAGCCTTCAAATCTGCCTAGGCTTCCTGTTGTGACATACTCAGCAAACGCTCCTGGGCTTTTCCAATATCTGAAGCCATAAGCATCATGCTTAGGGTTTCCCCCAACCTTTGGTAAGTTAGCATTGTTTCAGAAAGTAATATGCTTTTAGGCACATCAAAATATCATATTCTTTTCGGGAAAATTTTACGATGGGGAATATTGTGATGGCTTACTTACCATGGTGATGAATGTAAAGCAGAAAACAATACCGATGAGGATCAGCTTTCCAGTAGAGAGCCAGAACTCGCTCTCTCCATACCACTTGACAGCGAACAAGTTGATGATACTAAAAAAGTCAATTGAGGGCAAGACTGGCGACTTGTGAATGCATACCCATAGAGAACAATACAGCCAGCACACACTGCAGCAAGCGGGATGTCCTCGCTCCAGAAAGTCAGGACAAGGTTTAATGCACTGATTTCTGTTTACACATGTAAGTTAGTACTTCTATTGAAATTTAACTGTGGGTGTCCTTTTCCCCAAACTGGAAGTAATTTTTTGGAACATTGCCCCAGGATCTACGTACCCCAAGGAATCAAAACTGCTTCATACAGAAAGAAGTTCCAGCCCAACATGAAACCAAAAGCTTCATCTACCCATTTGCTACCCATACGAACGAAAGAAACCAGAAACCGGCATGAAAACTAAACTATGTTAGTTATTTGACATCTTTACTGACATTTGTGAGAACAGGTGAATAAGAATATGATGTCAGTTCACAACGAATGACACATCCCCAAATAGCTGAGACTGAACTATACTATTCGCTCTCAGGTATGAGCCTGACCATATTCTAGGAAAGGAAACAGTCGACTCCAATAACTCGCCCAGAACAAACCCTGGAATAATCAAGAAAACAAGATCCGGGACGCCAGGCCCGAGGGATCCGTTCGTAAATCACAACCCAAAAATGACCCGAGTAAATCTAGACAGAACTTACCGGACATTTCTGCCATGCAATTGTTCACAGCACCAAGGACTATAAGCCAACATTAGTATTTCTTCATCTAAAAAACTTCAAGAAGGGTAAGACATGGTATGGGAGTAGCAGATAAAATCTTGAAGACACATGACAGGTCTCGAATTATTTACCAATTGGAGGAGAGAGAATCCAAAAAACAAAACGGGATTTACGCACAGAAGCAATACATTATAAAAGCAATTAACAAGCTTCCGGGCCCACCAGTTGTCAGACCCGTCCCAATGCTCACGAACAGCGCAGTTCCAATTGAGCCACCAATGGTAATCATCTGGATCTGACGGCCAGTCAAACGTCTCTTCAAGTCGTCGACATTCTCGCTGATAGTAACATCACCCGAATAGCTACCAGATTCATCATACGCAGGTACCGCATTCTTCTCACTGGAGCCCGGGCCCGAGTCCGCTGTCGTGGACTTGTTCTTGTCGTCCTCCATGATGTGACGGGTATCCAATTGAGGGACTGGTCTCGCCGTGAATGGAGATGATGGTTCCTCGAGTACCTTCTGTACCTTGAAAATGGAAAACTCTTTACACTGGTCCCAAACGTGGGGTACCAGATCTTAAATATGCAGGTGCAGCAGTGCAGTGGTGGTACTTGAATGTCGCCATGTACAAAGATTGCGTGAGCTAAGGTATGGTACTGTATGATCCCGCTATCTACAATCGGCAAGACCGACAGAATTTGGAGCCTGTCTTACAGCTTGCGCCTGTAGAGCATGTTCGAACTTCTAATGATGCTCTATGATACGACGATAACACTCAGGCGAGAAGGGCCCGCCTGCTGTTAGCTCTATAAGAGCTGCATTGCTTTACCCTTTTAGGCCTAAGAGTCTTATCAGGGTCTGGGGGTGCAGGGCATATTACGCCTCCTTGGCCAAGGCAGCGGAGCCAAGGGAGCTGGGAAGGGAATGCGTGGGGAGAGATAAGCAGGGTGTTTACGTTACTGGAATTCCCCGACATTTGAGAACCTGGAAAATTAGTTGAGGCTCATTGGATCATGCAAATAGGTGAGGCATTGAGACGAACTTTTGGTACAAAAGTAAATAATAAGCAGATAATAGCTTCTGAAAATAAGCATGCTCTATCGTGAAGACGAACTCAGATAATCGTTTATCGTGACAAGAAGAGCTGTTTGAGGCTTACAGTGATTGTACTATTTAGCGTTATTTAACGAAATTAGCCTAAGCGGCATATAGTTTTAAAAACTACATACCTTACTATATTACTATAATTGCCTTAATTATAATAGCTCTATAACTCTATATCTATATAACTTTATAAGTAGCTTAAATTAAAGCTAAGATTAAGCTCTTTATAATAATCTAAGTATTATAATACTTAGATTCTTTAAAATTAATAGTAATATAATTAATTTAATATTTATTAATAACTTTATTACTAATACTAATAAAATTACTAAAATCTTTAAAACTATCTACTATACTATAAATAAGTACTATTATAAGGTTTTAAAGTATATATAAACTAAAATTAATTTAAAAAAAAAAACTAAAGCTAAAAAAAGCTATTATAAAGCTTATAATTAAGTATATAAAGTAGTTAATTAACTAGAATTTAATATTATATTTAAATAAAGTAGTAGACTATATTTATATTAAATTTAAAGTATACTTAAGTACTTAGTTAATTTATTAACTTTAAAAATATTTAAAAAATTTTAATAAAGTTATTAGTATATAAATCTTTTAGTAAAATAAAAAACTAGTTAAAAATTAAACTTATAAATATCTTTAATAGAAAGTAAATTAACTAGTATTTATTAATAAATTTACTTATAATAAGTATACTAGAGATTAATATTAAAGTTAAATATTTATTAAAGTTTTTATAAAAGTTAAATAATAATTAAAAAAGAAAAAAAGATAGTTTATTCTATTAATATATATTATAAAAAGCTATTTATACCTATTAATAAAATAAAAATCGATTAATTTAAAGAATTTCTATAATTAGCTTTAAGATAAAATTTTATCTAAGTATAATAAGTTAAATAAAAGTTAAACTATTATTATAATAAATAATACTTTATTCTACTAAAGTACTACTATTAAAAAACTTATTACTAGCTTTAATTACTAGCTTAAATATCTCCCTCTATATTACTTTAAGTTTAATTTAATTAAAGAAAGCTTTTATAATTTAAAGTTAAATTTAAAATATAATTTTAAGGTTATAAGTTTAAAAGAATATAATAAATTTCTAGTATTTTTTACTAAAATAATTAAAAAGATAAAAAGAAGTTTAAAAGCTAAAAGAAGAGTTTATAAGTATTTTTAATATATAAAATATATACTAGATTAAATATAAAATAATAATATAAAGAGTTTATTAATCTACTTAAGTTTTTACTTTTATAAAATAGTAAAAATAGTAAGTTACTAAGTTATAATTCTTACTTAGTAGTACTATTAAAGCTAACTTTTATATATTATATAAGTTAATAATATAATACTATATAAGCTTTAAAATAATCTTTAATTAAAGCTATTATAATTTATATAATATAAACCTTTAATTTAATATTTATTACTATTAATATTATAATTTTATATTACTTTAAATATAAAGTTAATAATAGTTAAATATTATATATATTATATTATACTTAAAAGCTTAAGTAATTTTTAATAACTTTTCTATATACTTATTATTTTTAATATATAATATTATATTAATAATATTAAAATATTATATTACTTATTTTAAAGCTCTATAATACTTTATTAACTATATTAGAGGGTAATATAAAACTAGTTTTTTTTTTTAATATTATTATTAATTTATTATAATTATAAAATATAATACTAAATTTAGTTTTTTAAGTATAGTTTTATTTTATCTTACTACTTTTATATTTTATAAATTTATATAATAATAACTATAATATTAAATTATCTTATATTAGAGCTATTATATCTTATAATATTTATATTTAATATTATACTAAAGTAATTTTATTTTTATTAAGTAATTAAAACTTAGCTACTACTACTTATTTTAGTATATATAGTATTTATAAAGCTATAAACTTTACTATTATCTTATTATTACTTTTTACTAATCTACTTATTATTTATTATATATTATTATTATAAAGAAGCTTTTAAATTAATATATATATATATATCTATTATTTAATCTACCTACGTCTCTATATTCTATAACTTTAATATATATAGCTATATATTACCTTCTTATATATTTTATAGTAATTTATATAGGGAAATAATAAGTTATTAAGCTAGATAATAAATTCCTTAGCTCTTTAATTAGAAGAAAGAAGTAACTTTAGCTCTTTTAAAAGATTAATAAAAATAAAGATAAAAATCTATAAATTAAACATAGTTAGAAGTTTTAAAATAATAAAGAAATTTAATAAATTATAAGAATACTTAGGTTAGAATAATAACTATAAATAGAGCTATAATAATATATATAAGTATAATACTTTATTTTATACTAATAAAATTAATTACTAATAATTTCAACTATATATTATTAAAGAGCTATTTAATTAGTTTTCTCTACTAAATAATATTTATAATAATAAATAATATCTTAATCTTAGGAAACTATAAAGGTAAGTTAATTAAAACTAATAAATATTCTATAAGATAAGCTAAAACTAAGCTTTAAAGAGGTAGAAGACCTAGGGTACTAGAAAATTAAGTAATAAAAAAAAGTATAATATACTTCTTCTAGTTAAATTAATTTAATAATAGCTTAAATTTATAGTTTAAGTAAAATAATAATATAATAAATAATATAAAGTTATTTATATTAGTTATATAAAAGTAAAACTAAGTATTAAGTAGTACTTAGTAGTAATTTAACTATTAATATAATTACTATTTTTAACTATTTTACTTAGAAAGTATCTATAGTCTTAGTTTAAAAGCTTAGACTATAAATAAAAGAAGTATATAAAGAAAGGAAGAATATATATTATATAAAGTTATTAATATAATAGTTAATTAATAAAGTACTTATACTTTATTAGCTTTATACCCTTCTTTAGTTTTTTACTATTTAAATCAATTATTATTAAGCGTTAATAATATATCTATAAAAAGTAAGGGATTAAATACTTTATTTTTTAAATTAGGCTAAAAAACTTTAAAGTTACTTAATAGTCTAGCTAAAAGATTATTAAAAAAATAAGATAATTTTACTAATTTACTTCTACTAATTAATATAAGAGCTTTAAAAATAGTTTATTATTACTTAATACTAGTACTTAGTAGATATAGAAGCCTTTACTTTAATAGTAAAGAAGTAATAGTATATTTTAAAGTACTAAATTATTATTTTAAAAACTATAAAGTAACTAATAATAATAAAAAGAAGGAGTAGTTTATTAACTATATAATTTTACTTTTATATAAAGATATTAAATAGTTAATTAAATATTATAACTTTACTAATTAAAATAACTTTTAAAAGATTTTATTAAAAAAGTATTAATATTAAAACTTAGAGTAACTTCTTTATATACTAAGTTACTTTAAAAAATATATTTAAAACTTTAAGGTTTTTATAAACTAAGGGACTATAACTTAGAGCTAGATATATAATTACTACTAAAAATTTTATAAAATTAATATAAAGTATTTATAAAATAAAAATATTATTAATAAAATATTAATTTTTAAGTTTCTCTTTCTACTACTATTTAATTTTAAAGTTAAGGAAATAAGATTTACTTCTAAGGGAGGAAGACTAGATCTAAATAATATTAAGTTATTTAAGGAGGTATATATATATATTAAAACTAGTTATATAGTACTTAAAGATATAGATAATTTAGTTTAAAAGTAGAGAATAGTAAAATTACTAGTAACGTTTACTTTATTAAAGCTAGAACTAAAAGAGTTTAATACTTAGAAAATAATTTAAAAATAATAATAAACCTACTTAGTTAATAATTATTAGTAATTTAAACTAGTTTTACCCTTTATATAAAATATAGTTAATTTAAAGAGAGTTTTATTTAAGTAGAAAATTAATAAAATTATAAAAGACTTTAATAAACTTTATATTTTATAAACTATAGTAGAGAAAGTATTTCTATAAGCTTAAAAAGTAGAAGTTAATTTATTAAAGTAAGTAAAAATTAAATATAGAAGTTATACTACTTAATAAAAAGATATAAACTATAAATAGTATTAAAATATTTAAATAACTAATATATAACTATAAAGGCTATATAAGTATATAAATTAATACTATAATTATAAAATATTTATTAGTATAAATATTATTTATAAATTTAATAATAATAATTATATCTATATTAAACTTTAAGATTTTAATAAACTAGTAACCTTAGTTTAGTTTAATAATAATAGTTTATAATAAAATTAAATTATTATAAAAACATTAAACACTAAGTATAATTATATTTCCGAAAATAAAGAGTAGATATTATAGTAGAAAACTAAAGATTATAAGGTTATATAAGAAGCTTAAATTAAAAAGAAAGAGAGTACTATAGGTTATTTAAAAGTATTTAAAAATAAAATAAATATATTTAATATTATCTATAAGATTAATTTATCTAATAATAGATTAATATAAATATAAAATATTACTATAAAAAAAGTAAATATAAGCTCTACTATAATAAGAATATATATAAATAACACTAGAGTAGCTCTATATTTTAAGGATAAAACTAGTAAAAGTTAAATATTATAAGATAAAGTATAATAATAAGCTTTTTATAAATAAATAAAAATACTATAAAGTAAAAAAGAAAGGTTTTTATATAATATTTTAAATAATAGTTATAATAAAGGTAATATATTAATAGCTAAAGCCTATAAAGATATACTAGTAGAAAAGCTAATTTAAGTTACTAAAATATTAAAAAGGCCTAGAAATTAAATTATCTTAAATATTTTATTAAATATAAAATATAATTATAAAAATATATTAAATAAGTTACTAAATTAATTAACTATATTATTTAGTTTTATACTAAGAGAAATAATCTCTCTTATAAATTTTATATTTATAAATAAGAGAGTTCTTAAAAAGAAGAACTATACTAAAAATATAAACTTTAAAATAAAAATATTAACTATTAATAATAAAGTAAAATTATTTAATAATTCTAATATTATTAATAAAGTAAAAGTTATACCTATATTTATAGAGAACTACTTTAAGTATTTAAACTACTATTTATTAATACCTAAAGTTATTATTATACTTATAGAATAACTAAAATTAATAGATATTAAAGTAACGTTAAATACTAAAGTAAAAGTTAGTATTATTACTATTATATTATAAGTTAGTTTAATATCTTAGTTATTAAAAATTAAAGTATATTACTAAAAAACTATTATAGGGAATAAGTTTAAGTTTATTAGCTTTATAGATAATATATTAGTAATAATAAGTAATATAATAATTTAAACTAAATTCTATATTATAAATATACTTAATATTAAAGTAGTACTAAGTTTCTTATTTATAGAAAGAATAAAGGTTATCTTTAAATACTTAAGTATAAATAAAAATAAACTAGTTTTTATATTAATTACTAACTTATAGACTAAAAATATTACTATAGTAAAAATAAATACTAAAACTATATATATAAAGAATTTAATACTATAAAAGTTAAAGTATTTATTTAAAATAATTTAATTAAACATTAAGAATAAGTATAGTTTTAAGTTAAAAAAACTAAAGACTAAGTTAAGTAACTATAGGCTTACTACTAGTAATAATAACTTTATAAAAGATAATATAGTAAACTAATATAAGTAATTAACTTAATTTAAGGGTAAATCTTTTTTAAATAAAGGAGGAAATAAAATATTATCTCTTTTATTTTTAGAAATATTATTAAAGATTAAGTTTTTAAAGTATATAATTATTAATACTAGTCTTTTATTATTAATAAAATACCTAGACTTTATAAAGAAGTTTAATATTAAAAGACTACTTAGTTTATATAAAAGGAGAAACTAATATATTTAAATTAATATAATATATAAAATAAAAGATAAAAAAGTTTAACTTATTAATAAATTAAATAAAAGTAGTAATATATCTATAGATAAGAAAAACTAATATAAAAGGTTTAAAGCTAAAGATACTCTATAAAAATAAGTAAAAAACTATTAATAATATTTACTATCTAAAATTATAGATATTCTAAGATAATTTAAACTAATATTAAAAAGATTAAAATAACTAAATATTAAAAACTTACTTTAATTAATAGAAAAAAAGTTATTAAAAGAAATAATAATTAATTAAAAAAAAGTTTTTACCTTTAATTAAACTAAGTATAAATAATTTTATAATAATATATTACTATTAATAATTATTAAAACTATTAAGTATAAAGTATAGTAGAACTTAAACTTTTAATACCCTAGAGTACTAATACTAATAGTAATTTAAATAATAAAAGAAAAGCTTAATAAAGATATCCTTAAATATTATAATAAGCTATATAGAAACTTTTAGTTTTTAGTTATAAAGAAATAATCTAATACTTATTAAGTTATTAATTTAGTAACTAAATTAAATACTATTATATTAAGAGATATAAATTTACCTCTATTAGTAGATAAATTTACTAAAGACTTTACTAGATATTAGATTATAAACTTAATAAATTTATATTCTAGGTATAATTAAATAATACTAAATAAGAAAAATAAAGATATAACTACTTTTTTTATTCTTCTTAAATTACTAAAATATACTATATTATCTATAGATATAACTAACTTAGTTACTTAGTTTATAAAAATTATAAACTAGATATTAGAAGATATTTATCCCTTAGTTACTAAACTATTTATAGATAACATTAGTATTAAAGAGCTATATATAAACTATAATAATAAAAAAGCTTTACTTAAGATTAAATAATTTATCTTAAAGTATATTTAAAATTTAGATAAAATACTAAAAAGAATAAAAAGAATTAATAGAGCTATTAATACTAAGTTATAATTCTATAAGATAAACTTAAATATTATAAGCTTTATTTATAATTTAAAAGAAAGAAAGCTATCTATAGATAAAGTTATTAAAATTATAAACTAAAAGAAATTAAAAAATACTATAGAAGTAAAAGATTTCTTAGACTTATATATATATTTTAAGATTTAAGTTAAAGACTTTAAGATAATTACTATACTAATCTATACTTTATTTAAAAAAAGAGTAAAGTAATATTAGAATTTTAATATTTATAAGAAAGTAATAAGAACTTTATAAGATATAATAATTAATATACTAGTATTAATATATATTAATTATAGACCTAAAGCTAAAGTAATTATTATAGTTATTAATACTAATCTATATAGATATAGAAGTTTCTTAGATTAAGTTAATTTAAAGACTAAGAAAGTTTAACTAATAAGATATAAAAGTAAAGTTTAAAATAATACTAAGTAAAACTATAATACTATAAAGTAAAAATATTAAAAAGTTTTAAAAATATTTAAAAAACTATAGTTATAAATTATTAAAGTTTACTTTATTTTAGAAATTAATATAAATATATTAATAACTTAGTTAAATAAAGTAGTAATTAATTATCTAGGTATACTAATAACTTAATAGTTTATATAAATATAACTATTTAACTTTAAAGTTAAATATATACCTAGGAAATAGTATACTACTATTAATACTTTATCTAAATAACTAAAATATATAAATAACAAGGAATTTAATAATAATAATATTAATAAATAAATACTTACTAAGCTAAAAGTACTAGAAATCTACCTAGTAAAAGTATTTAAATTTAATTTAAGTTTAGAAGCTAGTATAAAAAATATAAAGTTAACTTATTAGAAAGAAATATTATAAAAAATAAAAGACTAAGTAATTAAATTAAAAGATTAAAAAAAAGCTTAGTAACTTAAATAAGTAATTTAAGCTTAGTATTTATATTTAACTTAAGTAATCTAAACTATAAAATACTAGTTTTAAAGTTTAAATATATCGAAAACTTAATTAAAATAGTAACTTATTTAATAATACTTAAGTAACTAAAGGAAATAAACTTTTTTATATTTAAGAAATTTAAGAAGAAAGCTTTTAAATATAAAGTTTATAGTTAAAAATTATAAAAACTTATTAATAATACTTTTTCTATTAAACTTATAATTAAATTCTCTATAATATATATAACCTTAGTAGATATTAAAGTAAAGAAAGTACTTATTATAAAGTTTTATAGTAATACTACTAAAGAAGCTATTATAAAGATATTAAGTAATTTATTAAAATATATAATAAATATTAATTCTAAGCTATAAAAAGATAAAAAGAATTTATATACCTTATAGTATTTAATAAACTAATAGAGAAATAAACTATTAATATTATATATATACTATATAGAAGAGGTAAAAGGTATTTACTAGTAGCTAGAGATAATATAAGTAGCTAAGTTAAAGTTAAAGTAATATTTAATAAAGAAGTAAATACTATTACTTTATTTATCTAAAAAGATATAATATATTATAATAGGGATTTTACAACGTTAGAATATAGGTAATTTTTAGTAAGGTTTAATTGGCTATTTTAGAGGGCTGTACTAGGAAATAATATATATAAGTAAAGCGTAGTAATTTTCTAAAAAGCAAGTAATAAGGCTGCTATTAAGCAGTAATCCTTCAAATTTAGAGTCGCTCTTTACTTTTGTCTTTTCTCTTGTATTGTTAAGTAATTTTATATAGGCCTACAGGCTATTTCAAACTCTCTATTTCGAGCTCTTAAACAATAGTACTATTTAAGTAGAAACTGTAGTTATTATATACTTTAACAGTACGTAGACATATATTCTCTACCCTATTATATTAGTGCTTACTACTAAGAATTGCAAGTTAATAACCTATAGATTTGAATTAGAAATAAGAGATAACTTATAAGTTAATATCGATTATAGAGCTAACTATATAGTTTTATTTAACAATAATCGGTATTTATTTATTTATTTAAAACACGAAGTTATTTAAATAAGTCTATTATTAAGTACAATAGTAGCAATAAAATCACAGAACTAATTAATTAGACTAGAACTACTAGTAAGGGAGGTCTAATCGATTGTTAACTATATTTTATAGACATTAATCTACTTAATATTAGAAACCTAATTAATACCTAAGGGTTATAGATCTATTAATATAAATAGCTATAAGAGCTGATTTCTTTAAAGTACTAGGGAACTCTATAGTAGAGAAGAGGAGAAGTTAGGAACTTACTCCTTAGTATAAAATGTCTAAGGTCTATTAGTTTATTATACAGAGCATTTAGATAAAGGATTAAGTAGAATTAGGCTATAAAAACCTACAACATTATTACAAGTGCCTAGTCTTAAATAGAAAGCGTAGTAAACTTAGTAGCAAGTTATCTACTAAGTAGATCTACTTAGTCTATTAAAAGACAATTGTTATATTATCTATATTTTTATAATTGTTACTTATTTTACTACTATCCTTACTTATTAGACTTAAACTAGTTAATCAACTTCTAGTTGTATTATTTACTTATTTAATCTATATTAATAGGTACTTTCTTGTTATATTAGACTATTGTTGCAACACTCTACTAGCTTATTATAGTGGAGTTACTAAGTTAGAGATATATAAGGGTAGATGTAGCATATTGCTAAATACTTACTTAGTTACTAGACCTAGAACCCTAGCTTATAAGAGTAGTACGTAGTTGAACTCTACGTTAATAGATATAGGAAGGCCTATTTACTTATTAACTAGTCTTGCTAGTAGTAAGTTAAACGTTAATTAAATATTAATTAGTTTAGAAAAACAATTTACCTAGTTAAACCTAGTTAACTTAGATTGTTATATAAAGACTTTAAGTAGGAATCTAAGTCCTTACTCTAAATTATTAATTAAAAATCAAATTAAATACCTCCTTTTATTTCTGTTATATAAGATACTAAATATACTTAGTTCTAAACTATCTATGTTAGGCATCTAGATATTTTATTAGTAGTACACCTACGCGTAAATATACTGTATTTAGAAAGCCTGTTAGAGGAGTAAGTTAGGTATATAGTAGTTGTTTTGCGAGAACCTTTGTCTATAGTAGACAAGGTATAGAATAAATAATATAAACCTATTAAGGTTAGACTAAATTCGATTACCTTAACCTAAGTAAGGGATAGAGGAAACAACACTAGAGTCCGACCTAGTATTAAGTGAAATACCAAGACTCCTAGATACCCTTAAGGAACAAGAACAGCAAGAAGGGGAAGAGTTAAGATACCCTATATTAGATATATCCTACCTAGACCGACCTATAGACCTATAGAGACAACGCCCTTAGTTTATCCCTAGCAATGTTTACTTAACTACAAGACTTCTATAGACTTAGTATTAGGACTTAGGAACCTTCCCTTAGACAATAGAAGAGGTAGAGGCGAGATTACACTAATCGAGGAAGCTAAATAGTTAGTTAAGATCCTAGAATCTCCCCTCCTAAGATCTACTTATAGATTAGCCGCAATCAAAGAGTAGATAACTACTAAAGCCCTTGTTTACTAGGGTAAACCTAGCCTAGATAAGTTAGAAACGCTTAATTAAACCGACTTAGACTAGTAGAGGCGTAGGTTATAGGAGAAGTTTAGTAAGACAGACAAGGAAACTACTAGGTATATTTATTAGTAATAGAGAAGAATTTAAGCCTAGAGACGTTAATAAGGGAAAGAAACCTAGATATATTACTATTAATATAAGAGAGCTATTAAGAGGATCTATGCCACTTCTAGGAACTATAGGAACACCCTTATTTTACTAGAACTAATATATTAGAATTCTTAAACAAGATTAGAACTATATATCGAACTAGATATATCAAGCTTAACAAGCAAATCAAGTTAATACCTAACTATTGCTTAATCGAATTAGGCTAATATATTTAAATAATAAAAGAATATACTAAATTTAAACCTTGCTAGGAACGATTTATGTTAGCCTTAAAGTATAAATTTAAAGAGAATAACACTTACTAATTAATGTACTCTTGTTATTATTTAGAAACTTATAAAAACACTCTATAAGATAAATTAGGAGTAAAGGAATACTTAAGGTTCTTTAATTTAATATCTAAAGCTCTAAAATTAGAAGAATTACTAGATTTATATACCTAGGGCTATTAGTATTTAGGAGGCCTATTAGTAAGACTTAGATAAAAGGTTATTCGAAAAGCTAATATTAATATTAATAATTTAACTAGTATAAATTATTTAAAAATACAATAAATTATAGAAGAAGATTATAATAGCTAAGAAATTAAAAACAAATTTACCTTTACTAGTAATCTAGATAAAATTAAGGAACTTAAAGAAATAATAGCTAAATATAGCAGCTAGCTAAGGTAAGGGACTAAAAGGAAAGAAAAACGTTTGCTATTAAGTAGATAAAAATTAAACACTATCCTAAGATAACAATAACATTAACACTAAGTTAACGAAATACATAGAGAAGCTCTCTATTAACTTAAGTAAAACTATTTAGGAGTAAGTCCTATAGTTAGTAGCGTCTAATATATAAACTTAAGGCTATTAAACCACTAGGAAACTACTAGTTTAGATTTTATAAAGAGACTAGTAATAGTTAACATTAAGATCTTCTAGCCTAGAAGTAGAGCGAAAATACTATTATTATACTAATCTCTATTATATACAAAGAGATTACCTAGTACTTAAAGAGGATAAGGAGAAGGGATATTATTATTTTAATAAGGAATACAGGCTTTATATTAGACCTAAGAACCTAGGTACCTATCTAGTATTCCTAGGACCCTTGCCCTAATAAGAAGGTATTATAAGAATATAGCGTAGTTAATATAGAGAGTCTATCTCTACTAACACTACAATAATTACAGAATAGTATTTAAACTCTAAGCTAGGAAACTCTAACAATAAATTATATAAATTAATAAATTATACTACCTTTAAAAGGAACCTAGAAAAATATTTTAATTTAGCTTTTAGAAAGAGCGAAGTTATAACTAACCCTATAATTCGCTAACTAGCTAAACACAATTCTAGAGATAGGGATTTTTACTAGAAAGTTAAATAAAAACTTCTTAAGTAAGTTAATAAAGAAAAGAAGATAGTAGTACTAAAAGCTCCTTAAGTTAGGAATTAGATACTACTAACGTCTAAGGACAAAGAAATAGATAATACTCTAAGGCCTACTTAATCTAATTAGTAAGTACTAATTAAAGAAACACCTAAATCTAAGGGATTAAAGGAAAGAAGACTAGCTACACAATTTTAAGGAACTACTAAGTTACTAGAGCCTAAATTAACTAAGCTATTAAAGTTTATTAATGCCTTAAAAATAAAAATAAATCTAGAGGGATTATTAGACAAAATACTTAGTTAACTTATTAAAGAAGTTACTAGACAAAAGATCCTAGCTAATTCTAATACACTTTAGAAAAGTCTTTTTAAAACCTATTGTTAATAAAGGAAAGACACTAAAACTCTAACTAAGAAAAACATTTATAGTATTTTAGTAAGCTATATTTAGTTATATAATGTACCTAATTATTTATAGAGTACTCTAACAAGCCGAGTTAGACTAGGAGAATATAATCCTATTACTATATTTGATACTAGTGCTGAAATTAACGTTATAACTATAAAAGTTATTAAAAGAGCAAAATTATATATATAACTTAATCCTGCTATATACTTAAGAGGGATTACCGACTATTAATAATAATTTATTAGAGTATATAAAAATATCCCTGTACAAATTAGAAGTATAGCTATTCTTTAGTATATCTTTATAGTCGAAGAAGGATTAATTACCCTAGTTTTAGGCTAGCTATTTATTATTATATTATAAATAACGTTTAAATATAATAATAATAGACAAATACAAGTCGGGAGAATTAAAGACTTTAATAGACACCAATAAGTAATATTTCTAGTATCGTTGTTTAGTAAGAACAATTGCACTAAGAAGGATATATTTCTGTAAATTAAGCTAGAGCTAGAGCAACATCTAGAAAGCATAGAAAACAAGTAACTAACCTACTAAGTAAGGCTAAGCTAGTTAGTAATCTACTAGTCTCTACTACTACTAGTAGCTATTATACGCAAGGAGTTTATAGACTAGGTAGGAAGGATTATTCGGTTAGAGTTATAGACGCAAAAGCTATTAAATTACTAATTAATTATTACTTAACTAGAGTTGTAGAAGGAAAAAATAACGTTAAATTATAAAACAACTACTTTAGAACTTATAAATACTAATTATTTAGATTAGGAAATAGATAATTTGGAAAATGTAATTAGAAATATAAAGTTAATAAATATAGATAGTAAATACAAAGTCAAAATAACCTTACTAGAAAGTAAGCTAGCAACGCTTAGTTAACAAAAACAAGTTAATTTAGCTAATAAAAGTTATTTATGTATGTAAGTTTTGCTAAGTAATTTATCTAATTTAGAAATTAGTTTAATAACTAATAGTAAAAGTCTAGTTATTTATAGAAATTTAGGAGATAGTTTATATAGAACCTTAGCTTATTTATTAAAAGTAGGATTAATTAGGCAATTTAAAGCCTATAGTATATAAAACTTATCTATTACTAGAAAATATATCTAGCTGCTATACAAATATTAAGGAAGTTTAATTTGAAAACAATAAATCAAATACTAAAAATACTTAGAAAGAGATAAATAATAGATGTTTATATACTTTATAAAACTAAGGATAAGAAGGTTAAACTAGTTAATCTTAGTTATTCTAATAGATTACAACCTAGAGGAAATCTGTACTAGAAGAAAGAAGTTATAAAAAATAAAAGAAAAACTAAAACTAGGAAATACAATTACTAGATTACTCTTAAATTCTCGATTATTAAACAAGGATTATACCTAACACCTAAAAGGATAGGAGTATTAATTAGAGATTTAACTATTTTAACGCCTAATAAGTTAGATCTACTCGAAGAGTTATTATTTACTTAAGAGGCTACAATCTCTTTTAGCTTCTCTAAAATTAGATAGATACAAAAGGAAGTAATACTACTAGTAGAGATTAGGACAATCCCTTATAATACATATTAAGTACCTAACAACCTAATCCCTAGAGCTTTAATACTAGAGGTTACTTGAATATTATATAAACGTATAAGCTAGGGAATATTAGAGCCATATTATAGACTCTATAGGAATCGATATTTCCTAGTAAAAAAGAAGAATAGAAGTTTTAGATAGATTAATAATACCTAACTATATAATCGCTTTACAATTAGAGATGCCTTTATACCTCTATTAGCTAAAGAAATATTAGAAGAGTTCGTAGGTTATACTATCGCTTTATTATTAGACCTATTTTTAGGATATAATTAGCTGCCTTTAGATGTAAAAAGTCGCGATATTATAGTAATTATAACCCTAGTAGGTCTACTTCGTTATACTATACCTATATAAAAGTACTACAAATTTGCTAGCATAGTTCTATAGAGTAACTACATAAATAGTTTAGGACTATATACTACATATTTACAAAGCTTTTATTAATAACATTAAAGTTAAAGGACTAAAAAGCTATTATAATTATTAGGAAATTATACTAGGAATTAGGAAATTTATATTTAAGTATATTTAAAATATTAATAAAGTACTAAGTAATATTAAAAGATCTAGAGCTACAATTAAATTAAGTAGTTAATTATATATTAATAAACTTAAAATACTTGGATTTATCTATAACTTAAAGGGAAGATTACTAAGTATTTCAAAAGTTATTAAAATACTTAATTAGCTAGAGCCTATAGATGTTACATCTATAAGAGCATTTATTAAGATCTATGTTTACTTTTAAGTATAGATTACTTTCTTTACATAGATTACTAAACCTATATATTTATTATTTAAAAAGAATATACCCTTTTACTAGGAGATAGATTAAATTAAAGTAATAGCTATTTTATAGTAAGCCCTTACAGAAGCACCTATATTAGTTTTATTAAATTACTTTCCTAATACAAGACCGATAGTACTAGGAACTAATACTAGTATAAAAGCCTAGGGAGCTATACTATTACAACTAATTAATAGGAAACGTTATCCTTCTAGATATAAAAGTAGAGTCTAGAACTATGCTAAACAAAATTATAACCTAATAAAGCGCAAGTATTAAGTAGTTCTAAAAGCCCTTAAGAAGTATTGATTCTACCTATATAGAGTTTATATTTATACTTAAAACTAATACTAATATCTTAGTTATACAACTTAATAGCTTAGTAACTAACATTCCTAGAGTATTAATTATAAGATAGATTGCCTAGATTAAAAACTTTAACTTCGAAGTAAAATATATGCCTAGACATAAGTATACTGCTACTAATAGATTATTATAACAATCTATAACTATAGAAGAAATTAAAGAAGATAAACAAGAAGAAGATATTAACAACTAGATTAATCGCGATTTAGATTAACTCTAAATCTCTTAGGTAGAGACTATACTACCACGAAGTTACCTGGTTAATAATACATCTAATTTATAGGAAACGTTAAGTAATAACTTATTAAATATCAAGAAGTCACTAATTTATAGTAATTTATACTACTTAATCCCTAAACTATCTAGCGCTTATAGCCCTATTACTATTTTACTAATCCTAATTACTGTACAACAACTTTATAGATCTAGAGTTAAAGAACGTAAACTACTAATTAAGTAGTACTCTAGAGTTAAACTTTATATTATAATAGAATACTAATTACCTGCTTTAGTATTACCTATATATCTTAAAGGAGATAATAGAGAACCTATTACTAAAGTAGACAAAGACAACAAAGAAGATTAGATTAATTAAAATAACGTCTTTAAAGAAGATAATAATATTAAATATAATTTAGATAATAAAGATAATAGATATTTTAAAGGATATTATTTAAAATTATTAAGGGATATTATAGAGTTTCTTATAACTTTGCGACAACTAGTATAATTAGAAGGAAGAGATACCCTTTTATTAAAAGATTTTAGATAATTTAAACTAAAAGCCCTTAAGTTTCTAGTTTAGAACAAAACTCTCTATTAACAAGGTTTGAATATTACTCTAACTACTTAAGTAGTTAATTTAGTAAAAGAATATTAGAAAATCCTTGCTTAAATTTATAACACTTTTAGACATTAAGGAAGAGAAAGCACTTATTATATATATATTAAAAAGATATTAGTAGGAAAATATATATATAGACTACTAAGACTTTATTAGAAAATATCTAAACTATTAAATAAAAAACCTATTAAAATCTAAATTACCTCTATACTTAATATAGTTAGCCTTTCTCTAGGCTCGAGTCTTAATTAATATTTATTATATACTAGTATACTATAGAAAGCACTTTATAGTTATAGTACATAATAATTTATCTAGATAGCTAAAAGGAAGAGCTTTTACAAAAACAAATTCTAAGTTAGTTACTAAGTTCTTATAGAAAGATGTTATATATTAACATAGAATCTTTAGTAAACTTTTAGTTAATAGAGGTCTAAAGAATAAAATAATTATATATACACTTATTAAGCTCTATAAGATTAGACAAATCGTTATTTTAGCATATAATTTAAAGGCCTAAGGAGATATTAAACGTAGCTATAGACTAATTAAAGATAGTTTATCTAAAATAACTAATAGTAGAATAGATAAATAGGTACCTAACCTCCCTACTATCTTATTCGCTAATCAAGTTACAGTAAAGGAGTCTACTAGATAAACTCTATTTTACTTAAATTATAGATCTAAAGCAGTTTTACCAATTAAAATAGCGCTACTAACATAAAGACTATTACCCTAGAACAAGATTTAATTAACTAGTAATCTACTTACAACTTAAGCAACTTAGATTTTATGATAAGATAAAGATCTAAAGGAAGCCTATTTAAGACTTCGTAGAAAACGTCTTACTACTAAGGAATAGTAGGATTTATATTATAGAATTTATATAAAACATATACTAATTAAAACTTTAGTATTATTATTTAATAAGGTTCTTAAGAAAAACTTTTTATCTAACAATAAGCTTAATTATTAATAGCTTAGACTATATAAAGTAGCTAACACTAACTATAATAAAGGCACTTATTATCTTTATAAGCTAGATAAAACACATCTAGCTAGAACTTTTTATAGAAATCGTCTTAAACCTTTTATCTAATATAATAGAATATATAAAAGCAATAAAAACAATAAGGATAAACAAAATAAAATAAATAAACTAGCAACTTAGTCTACTCTAGAACCTAGAGAAACACCTAAACCTACTCTAGAACCTACTAATTTAGTTACTAAACTAGGTAGCTACTAGGAAAAGTAGAATACTAAAGAAAATTCGCTAGAACTATTAGATAAATTAGAATCTAACTCTAAAACTTAGAACATCTCTTAACAAATACAAGGAGCTAAGGAATTAAAGGCATAAAAAGCCTAGAAAGAAGAAATAAGACGATATATTCCTCCTAGAGAAAAGTTAGCTATAGTTCTTAAGTAACTTAAAACAAAAATATTAACTTAAGTAACCTAAAAGAGAACAAAAAACATTTAATTTTAGTATAAAAAGTTAAAAGATTTAAAGCCTAAGTACCCTCTATAAGTAGAAGCATATCTTAGCTCTAACAGAATTTCTATCTCTAAATAGAGCCCCCTTTAGTAAAGAAAGGGGATTGTTAATTACTATAAGGTTTAATAAAGGTTCTCCCCTAAGATAAAACAGAGATTAACTTAACGTTAAATTAATCTTTAATACTAACTAGCTAGATATAATGTAATTCTGTTAAGTACCCTAGAATTAACAAAGATAAGTAGGTTGTAAATACCGCCTAGATACTAGCTTTTTTAGGGAGGATAGTTAAAGTCTCTGCCTTACTAAGGACAACAATAAACTACTAAGAATAATAAAGACTCTTAGTAGTGTTAAGGTCTACTAAAGTAAACTAAGAAATATAGTATTAATTCGATTTTATTTTTTTTTGTATTTTATACTACTTAACTACTAAACATAGGCTAATAGTTAAGCAGTTACCTTACTAAGGACTTTTATTTAGGGAGTCTTCCTATGTCTAGGACGACTCGCTCTTACATCTAAGAGCCTTATAATTACTCTAAAGGAGCAATTAAGAATATAAAAAGAATAGTATAAAATAACATAAAGAAAACGTCTAGAAGTTGTTGTTATCGAAGCTACGTAGTAAAGATCTAGTCTAGAACGTTAGCATTAAGTTAGTTGTTAGCCACAGATCTGTAGCTACGTAAAAGTTATATTATAATAGAGTAAAGTTACTAGAACTTATATTACATATAGACTAGGCTTAAATTAATTATAGGGAAAGGGATAATACTTACCTAAATTTAACCTACCTACCTCTTGTAGTAATTAACTTCTTTAGGGAAGTTATCTAGGTCTAAGAAACTTCTCTAATATTAAAGAATCCTAAAGAAGGTAGCGTACTATAAATTATCTAAAACAAATAATTAATATAAATAAAAGACTAAAAAAAGGATAGAATTAAATTAACTACCTAGATAAAGATTTTATTAGCTTCTATATAGTTTAGATAGGCTAATTCCTGTAGGAAACAAAGTTATTGTTATAGGTTAGGAACTAACTATTAGTTAATAACTATATAACTACTAAGCTAGCAAGATTAAAGTAAGGTACTAAAGCCCTAAGCTAAATTAATACCTAAATAAAGTTTGACTTAGTATAGCCCTGCTTTATAGCTCTAAGGCACTACAATAGCGTTAACATATATTAAATAATAAAAGGCAGCAACTAAGTCTTTAAATAAGGGATAAAAAGTTAGAGTAGTTATATAAAGTCGAGAATATACCTGCACAAAAAACTAAATCTAGATAAAGTTAATAGTAATAAGAAGTAGGAAAGAAAGAAGGGAAATAAAATAAATCTACCTCCCTAGTATATTTTTATAAAAATTTATTAAAGTAGAGTATTAAGTATAAAGTCAACTTTAAGGAGAGAATATTAGTTTTAGAGGGGGAGATTAGGATTAGAGAATTTGAAGGCAAGGGATTTATAGAAGCCTAAGGGCTAAAACAAAAGAAGAAGTTATATAATAAAAAAGAATTAAATAAAGGGGATTATATTACCCGCCTACTACCTATAGTAAAAGCTTTCTTATATAAAGTCAAAGTTATATTAGAAGGAGAGGGAGAGATCGCTTTAAATCAACTTTAAAACTTTAACCTATATACTATTAATATCTATTTATAAGAAAGGAATAAAGAAAGGAATAAAGGAAAGAAGTAGACTTCCCTGATTTATATTACTAAAAATAGTAAAGGCAAAAACATTAAATAGTAGGGTATACAGCATTTTAGGCTTAATCTAAAGAAACTTAGTGTTAGTAACGATTTTACCTTTACTAATAACTTTATAAACATTAGATAGCTTTAAGTATACTTAAAGTGTACTTTAAGTAGGCTTACTCTAGCATTAGTCTGTAGACAGTAAAGGAAAAGAGGCATTAAGAGGCCGTTTAGAGGCACTAAGAGGCTTGAGAGGTTAAAGTTATAACAATATATAAAGAAAAGAAGGGGGTATATATTTATAAGATATAATTACTTTAAAGCCTTTGCTTCTAGATCGAGAAGTTGAAGTCGATCTAATAACGTTAGGGAAAGAAGGAATTATTAGTATAGAGTTATTGTAAAGTAGAAGAAGAAAGGAAGAAGAAGAGGGGAAGTTGATATTATATACTCGCCCTTAGAATCGGAAAAAGTAAGGCTGCATAGCTAAATCTCGAGAAAATTAATAGTTATACTAATACTAGTAACAAGGACAACTAATTAAAACTACTATAACTTAGGCAAATTAACTCTAAATAAGAGCTACTAAGTTTATAAAATACAAAGAAAGATAAGTACTTATATAGGGTAAAAATCTAGATAGCTAGGGCAAGGAAATTATTATTAAAATCAAAGATTAAAATATAATAAAGTTAATAATAGAAGCTAAAAATAGTTGCTTTAGGAATTATATCTTTAAGTAATATTATTATATATTAATATACTAGACTTTTAAGTTAAACTATTCCTTATTTAGATATTACTACCTTACTCTATAGTTATTATTACTATTATTATTATTATTTTATATTTAACCTACCTAGTTTTAAATAAATGTTATTAAAGTTAAAAATACATTAATTATTATAAATCTAAGCTTTTTCTACTAATTTACTAAGTTAACGTTGCTTGAAAAATTATATAAAATAACTACTTTAATAGATTAAAAACATTAAACCTAAGCTCTAAGACTTAAAGACAGTTAAGACAAATAGAAGAAACAAACTAAAAGGGAGACTACCTCTACAACTACAATTAAATCTAAATTATATCTAGAAATCCACTTCTAGTTATACTTAATAGAATTAAATCGTTAAAATATAGAGTTATTTTACTTAGAATATTTATTTATATAATAGTTCTACCTTATAATTAACAGTAACTAAGAAAATAACAATATTATACTATAACTTCTTTTAAGAAAGAAGACTTAAATCTACCTTCTAGTCGGGTCTAAATTAATCTAAAACACCTAAATCTATTTAATATAACAATAAATACTTTTATTTAAAATAAAAACCCTAGTACTCCCGTCTCTAGCATTTCATCTAAATCTATTACCTCCCTAATTATAACAATCTCTATTATAGTAACCGATAAAGAAAAGGAAAGAAAAATCTAATTAAAACAAAAAAGAAGAAGATTAAGTACTTATTCTAGATTACTTAGTCGATACCTAAGGATTCTTACTACTACTAGCTGTACTAGTTTAACTATTCTATATTATATATAATTTATTACTAGCTATAGAATAAACCTACCTTTTTACTTAAATATTATAATTACCTCTAGACCTACTAACTAGTTAACTCCTACTTCTTCTACTACCTAAGTAGCTTAGCTTTTAAACAACTACTAGTTAAAACATATAATACTAAAATTAAGGAGAGATATAGAGTAATAACTTTAACGTCTTCCTCTTTTAAAATTAATTTATTAAACCTACCCTAGATTAATTTATTCTTTTTTAGTTCTAACTAGAGTCTCTCTCTTTCTTAAAAACCTATTAGTGTTTAATAATTAGTTTAATAGTTTAGAATTAATTAATAGTACTTACTATTACTTAATTTTAAGTAGGGAAAAACTACTTTCCCTTAGTAACTTAATAAAGTAAACTTTATTCGCTTACTAACGTATTATTTTCTTACTCCTATCTTTCGCTAAAGTAAGAATAACTAGCATTAAATTTTAAAGCTACTTAAATTATTAGGACTATAATTTATAAGGGTAGACGTATATAATAGAGATTTTACAACGTTAGAATATAGGTGATTTTTAGTAAGGTTTAATTAGCTATTTTAGAGGGCTGTACTAGGAAATAATATATATAAGTAAAGTATAGTAATTTTCTAAAAAGTAAGTAATAAGGCTGCTATTAAATAGTAATCCTTTAAATTTAGAGTCGCTCTTTACTTCTATCTTTTCTCTTATATTGTTAAGTAATTTTATATAGGCCTATAGGCTATTTTAAACTCTCTATTTCGAGCTCTTAAATAGTAGTACTATTTAAGTAGAAACTGTGGTTATTGTACACTTTAACAGCACGTAGACACGTATTCCCTACCCTATTATAATATAAATATAAAGTTTTTTAAAAACTTATAGTTAATAAAAAAAGAAAGTTTAAGTATAAAGTAATTAAAATTCTTAATAAATAAAAAAAAATATATAAACTTTAAATTTCTACTTATTATTTACTATTAAATAAAATAATTAAAACTAGTTATAAGCTATTAAAGAATACTTTAACTAAGCTTAGAGGAGACTAAACTAAGAAGCTACCTATAGTTTTATTTTTAAATAAAATATTAATTTATAAACCTACTAATTATATACTATTTTATATAGTTTATAAATAAAAACTTATCCTACTTATAGAATTTTAATTCTCTACTTAGAGAACTATCTTTACTAAGGAAATAACTAATTAATTAAAGCTTATTAAACTAAGAGTAAAATAATTCCTATATAGAGAAGAGGATACTAATAAAGCTATCTATAGAAAAACTAAATATAGATAAGAAGGTAAGGAAGTATTTAATATTAAATATAATATTAAAAGTAAACTATTATAGAAAGGTAATATTATACTATAATATAACTTAATTAGTAAGATAAATATATTATTAAGAAGGAAATTAAACTTTAGATAGCTTAAACTATATAAAAATATATAAAACTAATAATTAAAAAGGTTATTTTAAACTAAAGAAACTTAAACTAAAAAGGGCTTAACTATAAAGAACCTTTATAAATAATTACTTAAAACTATTCTTTTAAAAAAAAAATATTTCTATTTATTAAATAATATAGTTAAACTACTAAATAATAACAATAACTTTAACCTTAATAAACTACTAGTAATTAAAATTAACTATAAAACTATATCTAAAGTAATTAAAGATATTATTATAACTAGAAATAAAGCTTAAAATATAATAAATTTAATAATTTAACTATTAATATTAATAAATAAATAATAAGTATAATATATAATTTTTAATAACTTAAAATAAAATAAAAGAAATAAAACCTAGAACTCTTTTATTTAATAGATAAGTTTTTAGCCCTAGCTAGTTTAAAATAAGTAGCTTTATAGTATATATAAAAAACATAAGTTTATACTACTCTTAACTAAAGCCCCTTATATTACTATAAAAGAAGTATTATATTATAATATATAATAACCTATAAGGTAGCGTTATCTAAAACTAATAGCTTATAGCCTAAGGCTTAGTAAATAAAACTATATAGAGAACTATAAGTAGAGATTACAAAAATAATAAGTTATATAATAGATCTCCTAAGAGTCTATAAAGACTTTAAGGGATTTAAAGAGATCTAAAGGGATTTAAAGGGATTTATAGAAATTTAAGAGGGATCTAAGGAGAATAAAGGTTTATATAAATAGATAGTATTCTCTTAGATAGAAGCTTTATACTTAACTTAAATAGTATTTTTTTACTTATTAGTAATAGGTTCTACTTAACTAATCTTTATAATACACCTACCTCTCCTTTTATACTTAACCTTAGAGTATAACTTTTATTAAGAAGGATACCCTTCTATTATACTTTAAGTACTACTTTAAGGTATTAACTTATAAAGATAATATAACTTTAATAAATAAAGTAAGGGCTTCTATACCTATACCTACTATAGTACTATTATTTACTAAGAAAAAAAATAAACTTAGAGTTATATTATCTAATACTTATAATAATAATTAAAGAAAGTTAATTTAGTTTATAGCTTAGACTAAGGTATATATAGTTTTTAATAAAAAAAGTTTTACTATAAAAGTAAATAAGTTTTATAAATAGTTTTTTTATTATAAAGCACTACGTTTAACTAGGTTAGTTTATTCCTTATAGATTACCTAGTAAATAAAAGCCCTAAAAGAAAAGTAATAATAGATGTAAAGATTAAAATACAACAAATATTTATATTAATAATAGAGTTTAAATAAGTAATTAAAAAAGTATTTAAAGATATTAACTAAGAGAAGACTACTAAGATAAATCTATAAAATCTTTAATAAATAAAAGTTATAACAAAGTATACTACTAAGTTTTAATAATATACTACCTATATAAACTAAAATAATAAAGCGCTAAAGGTCTAGTAGTACTATAAAGGATTAAAGAACTATATAAAGGATAAAATCTCTAGGATTAATAAGCTAAAAGATTTATAAAAATATAATTAAAAAAGTAATTAAAATTAATAATTATTATTATAAAGTAAATTATAAAAAAGAAGGGTATATACTTTATATAGTACTTTAAGAAATAAAGCTATATAAAAAACTAATAGCTAGAATCTATAGAACTTAATATAGAATTTATTAAGAAAAATAAGCTATCTAAAGAAGAAATAAATAAGTAACAAAGAAATAAGCTTTATTTTAACTATAGATTATCTAGATATATTACTAGTTTTTATAGAAAAAAAGGAAGCTAAGGTAAAAGACGTTAAGTAAATATAGTTATATAATAAGTTATTATCTTAGGTTTTAAATTAAAAAGTAAAAAAAAAAACTAAGTAACTAAAATAATAAAGAATAAAAGAAAAAAAAAGAAAAAAGAATTAATACTTTATTAAAAGTAGTAAAAGATCTTTTTATTACTTTAAGACTAAGCTTTAATAATTAAGATAAAGAATTAAAGACTATAAGGGGCTTTAAAAAATCTCTACTAGATTATATTATAGTTAAAAGTAATAGTAAAAGTATTATAGAATATATATCTAAGTTAAATAAAGTTTAGAAAGTTATTATATATATACTACCTATAATATAATAATAAAAGTAAGAATTTAATATTATAAGGATATAAAAGATATATACTATAAACTAAGATAAATAGAATTTAAAGGTTTAACTTAAGGATAAACTTACTATATTAAGTATTTTAATTTTAAATAAATAGGATAAAAAAAGATTAATAAGTATATACCTAGTATATATAAAGACTATTAAATCTAAAAGAAGATTTATTTAAAAGAACACCTAAATTAAAGAACTTATAAAAGTTATCTTATATTAGAATAAGCATTTATATATAGATATAGATTAAGGATAAAAGTATATACTATTAAAAGATATTACTATTAAATAGTAATATATTCCTATAAGTTAGATATATATTTAAAGTAATATAAAACCCTATAATAGTAAATCTTATAAAACGTTAATAAGATGTACTAATAAAAGTATAATTTTAAGAAATAATCTTAGAGCTATAAGAACTATATATAACTAGAGGTATAGAATAAATATTTATTAATATTAAAATAAAGGATAAAATAATTTAAGCTTTAATAAACTCTAGAGCTATAAAAAACTTTATTTTACTAAATATTATAGTAGTATATTAGTAGACTATTAATATAAAGGGTAAATTCTATAATTTAATAGTTATAGATAGTAGTAAATTATTATACTAAGATAAAGGTATAGATATAGAAACTAAAGTACTAGATATAAATATCTAAGGTTACTAAGAAGAGGTTTAGTTTAATATTATAAGTATTAAAAAATACTAGGTTATCTTTAGTATACTATAGTTAATAACTTATAATCCTATATTTAACTAAATTAAAAAAATAATTAAGTTTAATTATTACTACTATAGGTAGCTAGTTAGTATAGAAAGTATAACCCCTTAAGAAGTAAGTATAACTTTTATAGAGAAGGAAGATTACTAAAATAATAGTAGAAATTATCTAGCCTAAAGATTACTAAAGAAGATAAATAATAAAATTAAGATATCTTTAAAATATATAAAGTTTAGGAATATATTTAAAGAAAAAGAAAGTAATAAAGCCTTACCTAAGTATTAGCTATAGGATTATAAAATACTATTAGTTAAAGATATAAAGCTACTATTTAAACTAATATATCTATTAACTTAAAACAACTTAAGGATACTTAAAACATTTATTAATAATAGCCTAAGGAAAGAATACATTAAAGAATCAACTTTATTATTTAAAGTACTAATTTTATTTATACCTAAGAAGAATAGTATAAAAAGATTATATATAGACTACTAAAAACTAAATAATTTAATAATTAAGGATTAATATATATTACTACTTATAAATAAGCTTTAAGATTATTTATAGAAAGTAAAAGTATTTATATAAACTTAATTTAAGAGGTATATATAACCTTATTTAGATTAAAGTAGGTAAGGAATATAAGATAGTATTTAAAATATACTATAAATACTATAAGACGCTTATTATACCTTTTAAATTAGCTAACGCTCTAGTAACGTACTAGAGGTTAATAAATAATATACTTAAGGTATTTTTAAATATTTATTATATTTACTACTTAGATAATATACTTATATATTCTAAGAATATAAAGTAGTATTAGAAGAATATAACTAATATACTTTAAGTACTTTAAGAAGTAAGCTTATTACTTAAACCTAAGAAGTATTAATTTTATACTATAGAAGTAACCTTCTTAGGATATATAATTACTACTAATAAGATTAAAATAGATAAGTTAAAAGTTAAGATTATCCTTATATAGAAATTACCTATAAGTATAAAAGAAGTATAATCCTTTTTAGGATTTATAAACTTTTATAAAAGATTTATTTAAAGATATTTTAAAGTTACTATACTACTTATAGTATTAATATATAAGGGGAAAAACTTTATATAAACTAATAAAGTCTAAGAAGCTTTAAAAGTACTAAGAAGCTTTTAAAGTACTAAAGAAGATCTTTATAGAAGTACTTATTTTAGCTTTATTTAACCTAGAAAAAGAAATTTAAGTAGAAATAAATTTATTTAACTATACTATTAATACTATACTAAGCTAGCCTAATAAGTATAGGAGATAGTAACCAACTACTTATTACTTATAAAAATTATTATTAGTAGAACTTAACTATAAGATCTATAATAAAGAGTTATTAATAATTATAGACGCCTTTTATAAATAGAAAGTATACTTAATAGGTTTAAAACACTAAGTATAAATACTTATAGATTATAAAAATCTTATTTATTTTATTATAATAAAAGAGCTTAACTATTAGTAGGTTTAATAGGTAGAAACGCTTGTAAATTATAACTTTTAAATTTTATATATTAAAGAATTAGAGAATACTAAAGCTAATACTTTTAATAAAAAACCTAAATATCTAGAGAATAAAATACATAAATTATATATAGTTCTATAATAAGATAGGGACTTATTAGTATTTAATACTAAATAACTTATAGTAGTTACTAGGTTATAGGAAAATCTATTTACTAAAACTATTTAAAAAGGGTATACTAGAAACTTAATAATTTAATAGTAAGAATATATCTTAGAATATAGATTTTTAAGGAACTAATAAAGATTATTAATATTCTAAGATAAGATTTATATTCTAATATAAATTTAGATAAAATTCGTAAAATAATAATATAAGCTACTAGCTTATAGATACTAAAAAATAACATAAATACTATTATAATTTACTAAGATATACTATTTCCTAGGGATAAGGAAAGTAATTAAGGACATAGTATTAGGTTATAATATATATATCTAGAATAAAGCTATATAATATATACCTTATAGATAAATAAAGTTACCTATAATACTATTATACCTATAAAAGTTTATTACCTTAAACTTTATAATAAAACTACTACTTTTAAAAGATCTAATAATAGAAATCAAGTATAACTCTATACTTATAGTTATAGATAAACTTATAAAAATATATATATATATACTATTTCTTAAAGCTACTAGTACTAAAATACTAGTATAAATATTCTTATAGACGATTATTATAAATTATAGAATATTAAATAAAATTATTTTAAATAAGGATAAGTTTTTTACTTCTAAGTTTTAAATAATACTAGTTATCTTACTAGAAATAAAATATAAACTATCTATAGTTTTTTATCTATAGACTAATAAATAAACAAAAAGAATTAATTAAATAATAAAGGTATATCTTTAATACTATATTAACTATTAATAGAACAATTAGGTATAACTATTACTACTAGTATAATTTACGTATAATAGTATAGATATAAAGATAATAAGAATCTCTTTATTCTATACTAATTATAGGTATAAACTCTAAGGTATATTAAATACTATTACTAGATAAAGTCTAGGTATAAGAAGTAATTATATAAGTAGATTAACTTAAAATATTATATAAGGAACTATCTATAAATATTAAGTTTATATTATAAAAGTTAGTAATATACTATAACACTAAATATAGTATAGAACTTATACTATAAAAGAAGGGTAAAGTTTACTTACTTTATAAAAATATTAAAATAAAATAACTAAGTAATAAACTTAATTATAGAAAGTTAAGACTATTTATTATAGATAAAGTAGTAAAACCTCTTAATTATAAATTAAAGCTACTAAAAATAATAAATATATATTTAGTCTTCTACGTTTCCCTCTTAGAACTAGTACTAAATAGAGTACTACCTACTCTAGTTATAGAAATTAAATTAGTTAACTTAAACACTAAATATAATATAGAAAGAATCTTAGACTATTAATATATTAAAGAATAAGTTAAATATTTAATTAAATAGTTAAACTATTTATATTTAAAAAATATATAAGAATTAAAAAAGTTACTTAGCTACTTTAAGAAGCTTACTAAGTTCTATTGTTAAAACCTAGGGTTACCTAGAAAGGATCTAAAGGGTTAATAAGTAGGTTATCTATAAGGTTATCAAAGGTAGAGATAGTAAGGGCTGCTACTTCTTATTATACTTACTCCTCTCTCTTCTTCTCCTTACGCTCTTTCCTTTCTCTCTCTTTAATAGTATTAAGCTTATTAAAAAACTTAAGACTATACTTAGTTATCTTAGCTTTTCGTTTATAAAGTAACTATTGCTACTTATAAAGATAAGCTATATAGACTATAGCCTCCTAAGCTATAGCTACTACTTACTCTTCTTAAGTTTCTAAAAATATTTCTTATTATTTAATTAATAACTAATTATTCTCTTAAAGAATATTTTTCTCTTATTTATTAGTATAACTATTATAAGAACGCTTATAATAAATATAAGTTAAACATTAAGTAAACTTATTAATACTTATTATATATACTTATTTATATTCTATATAGTAAAAACAAAGAGTTATTTTAAAACTAGTATCTTTAATTATATAAGTAAGTTAAAGTTATTCTTTCTTTTTTATATAGATAGAAATAAGTATAATAAAAGAAGAATTAAGTCTATAGCTTATTATTAATATTTTCTTCTACTATACTATTTAAGTAAAAGTATAAGAATATACTAGGATAAAAGAAGGGTAGTATTATAAATATATAATAACCTATAAGGTAGTGTTATTTAAAACTAATAGTTTATAACTTAAAGCTTAGTAGATAAAACTATATAGAGAACTATAAGTAAAGATTATAAAAATAATAAGTTATATAATAGATCTCCTAGGAGTTTACAAAGACTTTAAAGGATTTAAAGGGATCTAAAGGAATCTAAAGGGATCTATAAGGATCTAAGAAGGATCTAAGGAAAACAAAGGTTTATATAAGTAAATAGTATTCCCTTAAATAAGAGCTTTATACTTAACTTAAATAGTATTCTTTACTTACTAGTAATAGGTTCTACTTAACTAGTCTTTGTAATATACCTACCTTTCTCTCTATACCTAACCTTAGAGTATAACTTCTATTAGGAAGAATACCCCTCTGTTATATATTACTAAGTTTTTAGTACTTTAAAGATTTTTTCCCTCTATCTCTAGGTCTTAGTTAAATATAATATATTTTAAATATAATACTACTTATATAATAGATAAAAGCTATAGTTACTACCTTAGATACTAAATTAAAAAAGATAATTAAATAACTTAAATACTTTAATAATACTACTTAATAGCTATAAGAAAACTAAGAGGCTTATAATCTTTAAAAAAACTAAGAATACTATAAACTACTAAAAAATAAGATAAGTTTATTAATAAATTAATAAATAAGCTTATTAACTAATTAATAAACTAAGCTAATAACTATATACTATAATAGTTTATAAAAATACTATTAAAAACTAAACTTAATAACTAAAGAAACTCCCCTCTAATAGGAGATAATAAAGAGTAGTATTACTTATTTTAAATTATTAAATTAAATAAAAACTACTACTAGTTAAAATAAACTTAGTTATTATCTTAATTAGTATAATACCTTAATATTATAAAACTAAAAACTAATAACTTTAAGTCCCTAAAGCTATAGAAACTTACTTATCTAAAAGGTACTTCTCTTTATATTTAAAGAGGTACTTAACTTACATTTAAGAAGCTATCTAAGAGTTTAAGAATTATTAAAATAAAAGTTAATCTAGGATAAAAATAAGCTTAGTTTATAATAGGTAATTTATAAAGAACTTTATATTAAATATAAATATACTTTATATATAAATATAAGTATAATTATCTATATACTTACTAGCTTCTACCTACTTATCTAAGGTTATAAATTAATATAGTAAAAGTATATCTATAGAAAAACAAAGAAGTTAATATATCTCTTTAAATAATAAAAATAAAGAAATAACTTTTAATTAAAAGTATTTAATATTACTAAATTATAAAGTAATTAAGAAAAGCTTAAGCTAGAGTTAATATATCTTTTAATAACTTTAAAGGAATAAAAGAAGATACTTTTATTTTATAGTTACTACTAATAATATTAACTAAAGTTAAGGTTAACTTCTTTAAAATAGAGAGGAAATAAAGAAGAAAGATTAAAATTAAATTTAAGTTTTATTTTTACTTTTAAAGGCTCTTTTATAATCCTCTACCTTTTATATTAAAGGAGGAAGATTAGAATTAAATTTAAGTTTTATTTTTACTTTTAAAAACCCTTTTATAATTCTCTACCCTTTATATTATTACTATATCTACTATATATTATATTAATTAAAGAATATTATTAAAGTTTAAAGAGGTTAAAACTAATATAGTTAATATAAATAAGGTTTTCTACAAAGGTTAATATAAAGCTTAATAATAAAGGTAAAAGTAAAGGAAATAAGAGATATAACTAGAAATACTTATAAAAGTAAAAAAATTTATAACTAAATCTAGTAATAGTAAAAAGCTTTAAAAAGAAGAAATATAATTAGTAAATATTATAACTTTAATTAAAATATAAAAGAATATATTAACTTTAGTAGCTTTAAGTATATTTAAAGTATACTTTAAGTAAGCTTATTAAAACTATTTACCTATAGATATATTAAATAAAGGTATTAAAAGGCTTTAGAAGCTTATAAAGGTAAAAAGTTAATAAACTATAATAAAGTATACTTCTTTATAGTAAACTTTAATTAAATAACTAAAAGAAACTATAAAATAAAATCTAAAATTAAATTAAAACTAAGTAAGTTACTTATAAGCTTAAAAACTATTTACCTTAAGTATAATAATAATAATTAAACTATAATAAGTAACTAAAGCTTTAGAATATTATTAACTTTAGTAGCTTTAAGTATATTTAAAGTATACTTTAAGTAAGCTTATTAAAACTATTTACCTATAGATAATAATTAATAAAGGTATTAAAAAGGCTTTTAGAAGCTTATAAAAGGTATAAAAAGTTAATAAACTATAATAAAGGAGATAAGAAAAGGAATATACTTCTTTATAGTAAACTTTAATTTAAATAACTAAAAGAAACTAAAGCTAAAATAGTTAAATCTAAAATTAAAATTAAAACTAAAGTTTAAAGTTATAGTTATATAATAAATAATTAGTAAAAATAAATAAAGTTTTTATATTATTTTAATAATAAAGAGATATTAAAGAGATAAGAAACTTAATAAGCTTATATAGTAGAAATCTAATATTAAAAGTATAAGATAATATAAAGAAATCTTAAAGTTAATATTATTAAAGCTAGAGTTATTTAAAGAAAATATTAATTTAAGATAACTTAATAAAATTAAATTAGTATAAATCTTATTTATTTTAGTTTAAGAATAATAGAAAAAGAAGAAAGACTTCTTAAAAGTAAGTTATAGTATAGTTATTAAAGAAGCTAAAGTTATAAAGTTAAAGTTAAAAATAAAGGTAGAAGTAGTATAAGTAATAAGATATATTTAATTTAAGAAATTATTTATAAGTAATTAAAACTATATACCCTAGGTAAACTTACTTTCTTTTTTATTATTATATACTAATAATTATATTCTTTACTTTCTTTATTTTTATTTCTTATTTTACTTATATTCTCCCTAAAATTAATAAATAAAATAAAGCTACTTAGGGTATATAGTAATAAGGAAGAGACGTATATACTAAGGTAATTTTATTTTTATTAAGTAATTAAGACTTAGCTACTACTACTTATTTTAGTATATATAGTATTTATAAAAGCTATAGACTTTACTATTATTTTATTATTACTTTTTACTAATCTACCTATTATTTATTATATATACTATTATAAAGAAGCCTCTAAATTAATATATATATATATATTTATTATTTAACCTATTTATATCTCTACGTTTTATAACTTTAATATATATAGCTATATATTACCCTCTTATAATATTATCTTTCTTATAGAGTTTAAAAAGTTTATCTTTAGATTAAGTTTTAAGTTATAAAGTAAGTAGTTTTCTAACTATATTAGTTTATAAATTACTTAAAGAAATTAAAGCTTTAATAAAATTTAAACTTTCTAGTTACTAGTTATTAGTTTCTTATTTATACTAAGCTTTAAAGCTTAATATATTATATTAGATAAGCTTAAGTAGTACTTAAAGAAGCTTATATTTCTTAAAGTTTTTCTTAGTTAATAGTTTTAACTATTTAATATTCTATTCTTTACTTAGATATTTATTAATAATCTTATTAATAGAGCTATAGTAATTTAACTTTATTTTAGTTTAAGTTTTTAAATAGTACTATAAGGCTTTAAATTAACTTTTAATTAAAATAGTATTAGAGATTAAGCTTAAGTTATAATTTAGTTTAGCTATATTAATTTAACCTCTAGATAACTATAAATACTAATATTATCTAAGTAATTTATACTTAAATTTAAGTTCTTTTAAATTAGATATTTTATTACTAAATTAATATTATATCTATTATCCTAGGCCTTTAATCTCCCTTCTTTAATAATAATTACTTTAATTTTACTTTATTTACCTTTACTTACTTAAAGTTATTAATAGTAGATAAACTAGATAACCTAGAAGTACTTTATTATAGTACTAATATTATTAGCCTTAATACCTTAGTATATAGCTTAAATTATTAAAGTTAAAATAGTTAATATTACTATTATATAGTATTAAAGAATAAAATAGTATTATAGAAGAAGATATTAAAAGAAGAGTTAAATTAAACTATAGTATAGGTAAACTAAGCTATTTAGTTAATAAAACTAATTAAGTAAGAGTTTATATAGCTTCTACTTTAACTTCTTCTCTTATATCTTCTTTAGTTTATTTTTTTACTTCTTTTAGCTTTATAGCTTACTTTATAATATCTTTCTTTTTCTTCTTTATTAAGATTTTCTTTTAAAGCTTATTTAAAATTACTATAAAGCTATAACTACTTTACTTAATACCTTTAGCTTACTTAGTTTAATCTATAAGATTAATTAAATAATAACTTAAAGTATTAAGAATATAAAAATATAAGTTATTATAGTTATAATAATTCTTATTAATATACTTTTATTAAGTTTAAAGCTAATAAATTTAGTATTTATAAGTACTTTTATTATTATCTTCTTTTTTTCTCTTTCTCTTTAGTATTATCTTTTTAGTCTTTATTAACTTCTTACCTTATAGTACTATAATCTTATTCTTATTATTATTATTATAGTCCTTACTAGAAACCTTTTATATAACCTCTCTATATATACCCTTACTTAGTATTATTCTATATTTAAACAACTACTTTATTTTTCTTTTTAATCTTCTTCTTCTTTTCTCTTTAGTTTAAAATTCTTATATAAAAATCTAATAATATAAACTATATATCTTTACTTTATCTTATTACTATATTACTATATTATTATATTATTCTAAACTTACTAATATATCTAGAAAGATTATAATAATCTCTATACTAAATATATAGTTTATTTTAATTAAAATATAATAATATTAATTTAAAACTATTTTAATTAATCTTATCTCTTAAAGAGAACTAAAATACTTTTTAAATAGTAGAGTATATAATTAACCTAGTATAAATATCTACTAGTACTTTAAAGCTAAACTAAACTTAACTTTAATAAACTACCTTTAAATATCTTTTTAACTTTTTTATTAAGCTATAAAAGAATACTTCTTAAGAATACTAAAGATAAAGGCTTTACTACTTTTATTTATATTAACTTTTTTTTAAAAGAGTTATAAAATAAAACTCTCTAGGAAGATATTACTACTTAATTAAAAGAAGAGCTTAATTTTAATACTTAGAATTAAAATATACTAAGTATAAACCTTTTAGTTACTAACTAGCTTATATAAATATAAAAGTAGATTTATTAGCTTTAAAGTACTAATTACTAACTATAAAAACAACTTAATAATTCTTAGAGAAATATTAAAGACCTTTAAAATAATAGTATAAAGTAAGTACTATTTTAAACCTAAATAAGAAACCTACTTTAATATTAAAAGTAAGGATAAAACTAAGATATAATAATTTATTAAACTATTAAAGTAAATAATAACCTAGATTCTTTAAACTTAAATTACTTTAAATTAAATAATTTAAAAACTTTAGTTAATAGATTATAATATAAAACTAGCTTATTATAAACTCTAGGAAGAAATAAATACTTTAAGAAAATAATAGATATTCCCTAATTAAATAATAGTATAGACCTTATATTTAAGGCTTAAAAGATTTTACTAAAAAAATAAATTTAAAGAAAATAAAAACTACTTTTCTATTAAAAACTTATTTATAAATTATATTTTCTAGTAAACTAAAGAAGAGGTCTAGAAGTACTTAGAGCTACTTTATTAAACTAGTAGAGTAGATAGCTTTTAAAATTACTAAAAGATAATTAATTACTTAGTTAATATTTATATTAACCTAGATAAAAAAAAAAATACTAAGCTTAAGTACTAAGATTTATATATACTTTTAGGAGAAACCTTCTAGAACTTTTAAACTAAGTTTTTTTAACTAGCTAAAAAAGTAGAGGTCTTTATATTAATAAGAATTAGTAACTTATATAATAAGTTAACCTTCTCTTTATAAAATAACTTAAAGACTTAAAAAATATACTAAGCTATAAAAGCTATAGCTTAAGTAAAATACTTAAATTTAAATAATAAACTATATAAGAAAAAGATATAAGTAGCTTAAAGTTTTCTAAGGAATATAATATTAAGAAAGATTAATATTATAAAAGCTAAAAGTATTATAAATATATATAATAACCTATAAAGTAGTGTTATCTAAAACTAATAGCTTATAGCCTAAGGCTTAGTAGATAAAACTATATAAAGAACTATAAGTAGAGATTATAAAAATAATAGATTATATAATAGATTCTCTAAGAGTTTACAAGGATTTTAAAAGATTTAAAGAGATCTAAAGGGATCTAAAGGGATCTATAGAGATCTAAGAAGGATCTAAGGAGAACAAAGGTCTATATAAGTAGATAGTATTCCCTTAGATAGGAGCTTTGTACTTAACTTAAATAATATTTTTTACTTACTAGTAATAGGTTCTACTTAATTAATCTTTATAATACACTTACCTCTCTCTCTATACCTAACCTTAGAGTATAACTTCTATTAAGAAGGATACCCCTCTATTATAAAAAGTTCCTTAGGTATATTTAAGTTACTTACTTTAGTCCTAAACTAAAATAAATTATCTACTTTAGCTTTAGCTAAATATAAGTTTTTAACCTTAGTAATAGATAAAAAGAAGATAATTTATTATAACTATAATAAACTAAGTTATATCTCTATTAACTATTTTAAAAAAAATAAATCTAACTTATATAAAATTAAAAAAAAGTTAAATAAGTACTACTATAGTACCTTTAACTTAGAATAAAAATTAAAAAATAAAGATACCTAAAGAAAGTTTCTTTTTTAAGTTATTTTATTAACTTAGTAGAGATAGATTTAACTTAGTTAATAGATAAGAAAATATTTATAGTTTTATATAACTTAAACTATAATAAAGTTTTTATTACTAATTTATTTTCTTTACCTAATATAAAAGTATAAGGATTCTTATTTATAAATATTTAAGTTATTAAAATATATTTTTAATTCTACTTAGTTAAGTAATAAAAGCTAAAATAACTAATTAATACTAAAGAGTATAATAGAATTTATAGAAAACCTATTATATATACTTTATTTTCTTTACTATTAAATTAAATAAAAAAATTATTAAAAATATCTCCTTTTTTATTTTAAATCTAGAAAATTATAATATTATTCTTAGTATAAAATTCTTAGCTTACTTTAATATCTTACTAGATTTATAATATTAGAAACTTATTTAACTAAAGATAATACTTTTAATAAATTCTTTTAGTAACTTTATTTAGATCCCCTATAATAAACTTTTACCTAGAGCTATTAAATTTAAATATTAAAGAAAACTAATAAAAAAAGAAATATAGAGTTTATTAAAGAAGATAAATAAAGAAGAAATAGTATTAAGAAAGAAACTAAATATTTTATATCTTTTAAAAAGTTAATTAAGTTAAAATATTACTATTACTTAAAACTAAAGCTTAGTTATATCTACTTTAAATTACTTAAATAAAGTAGTATTATATTAGTATTAGTACTTAGTAAATATTATTCTTAATAATTTTTAAAAATTTATAAGTAAAAAAAGCTAAGTAGATATTCTATTAATTAATTATTTATAAATAAATTTATAATAAATTTAATTTAATTTAAGTAAAGAACTTTATATATAAATTTAAGAATACTAAAGTTAAAATAGTTAATAATAAATAAAGAAAGACTTAACTTAAAATAATTAAAGAAAAAAAATAAAATTTTATAAAGAATTTACTATTTTATTACTTAATTTTTTTTAAAAATTTTAATAAAAAAAATTAAAATAATATATAATTTAAATTTATATTATAAAAAAATAAAAATTAATACTATTACTTTTTATTTTAACTTAAGAAGAAAGGAGAATACATTTACTATAAGCTTATATAAAAGCTTAAAAAACTAAACTCTTAAAGAGTTATAAAGGCTTAGAAGTTAAATAACTTACTTTATAAACTACTAAAGGTTTATTACTCTTAGAAAGATATATTTTTAAAAGTAGCTTCTAACTTACTTCTACTATACTAAAGTTATAATTATAAGATTAAACTTAAAAAAAAGATAACTCTAAGTTATAAACCTCTTTACTTATAAACTACTATAAAATTATAAGTAGTTAAAAAGTATTTATTAAAGAATTTAAAGAAAGATTTTATTAAAAGTAGCTAAGTACTTTTTTCTTTCTTTATTTTATTTATTAAGAAAAAAGATAAAAGTTTATATTTTTATATTAATTTTAAAAGACTTAACCTTATTACTAAAAAGAATTACTATTTACTTTTATTAATTAATAAAACCTTTATTTATTTTAATAAAGTAAAAGTCTTTACTAAGCTTAATATTAAATAAATCTTTTATAAAATTTAAATATACCTTAATTTTAAAGAACTTACTATATTTAAAAACTTACTATAGCTTATATAAGTATAAGGTTCTTTTATTTAGCTTAATAAATAAGTTTATAACTTATTAATACTATATAAATAATATACTATTTAAATACTTTAATATCTTTTATATAGCTTATTTTAATAATATCTTTATTACTTAAAAGATAAGTTAAAATATAAAAAGGCTTATATATAAGCTATACTTAGTTATTTTTAAAAAGTAAAACTTTAAGTAAATATTAAAAAGTATAAATTTAATATTAAAAAAAGATTAAAATATCTTAGTTTTATTATTACTATAGATAATATTAAAATTAACCTAGAGAAGATCTCTATAGTTAAGGAATAAAAACTCTTTATATACTATAAAAAGCATTTAATTCTTTTTAAGTTTCTATAACTTCTACTAAAGATTTATTCTTAACTATAGAAAAGTAGTAAAACTATTAATAAACCTTATATAAAAAGATAAGTAGTTTTAATAAATTTAAAATTATTAGTAAGCTTTTAAGAAGCTTAAACTTAAGTTTATATTAGCTTTAGTTCTACTTTATTATAACCTAGACTTAAAGTTAAGACTAAAAACTAATACTTTTAATAAAGTAATAACTACTATATTTTTATAAAAAGAAATAACTAAAAGAAATAGTACTTTATAGTATTCTTTTTAAAAATAATAGTATTAGCTAAGTTTAATTATAAAATATATAATAAAAAAATACTTATAATTATTAAATCCCTAAATAACTAAAGAACTAAATTATAAAGTATTAAAGTATTTTATAACTACTAAGTAATTAAATAGTAAATAAGCTTACTAAGAAGAAATTCTATTATAGTTCTTCTTTTAAATTATTTACTAACTTAAGAAAGCTAATATTTTAGTAGATATTTTTTTTAAAAAGAGAATAAAATATCTACTCTTAGAATTAAATTAAGGAGAAAATTAAAAATAAACTACTATTAAAGCTAAAGTATTTAAACTTCTAAGTTAAAGAAAACCTTAAAATCTTTTTTATAGAATTACTTAAGTTTATTAAAAAAGTACTTTAGTAAAATAGAGTAAAACTATTATTAAAACCCCTTTACTAAAAGGCTTTAGCTATTAAAAATTTATTATTAAATTTAAATCCTTAATACTATAAAATAAAAAATAATTTACTACTAAGAAAGAAACTTCTTATAGTTTTAAATATAAATAATCTCTAAACTAAGTTAATTACTAAAGCTTATATATAGCTTTTAATAGTATACTCTAGAGAGAGAAAAATAAAGAAAGTTCTTTAAAAAAAGTACTACTAAAAAGGCTTATTTATATTAGTAGCCTAGTATATTACTAATTACTATATATATAGAAGAGTATATATTCTAAAAGATAAAACCCTAGGATTACTATATCTACTACTAATTCTAGACTATCCTTAGTAGTATATCTATATAGATTTTAAATTATAACCTAAGGATAAGTATAGTTTTAATAATATTTATATTTTTATTATAAACTAAGTAAAACTTTTATATTAATTCTTTATTATAAAATAACTATAATAAAGGATATAACTAAAATATATATATATTTATATATATAGATATTATAATCTATTAAACTTTATAATCTCTAATAAAGATCCTTAGTTTATCTTAAACTTTTAAAATACTTTTTATACTATTTTAAAAGTTTAAGTTAAATTATCTACTACTTATAGCCCTTAAACTAATAGCTAAATAGAGATAATAAACTAATACTTAGACTAAAAGTTAAAACTATTTATTAATTATTACTAAGATAATTAATTAAAGATACTCTTTATAATAGATAATACTTAGTTAATACTTTTATATAACTTTATTAATATAACTTTATTTCTATTAACTTATAAATACTTTCCTTAAAAAATCTTTTAATTAAAAAGCTCTTTAAAAACTAAAGACTATAAAAGAAAAGCTTTTCTTTAAGAAAGCTACTAAATTTATAAAGTACTTATATAATAGTTAGAAATTTACTTAAAATAGTATAAAAAGAATAGTTACTTTTATAAACTAAGATTATCTTCTTTTATAAAAATATATTTTATATTTTATACTAAATCCCTCTAGAAGAACCTTAATAACCTATTACTTAGCTAAGTTCTAGAACTATAAAAAACCTATTATAATAGATAGATAATAAAAATAAAAAGTAAAGTTAATCTAAGTAGTTAAGCTAAAAGGAAAGTAGCTTTATTATAAAGTAAATTAGTTAAGCTTTAATAAAGATCTAAAGTACTACTTAGCTTTTAACTTTATATACTCTCTTTATCTACTTAAAAAGTTCTACTTATAGTATCTTTACTTAGTTAAACTTTCTATAAATCTCTAGAAATAAATTATAGCTTATAACTAAAATATAGAAAACTATAATAAATTAAAAAAAAATTTAATAATAAGTTTAAGCTTAAAAATAAACTTTTTTTAAAGAGGAGAGTAATATTATAGTCTTTACTAAGAACCTCTTATATAACCTCTCTATATATACCTTTACTTAGTATTATTTTATATTTAAATAACTATTTTATTTTTCTTTTTAATCTTTTTCTTTTTTTCTTCTTAGTTTAAAATCCTTATATAAAGATTTAATAATATAAACTATATATCTTTACTTTATTTTATTATTATATTACTACGTTACTATAATTATTAATAGTTATTTATATAAGTATTTATAAATTTTATCTTTAAACTTAAAAGTAAACTTAAACTTAAAGGTTTTAAGAATTTTAAAAGCTTTACTAAAAGTAAAAGAAAGATTATAATAAGTATTAATAGTTATAGTAGGCTTTCTTATAGCTTCTTTTAGTAGTTAAACTAATAAGGTATTTTTTAGTTTCTTTTAAAATTTATTTTTATTTCTAAATATTAAATTTATAAATATTAGCTTCTTTTATAATTTATATACTATATTTATAAAAGTTAAATATTTTATCTCTTCTTTAATTAATTTTTAACTCTTTTAAATTAATATAATATTATCTTTACTTTTTATAAAATAATTAAAACTAATTTAATTAAAGTTTTTAATATTAATTACCTTTAGCTTAAAGTAAATTTATATATTATTAATAAAGATATAAAATTAGATATTAATTATATAAAGCTTTATAAATAGCTTAATCTTTTTTAAAGCTTAGTTTATAAGTAAATCTTTTTTAAATAATATTTATATTTTTTTAAAAATTCTCTTAAAGAAAGTAATTTTAATCTCTACCTCTTAGATATTTAATTATTATTATTTTTTAATAGCTTTATAATATTTAGCTACTATAGCTTATTTAGTAGTTTTAGTTTAATATTTACTTATTTTTATAATTTTAATAATTTTAAAAGTTTTAAAAAATATACTAAATATAAGAAATATAAATTAGCCTATAATTTATATAGGAAAAGCTGTTTTATTGTTGTTAGTAAGTAATTTTAATTTATATAGTAGTAGTAAGGTATGTAGTTTTCAAAACTATATGCCGCTTAGGCTAATTTCGTTAAATAACGCTAAATAGCACAATTACTGTATCTCTCTGTACCGTTCTTGGAAAGCTCGGCAGGCATTAAAGACAATGTGCTTGTATCTTGCAAGCACTTCTGCGAGGACCCTTCGTGCCTGCAAAACCCAGTAATAGAGATTTTATCAAGATCCTACATCTCTCTCTTATCCAAAAAGTATGGGTGTCGGAATGTTAAAGTTAGATAGGTACTGTATATACGACTCGTCTGTTACTGGAGTTCCCTGCCAATTAGTGAGAACCGAGGCTAACATTCGAACCCTGTCGGTAATCTTGCTGGTCCTTCTTTCTACATCTTAGGCTAGCAGGACAGACAATCGAACGAAGTGCCTCGAGCTCAATTTCCCAAAAAACTATAGTTTTGATAGGATGCAGAGTCGTTGCAAAGGCTTCCCATCATTACCACAACTTCTAACGTTAATATATATCATACGACTTTAACGTCATCGTAGGCATAGTCCTGCCGCCTGCATAGGCTATTGAATCTGCGACTATAATATTAAGTTTGGCACAAAGTTCTGCAAGAACGACTAATTGATATCTTCATTACTTGGTGCTTGGTTTAGATTACAGTCAGCTGGCACCTATTGAGAATTTATGCATTCGACTTGAAGGCCGTTTAACCAGTCACTAACCCTCCAGTTCTCCTCTCACTTTCGAGTAGCCACGCTCCCCCTTGAGGCCCACTCGCATCTAAACTAACAGTCGTTTTTCTAGCGTCACTTATGACCTTCATAGTCTCCCCTGAATTCTTATAGTCGGTCTCGCAGGTGACAACTGGCTTGGCCTCTTCGCCATCAGCGCTAGCCATTCCCGGAGGACCACTCCTTGCTGGTCGCGCTACAGGAGCAGGTTGAATCTCGACATGTGGATATGGGAGATAGATACCCTTCTCTTAGAGGAACCAAGATCACTGGGAAGGTCTTTCTTTGTCCCTTCTTTTGAGAACCAGTCGAAACTTTGAAGTGGCCTTTCCGTTTGCCACCGATGAGCCATGTATCTGATGGTGCCAAGACTTCATAAATAAAATCCAGATATTCTGGTAGCTCTGAGATATTGGCGTTCGGCTGTGAGGGTCTTCGTTGCTCTGAGGTGGATTCTGTGTCCCAAGTTGTTGTCCACTTTACGTGTAAAGATGCTGGTATGGGTTGTTGATTTGTTGCTGCTACAGCGGTATTGGCTACGACCGTTGAGCTCTCAAGCAGGCGAAGGTCAGCTGTATGTACTACAGTCACCGAAGGAACATCTACTGGAATTGTGATTGATCTACTTCCGGCGATTGCATTTTGATCAAGGGATATCGGTAAGAGGTCAATCCCAGGAGACTGCTGTAGCCATTGCTTCAGCCGTTCACTTAGGAGAGTTGCGGTGTCCTTTTCTTCTTCTTGAGCTCGGCCCAGACCAGCAAAATGATCTTGCCAGCGAATAGACGTCAGAATGGATGTTGATACCTCATTCAACACGGCCGTTCGTTCGAGATCGTAAGGTGACATATTAGCATGGAGCTGACCGAGCACAGTAGGAATTACAAGGCGAGCGTAAGGGTAAAGCGGTAAAGCGGTGTATCTTTCAATGCTTGACTCAAAGACTGAGTTACAGCAAGATCAATCTCTTCTTCGAGGCAAATGTAATGTAGCACCAGCGAAAGCGAGGACTTTGGATCGTTTCGAGCTGCAGAAGTAGATGCAGCTATTTTTGTGATTTTATAAAGTAAAGATGCCGGTTGTCGAGGATAAATCACTACGGGTTTTGTGATCCCTAACCCACAATCGGCCTCGAACACTTCCGAATTATCCAGCCTGGAGCTTAGTAGTCGTAGAGGGCTGTCGGTTGAAGACGATATTGTAAATCTAGAGAAGAGTGCCTTGTGCTTGAAAACATCTTGCACATTCACACCCAAGGGTAGCATTATAGACATCGTAGGAGTAGTGGCGAAAAAGAAATCTCCTTTGTCAGTAGTATAAGAAACCTCTAGTTTGAGAGAAATGTCGTTGACTTCGTGCTCAAGAGTGAATGGCATACGGAGTTTGGCATGGGAATTTGGCTCAAGGGAACCAAATTGAACTACGCCAACCTCAGAATTTTTGAAGATTTCGACTGCTCCACTGATCACAGTCGCCTGACTGGTCTGCACTCTTAAACCAGCCGTCGCTGCCCGAACATGGAGTTCACCCTTGGAAACATTATTCCATCCGGATGACAACTCAATCTCGAGCGACCGGTTACGATCCAAATGCATGTACCTAGATGCAAACATTTTGAGATCAAACGCCTCGGCTCGGTGATATATGAGGAGCTTCGGAGATCTGAAGAAAGCTTCAGATCTGCTTAATGGAGGGTTAGAGTTTTCATGGGCGTAGTCTAGGACGATATTGCTTGTGTGAAGCGTGACATGAGTGACTAAGTAAGTGCCCGGTATTACCATCTACATATTATAAGTACTCTGTTCCAGCAGTTAGATCAAGAGCTCTACTCACGTTTGTCTGAACATGCACATTCACGAAGCCCTTCTTGAAGAGCACAGGGCCTTCAGTTTCCAACCAGATTTCCCTACCAGCCTCGCCAGTCGCTGCTACTATCCGAACTCGAACCTTCTCAATATTAAGCTCCTCTGCTAGGAGATACCGGAATCGAAGTTTCAACGAAATCCCGTCCTTGTCAGTGAAGTAGTGAGGTGCATCATTCACTTCGACTCGACTAAAAAAGGTTTGCAATGGAACATGAATTTCGTGCTGCAGAGCTTTTGTTAGTTGCAGGAGTTCAACCATATAACGATCAATCTCAGTGGTGTCATGACCGAAGTTATCCAGACGACCGACTCGGAGTGCAGATTTATGCAACAGCCTTTCTTTTTCAATATCTGCTGCTTTTGCTAGAATTTTCAATACTATGCGGCGGATGTAGTCTTCCTTGCGCTGTAGCTCTTTCAGGCATTTTGCATACATCTTGAGCATATTTAGTTCTATTTTTCGTCCCATCCTCCCTCCCCGTAGAAGGGAGTCATGCGGTAGAAGTAAGAAGCTGCAGCTGCGTAATCATTTAGATGGTATTTGAGAACAGCAAGGTCGGCCATCCTGCTTTGTACACATTGTGTGTGACTCGCCACGGTATATAGTGTCGCAACGCTTTGTCTGTCAACGTTTCGTAAAGTCTGTAAAAGTCATCCTGGTTGTCTAGTGCTGTCCGAAGTAATTTGCTTTCAATTCCGTGTAGTGGATGGGAGGTGGTAGGTTGGCCATTCTCTCCACCTCTGGGCGTGAAATAAGTTTCTTCAAGATCGACATCCTCCATATCACCTGCCTTCTCATTTGCCAATTCAACCCAACCAACGCTCCATCCGTGGTCTTTGCCTACCCTTTCCAGCACGTTCCGTGCGAGCAAGTAAAGTTCCGCTCTATGTGCGGCAAGATCTTCAAGCCCAGTTTTAAGAAAAGTCGAAGTAGTAGCACCTGGATCTGGTAGGCTGGCTCTTCGCCCGCCTGGGAAAAGACCTGGACTGGGTGGTTCTCGATGTGACTGACTGCGGATTGCAAGAGAAGTACTTCTAGCGGGATGCATCATCGTTTTGGGTTCTGGGATTGCTGCTTTAGGTTCATGCCCATCAAGACCCAGCTTGCTGCTGGGAGGTGCAAGTGTTGAAGGCGGTATTGGTAACGATTTTGTGGACGTCTGGGCCAGAATTTGTTGCGTAATCCCAAAAGTAAATGAGGCAACAATGTTATCAACAATTTTTGCCATGACAGGGTCTTTTTCCAAGTCAGGGGCAGGCTTTTCACTGTTTGCGGATACGTTTTGTTGACTGTGGGTATAGGAGGCCAAAATATCCTCACGCATAATGCTTCCGATGGCGGCCACGAAATTCATGGCTCTTTTGCAAACCTCACCAAGCATTACAAGATTCTCAACATCCTCAGATGGCTTCGAAATCGGGTTGCGGGCAGCTACACCCTGTAAGCTAGACTCTCTTTGCTCCTTCAACTTTGCCAAAAGCTCCTCTTGGGATGACCACGCATTCGCAAGACGAAGCAGCAGTGAAAGTTGCCGTGCAAAGAGATAGCACCGGAAATCAAAGATTGATACATCATTAGAAAGAATAAGCTCCCGATACCTCTTTTTTGTTGCGTCCAAAGGGATTTCATCTTCGGAAACAGAAGAATTTCCCGTTGACTGCAAGTCAATAGGATCCTCGGATTCTGTAACAGATTCAGGACCCTTTTCTTTCAAGAATGCCTCCTTAGCTCGCTCGACCTGGAGCTTTAGATCTTCGGTGTACGGCAAGAATGAGCCACCGTGTTGAGCACCAGCTCCACTTGTTGACTTCTCTCTAATGATAGTATCGAGTCCCACTGAAAGTTCATCATAGCCGACTAGTGCATCCTCAACAAGGCCAACACTCTCAAAACCTCTTGCTAAGCCTTCTTTCAGGACGAAAAATGTGCAAAAGTTCCAGCCTGGCAAAGACCTCTGGGCATCCTTTTCCCTAATATCTTCTTCGTATTGACTGACGCGCATATCAAATGACGCTAATATTTGAGATTTAAATTTGTTAATGAGATCCAACCAAGCGGTTTCATTTTCATGCGCAGTCTCACTGTATGAGCCAGGGATTGCTGGTACTACGCGAGGCAGCATCTCGTAAGGCACATCATTGATACCAATACGAATTTGGGCAATTCTATCTATGGCTGATTTGGAAGAGCCGTTAAAAATCTGCACGTAACTTCTCGAGAATGGTGGTAGAGCCACCACCTCGCCAACGTGCTGTCGCCTTTTCTGCAGTCGAACCAGAACCTTCTGCGCCTTTTCCACTGACCCGAGGTTGGGTAGCGGCAGCCGTGTTGGGTACGATAACGTGTATTATAAGCCACTCGTAGGCATCATGATTCTCCTGATTACTGACTTTTGTTGTGCTTTGAGCAGGTGGCGTATGCTCTTTTATCCAGTCTCGTACTTCTTTTCGGGCATAGTTTTTGTATGAATCATTATCATCACATCGTAATAAAAATACCTTCAAGTAAGGCGTCTGTCGGAGGCCTGGTATCTGATGCCTTCGCTCCTTGGGAACTTGTTTTGCAGGCCCAGTGCGGGAATCTGATCTCTCCAAAGCAGCTTTGCCCAAAGCCTGTGTTCGGAACCCATCATCGCCGCTGGCAGAATCTTGGCTCCTAACTCGAGAGAGGCTCGAATTGCTTACGGAAGCTGAACTGGCTGCAGGTGTATTTGCAGTGTCGTGCGCGGAAGGCACAAGGTCCACATGTAGGGACGAGATCGAGCGAAGGGGCCCAGCGTGGGATTCCCAGTGGAGATTTCGTAGAGGCAGTCGTGGCAAAAGCCCGGGCGACAAGAGTTGGTATACTCCATGAGGATCAAAGTACTCAACTATGGACAACTGTTAGTACGGGCAAGAGGTATTCTAGACGTGTACAGTACCAGTGACTTTAGAGCTTGACGACGGTTGCTCCATGACTTTGTGTAAGCATGGGTCACATCAGGACACCGAATTTATCTATGCGATCATAAATCCATGATATCTGCGGAACTCGCACAAGATAGATGGCGCTTGAGCAAGTCAGTGTCAAGATGTCAGTTCTCTTGCAGCCTTGTCAATGACAGCCCAGAAAGGCTGCTGATTGGCTAGACGAACCCCTGAGCTCAAGGTGTCAGGTACGGACATGGCTAGGTTCCCAAGCCTGTTCAGGCCGTTCCCGAAAGTAAGCACCGACAACCACCTTGGTTTCCAATAATGACTTCAAACTGCGTGCATCAGAAATCTCTATGAACATCTTCGTGGAGTCTCACTGCAGGCTCAATTTATCACCATCGCAGTGCTTTGTAGACTCCGCCTCCGATCACCGAGCTACCTTCTAGTCAACCCGACTGCAGTTTGGCCAGCGTGGAGCCCCGGACATCCTCCATCCAAGTGCTACTTCAAAAATGGCTTTCATTTTGCTATATTTCTCTATTGCTCTTACTTCTTTGGTATCATCCGCTAATATATGAAGTTCCGTCATGGTAAACTCGAACCATAAAATCTCATCTCTTATCATCTATCATCAATCGTCAATAGCTCTGAGGCTCGCACATCTCCCTCCATCGTATCCTCGACAAGCCATTAGGAATGTTCATTCCTTTAGCAGCCCAGCTTGCGACTACAATTTCAAAAGTCCATGCCATGATCGTTTTGAGCCAATGCTTCTTGTGTCCCCATATCGCGGCCTCCGAAATTGTAGCGATGCCATTGAGGAAAAAGAATAAAGCGACGCGGACTAAGGCTTCTCTTGTGAGTATCGGTGCAAGTGCATATACATGGAAGATTGCCTGGAGACTGTTAGCTATTGATCCTACGTTCGGGGAAATAATTTGGGTCAGATATTGCCAAAATCACAATAAGATTGTGCGTACCATTAGTGTGAAAGCGCCGAGTACACCAAGAGATCGTGCTATTGGAATTGGCACCCCCCTTCTTGGAAGACCATACCTCAGAGGAGAATAAGCCAGCGATGTGCAAGGAGATGCAAATGCATTATGCCAGGATTCAGACCAGAATCCAGTTAGACTATGGATTTTGTACAACGGCCCAAACAAAGCAGGACTACTCTTATACCGAAGAAGTAGCTGCATGCTTGTCCAGATTATGTATATTGCTAAAAGAACCTCAAAGGCCAGTACTGTTGGGTAGTTTTGCGGCAGTGATTGCAGGATCACAAATGCGATGATGTGGATTCCAAGCTGCAGAGGTTCATTAAAATTCTCTTGGTCTCGCGGCACGCGTACATGGTTAGGTGTAAACGACTCGTAGCGCAATTCCGTTAGGAGCATGAGTGCAAGTAGCGCATCCGGTGGTGGCCTACGACTGGCTGTGTATGTAGGTAGTGACTTCCTGCGTGCCCAGATATCCAGCAGTTTCATAGTCCCAATGGCAACTGAAAGGCAGTAAGTACCTATTATCGTGGAGAGGACCATCGTAGTTTCTACATACCAGCAAAATTCTGCAGCGTGCGAAACGGCCCGCAGGATACTGGGGCTACCCAGGGAGATATCCAGAAAATGGCGAGTGACGTGAAGGTAAGGTACTTATACAATCGATTCTGGCCTTTTAAGTGGAAATATATTGAAAAATAAAGTAGCTCTGTTGGAATTAGGAGAAAAGCTGTTGCTTTGGTAAAATCGTGGGCCACTTGTTCAATAGCCGGTGGAAGGTTGTTGATATAGATGGGAGCATAACTAATATTGAGACCTGACATTTCGGACATGTTGGACATTTCGAACAAACGATGTCGAGTTCTGCTGAAACCTCGTCGCTGCTTATATATCTACTATCCGTGGGTCAAGACACAAGAAATCCTCAAATGCGTTTCCACAAGTTTGTCCGAAAACTGGTGCGAAATTGAGCTGCTTCGCAAAGAAAGCCTCTATCGCAAAGTGCTACTCTGTACTTGATATACCTTTTTCGCAACTCCCGGATCTATCGGCTCGAGGCTGTTGATGATTTTCGGGAAAATGCTCTGTACGGAACTTCCGCTTTGGGCTGTAACTTTCTAATCGACAGATCTCGGTCTATGTTGACGTAGTAGAAAGAGGGAGACGAGGGGAAAAGCTGGGAGGAATGTAAAGTAGAACATGAAAAAGACAAGAACAAGTCAGCCACCGGTGGACTGTAGTATCACTTTATGTAACACTGTGCTGGATGATATCAGAAAATGGATTGGACCATCAGACAGCCTTGCTGTGTAAGCAACGCTGCGCTGTAACGGCGGAGTATCCATGGGGGTGGAGGGGGCACAGAAGCCCAGCTTCGTTAGTAGTAAGCAATGTTCCAACCCCACCACTCACAAGAGAAAAAAAGAAACCTCCGTAAAACTGTCATGATTGGCTAGATGAATAGATGGAATTGCATTGCATTGCGAAAACTTCCGATGAGTTGTTCAAACTTATTCATTCTGACTCTTACCTCCGTACTCCGTAAAAGGTGAAGCGTTGAAGTGTTGGGTGGATTGGCAAGGAAGGAAAACGTAAGGCCTATCCTTGAAACCTTTGGTGAAGTGGCGTTGTTTTGTTTGTACTGATACTTGTATTTTGTCCATGCTATTGCGCTATTGCTATATCTTTCATGCGCGGTGAGAGAGCGGGAGTGCAAGTAAGACTAATAAGTAGTGCATTAAATCACCAGCGCATAATCTGGGTTCTTTGGGGATGCTATGGATGCTCGATGCGTATCGCGAGTAATGTTAGTGTGTATTTTTTGTGCTGTAGATGTAATTTAGGTACTACTACTGTACACGGTGAGGTAGGTACAATACCTATCTAGATGTTGTTAAGGTATAGTACTGTTCTTTAGTGCACCTCGCGTAGGTGAGGTAGGTACCTACTGTACAGCTGGTGCAGTATGATAAAAGTCTAAAGTCTAAAGTCTATTTTCTTTTCTGCATACCTAAGGAGTAACCTCCCGTCTAGTCTAAATGCACTACCTAACCTACTCATCTACCTCATAACTCCATGAATCGTATCTACCACTATATAATTGCTTAAACCAAGAGAAAGAAATCTACCAACCACTACACAAACGCAACATTAGTAGCATATTCATCTCAAAATAAAATTGGGCCTTCGAGGAATAATCTGGGGAGTGGGAGTGAGTCCACTTACAATTGTTCACAATGTAATTCGATACTTGGTCCATCACTCTTAATACACTTAGCAGTAGTCTCTCTCGTCACAGCCATCAAACCATCTGGGCCACAAGCCGCAACAGCAACTCTATCATGTCTATCAGACCTGCCAATAATATCCTTAATGATACCACTGATATCAGGACGTCCTGCATGAACAGTTAAAGATCTAGGTTGAGAAGAGATTGTGGTATCTTGATGTTTCTCGACATCAATGTCAATCGCAACTGGTGCTGGTGGAACGGTACTGGTATCTGTGCCTGACAAATAGACTTTCTCGTCGTCTTCTAGGGAGGGAGCTGATGATTTGGGTGTGTGGGTTAGGGTGTAGGGATTTGTGGTTGAGGTGGAGCGGGTAGAGTGAATATGGAGATTAACGAGGTGAGATGCGATGAGTTCTTGGAGTTCTGAGCTATACCATGTTATGCTTTCTGCGAAATAATTAATGTATGTCTGCTATTTGATATTGCGGCGGCTAGAAGCCAAAACATACCTTGCTCACGAACGACCCAAATGAATTCAATAGTAGTAGTGGTGGAACTTCCGAGTTTTCGAATAGTGTCGATAGCTACACCGAATGTGAAACTTCCACCCGATCCACCCGCAATCAACACAAGCTTTGTAAAGGCAGTGAAGTTCGGTACGGTTCCGTAAGGCCCATCGATGGAAGCTTTGAGGGAAGCGCCGGGGTTTTGAACTGCATAGTTGTGCAGATCGCGAGTAAAACCATCATAAGCTGCTACAACGAAAGACAGAGACCCTTTATCGCTAGAGATGATAGTGAAAGGATGAGTCTCCGTTGCTCTAACCTTAGGAATCCAAAGAAAGCAGTGCTTTCCTGGCTTCGCACGGGACGATGACTTGCGTAGAACGATACGGGTTCCACCGTGCGGGAGAGGAGTGACCGTGGCCGCGTTTCCGAAGCTGTAAAATGAGATCTTCGAGAATCTCAAAGCTCGATCGCTTACCCAGATGCAGGCTGTAAAGATTACAATCACAACGACTCTGTTGCTAATAAGAGGCCGGTGCATTCCAACCGCGATAAGTATAAGCATAAACATGATGATATGAGTGATATACCAAAACTCGTAACGGAGCTTGCGGAATAGGAGGGAGGTGCTGAGAATGATAAGCATGGCAAAGCCGGCCACTATCCCCATGACGTTGGGGGTCTCTTCAAGTTCGGGTAATGAATCTGATTTTGACCATGCGGTGATATAGACTACCGCGTGCATCATGGTCCAGAAGACTGTGCCATATCCTGCAATCTGATGGAGGATATTGAGGCGCTCGTATGACTGTTCAAGATTGAGGAGTTAGTATGTCTCAATATAGCTTGCTTTCGGACTAAAGTGGAGTAAAACTCTGTGCTTTGAGTGTAGTAGGGAATGAATTGAATACACGAGGACAAACATAGTCTGGATCGGGGATGGATTATAAAGAACTGGATACGCACGTAGGCCGAGAGGAATGCCAATGGAGTGTTCTTCAGCGCGAGAAAGGTGATAAGAGCTATGTTACTGACAGCCACCCTGTAGAATTTTGTCAATCACAAGTAGTTACGTATGAGTAGAGTGCTATTTACCAGCCTAGACGTTTGGCCCAGTAGTTCAAGGTAGTCCAATCAAGGTTTGTGAAAGCAATGGCGATACAAGTCGCAAAGTATCCAACGAAGACAAGAGCATGGCCAAGAGATGTAAAGCCAGGCACCTTTCGGAGTAAGAGATTTCTAGCTTTCCTGTAGAGACTGAGTGAGACATGTTATGTCAATAGGGCTAGAAATTATTTACCTGGTTATTAGTACAAGAACTTTCACCGGTGTGTTACCACCGGTTGTCCTGGACTCGTAACGTTTGAAAATATAGCGAGTCCAGTGAAATATAATAAATAGAACCATCATGCTGACCGTGCCGGCAGCAAGGAACTTGGCTGAGTTAGCATTGTTCCTCTGCCGTATGGCTTTGGCAAGGGCTGCCTGGGCCTTCTTCGCCGCCGCAGCTTCTGCTGTAGCGTTCATAGTATAATATAATGAAGAGAAGAATAAAATTGGCACAAAGTTTCAGCGACAGAAGGAAGAGATAGAGATACAGACAGACGAAGGGAACAGAGATACGAGCTCGGCCTGTGCTCTTTAAGTGATTAGGAACCTACGGTAGCCACCCACCTCTGCTGGCAAACAGTGGTGCACAGTTTACAAATCGAAAGAAGTTTTCACATGAGCCAGCTAGTAAGAAAGAAAGTCCGAACTAAAGCAGAGGTATCTAAGTTGACAGTTCGTATGATCCCAGAGGGCATGTCACTGCCAAGTCAAGAAGTGTGAAATAGTGGGAGGAGATTGTGAGCGGAAGCTTGATTGGAAGCTTGGTTGAAAAAGCTTGGTGAGTAGAGGGATGGGTGCCGGTCCAAGATGCATCCCTTTGCATCCTTCTGCATCTCTCGCCGCAACCTTCGGGCACGAGAGTGGAGTTGCGAAGTCAACAAAGGCAATTTAAAGCCGCGCTAGACATCAGATAAGATCAAGCGATGATCAGATAAATGTAAGCGAGCAATTGCTTCTTCTCCCTGGCGAATCAGGCCCCTTGAGATTGACATTCTGGAGATTAAGAGATGCACACTTGGGGGGCTTGGCGTGCTGATTTGTGGATTGTGGTCTCGTGTGATGCCTGACCCGGCACTACTTTTCCCCCTTGGCTTTCCTGGCGGCGCTGTTGGCTTTTTTTGTTTCTTCTTTGCCCTCTCTTTCTGCCGATACCGCATTCAGCAGGTTGTTGATGTGGCATGGGATGCGACCAGCACTTCTAACCGGTACCACATGCCACAACGAACTTGCACTTGCCATAAATGTTGCAAAAAAAACAATTCACGTATTCTTGGCTGCAAGGTAAAGCAGAATGATGCTCAGGAAATTATGGTAACGAGGGCCATAACAGGACAGTTAAATCACACAGGCAACAGGAAATCTTAAGTGGTGTGTTATACAATGCGAGTGAAGTGCTCGCCGGCTTCGTCGCAGCCTCGATCGTCGCTTGCAGCGCATACTTCCCATACTTTACAATGTCCTTCCTAACTAGTAATACACAAGGCGAGCATACACTAAGAACGAAGCTGCCATCTATCAGAACAGCTTGTTGGCATCTGAGACAGAGGGCTGGACGCTATCCAACACACTTCTTGCCTTTTCATTATTGCTTCTTTTCCTAAGGAACGCGTTGCACAAGATGCCCGTGGCGACACTCACGTTGAGACTATCGACGCTGCCGCTTCGGCCGCTCCCTGGAATCGACAGCTCGATGTTTGCATGGCTCCTGAGATTCTTTCGAATACCTTCGCCTTCACTTCCTAACATTAGGATGCAAGGGTCTTCTTTCAGTGGGTCATCCAGGTCATCGGTAGAGATCGACACAGGGCTACCAGAGGTCTTCCTTCCGGATGGAGCAACAGCCGCATATATCTTCCAACCTGCCATTTTAGAATCGGCAATGAAGCCTGCAGGCTTATTGATCGAGAATAAGGTTATATTCTCCGAGGCACCTGCTGATGCCTTTAGAACAACCGGAGTAAAGGAAGCACTGTTTCGAGTCGATATGGCTATGGCGGTAACCCCTAAAAAGGAAGCTGTGCGAATTATACCTCCTAGGTTACCTGGGTCTACAATGCCGTCTAACATAAGGACGAACGGTTGTCGTCCTTGGCTGCTTCGAGGAATTCTGATTGTGTCGGAAGTACCGTTGATTTCAGCATCCTCTCGTGACTGATACTCAACCGCAACCTTGAAGCACTGATAGTCGTCATCATCCATGATAATCTCCCCCAGACTGGTAATGGGTAATCGAGGGAGAGGAGACGCTTCTAATATGTAACCATTATGCGGACGCCCTCCACTCATTTTGTCCATAATGCGCAGCCATTCCGTACTTACACGAACAACTTCAACGCCATTCTTCTTCGCCAATCGTTCCATATCACCGTCTCGAACGGCATCCTCGCGATTCTCTCCAGTATAGATGTAAAGTTTGTAGAGTTTCCTTCGCGGATTCCGTCGAGAAGCAAGGGCTGCTTCGACGACAGAGGTTCCATACAAAAACTCAGAAGCCGATGTAGTGTATGGTATGGACAGGGGTACACGTTTGTCCACAGTTGGTACAAACTGTGGTGTCTTGGATGAGCTATCTTTTGTGCGGGCACCTAAAGGTAACGTGGCTCCTGATGACGAAGAACTGTATTCATCTCGCGATACTGTCTCGCGCAAAGAGGCGATGTCTGAGGCAGACCACTCAGAGTCGTTCGGGCCAGAACGAGTTCTGGGGAGGTCTCTGATATGAGGAAATGCCTTGCTTCCACCAGAGTTATTCGGAAGCTGTTCTCGAATATCATTTTTGAAACGCTTCCCACGCATTGATAACTGGCCAGGCTTCGTAGAATAGAATTGACTGAACGCATCGGACTTTCCTCTCCTCTTCTCGTCCCTCCTTTGCCGAAACCGCCCACCTTGAGAATCTCCCTCCTCTATGGGTTCCTCTCCCCAATCGAATCTTCTCTTTGGCGGCGCATCGTCTCCAAAAGCGTATTTACTAGATTTTGATGTTGTCGTTAAGCTGCCGCTGTCATCAAGTGTCCTTGGAACAATTTTGCCTTCTGTAAGTTTGGTCTGGAACACCGTACTTTTCTTTCCGTGGCTACTATCTGGATCGTAGAATCGGGCTGCACGAGACAGTTTGTGAGGATTCTGGAGGACAGGATCGGGAATAATTCTTTTGCCTTTGCGTATCTTTGTTCTTTCTATACTCTTGAGATCAAGCCCGAGCTTTTTTGCGGCAACACTCTTCGAGAATGATTTTCTTCCTTCCCATCCATCGCGCGTCATCAGGAATTGTGATCGAGGCCCTTCGGAAGCTCTTGCTGGCTCTGCAGTCCTTCGAATACGACCGTCGTATGCGCCATCGTCGCCATTTGTGTTGCCCGCTTGAGATTTTTCCTTTCCCCTAAACCCAACACCTTTGGTACGACGAAGACCACGATTGATTGCTGAGTTAATAGAAGCTGCTCTGATTGAGTATAGAGCAGGGTATAAAAGAGGGAGCACTACAGAGGTAGTCCTTAGGTTTCGGATACTCCCTGATAGCACAATATGGCTCATTGCAGGAAAGTGGCTTGTTGAAAGTCCTTAAATCTATCAACATAAATTCGAACTAGGTAGGGCAAAAAATATCGGGGCTTCGGGAGTCCGGTGATTATATTCTCCGGTAATCAATTTAAGTCGCATTTTAGTGCGTAGGACGCTAGCAATGCGCCTAACCTCTATTCTCACTTAAGCTCTCTATGGCCAATATCGTGTCTATTTGCATCACGACACAACCTACGCGCTCTCAAAAGACTACGAAGAATACAACTCCAAGTTGGAGAATCGAGTTTTGGACTCAAAACGCGCTCTCGAGTCGCGTAACGCGTCACTTATTACCCTCGAGACACGAGTATCAGATCGTGAAAATAAGGACAATGGAATAAGCTGGTTGGTTTTGTCAAGCTTGATCAAATGGCTGAACTAATTGTATTTGCAGGGCACTCATCCATTTATCCTAATTCCCATCCAAACTCTATGCATTAAGTTGAATCCAAGAGCACTTTCTAGTTATGGATACAGTTATGGATTCAGACCACAACTCTGCCGAGGATGAGCTCGTTGTGGCTTCAACGCCCCAGAAAAAGAAACCCTCCAGGGAACCATCCGCACCGCCCTCGGTACTCTCCATGCGACCCCGCGAACCTACACAAGAAGTGACAGAAGGTCAGCGACGTGCTAAGTCGTCCTCTGCAGATAGTGGGAGCAAGGTTGCGGTTGTGATGGTGTCCGGCCCTGCCCGGCCTTGGGAATATACAGCTTTTGATCACTCAACAACTGTTGACGAAATTTTGGAAGAAGCACAGGGACCCAATAAGGAATTATGGTACAAAATTCAGTATGAGGATGGAAAGACTGAAAATGTGAGTAGACAATTCCTTTTGTTGTAACCTCTCCTGTTCTGTCTTCACAAAGTTCTTAGATATGATGCTTGTATGCAACATCTGCCTTGCATCTGTAGCCATCCATCTTTTAAAAGTTCAGCTTCGGGCTTGTCAAAATTCACTGTGAATTGAAGTCTCCAATCTTCTAGTGGGGACATTCTTAGTACTATTTGATCGAAGGATCTCTTTTTTTTTTTTTTTTTGATCTACGGTTCCATACCAACTCTATCCAAAAGGAACCGGATTTCTCCACACCATTCAATGATGAAGCTCAAATTTCGGAGCTTGAAGAGATACAAGCTTTAAACAACTTCACTAGCTTTCAAAGGTTTCAACCTTGGCACATACCAATCACATCTCACAGATCGAACATCATACCCAGGCTCTTCTCTTTTTAACAACTCCCAAACCATTCTTTCTTTTCAGCTTTCCATCACCTTTACACACTTCTATTACTTATTTGCATGCGAACGGCATCAAGAAACATGACTAAAATACGTATCCAGCTGCCAGCCGACCACATCTTAAAGCTTCGCAATGGCCGCAATGCCATAGATCTTTTTACCAACGGAGGTGATGAGGCGGTCGATTCTGAAAACCAATCAAGCATGTCCTCTTCAATTGGTAAGCGCATTAGGAAAAAGACGAAGAACGAGGGTTACGTGGATGTTTCTAGTGCTCAGCTCGACTCATCAGAAGATGAACATGTGTCAGGCGGGGTATCTAAGAAGCGTCGACTGGAGAGAGGACGTGTGGAGCAAGTCAGCAATCGGCAAAGCAGTCGAGTTAGCACCCGGCAATCTTCACGAAGAATTCATGATAAAGAAGATGAAGATGAAGACACATCCGAATCAGATAATCAGCCTCTTACAAGACGGTCGGGTCGTCAGTCAAGACCACCTCCTTCTAGGACCCGTGTGACGAGATCTTTAAGCACCAAGCCAGCTATAGTTGAGGATGATGAGGATGAACTAGCCGGGCCACCGGGTAGTGATGATGACGATGAAGACAGCGATATTGTCTTTGAAGCCCCCAAAAAGCGCTCTGCTAGAAACCCACGAACCAAGTCCCTCCCTAGAGGAAAAGGCACGGCTCGTCGGCGTGCAAAGTTCTCTGCTGCCGTAGATGGAAACGACGAGGAGAGTTCAGATTATTCGGAACGTCCAGAACCAACTCGTAAGTCGGGACGAGCCACTCAAAATAGCAAGAGCATGAGAGAACAAGGTGAGGATGAAGTGGTTTATGCGGACGACGTAGCTACAACTACAGCACCGAAAGTTATTAGCGTCCGGGAAATCTTCCAACCTATCGCAGAAAAAGACCCATTCAAAGTCTTCCATAGCAATGAATGCGATGTCTGTCACGGAAAAGGCAAGCATTCGAACAAGGGGACCAGCCCGCTTATCCATTGCCAAGGCTGCTCTACTTCAATACACAAAGTATGTCTTGGCTACCGTAGTGGTAGAGACCATATGGTTACAAAGATCGCTCACGAAAGCTTCGTCATGCAATGTCGTCGTTGTATTGGCCTCGCAATCAAAAAGGATAAGTCAGCTCCTCGGTTAGATGTCTGCCAGAGTTGCAAAGAGCCAGGAGCTGCATGTGCAGCATTCTCCAAAAAGAAGACGAGCAAGCAAGAGGAAAAATTGCGGGAAGAGAACGATGGCCAAGATCCCATTACAGACGTCGCCTCTGATCTCATTAATAACGCGAAAAACATCTTATTCAGATGCGATTCCTGTCAACGTGCATATCATTATGAGCATCTTCCGTCACGGACCAAAAAATCCAAGTCGAAGTCAAAATCCAAGGACTTCGAGGACGAGGATGAACTTCGAGGATTGCGCCACAAGGAATATCATGATTACAAATGCAAGGAGTGTGTCGAACAACCAGCAAAGGTTCAGACCTTGGTGGCCTGGAGACCAACCGATCGCGAAACCTATGTTGAGGGTGACACAGTCGACATGTATTCCGAAGATGAGAAAGAATATTTGATAAAATGGGAAGAGTTATCTTACTTCAAGTGCACGTGGATGCCAGGCGCTTGGGTCTGGGGAATCACACATGCTACCATGCGAAACTCCTTTGCTCGGCGGGACGAAGGAGCTAACCTTCTGCCAAAATGGACATCGGAAGAAGCTATTCCAGAGGATTATCTGCGCATGGAAATTATCTTTGATGTTACCTACACAGATGATTTCGAAGCCGAATCGGAAGAAGTTGACAAAGAAAACATTGGTTATGTTGACGAAGTATGGGTCAAATTTGTCGGTCTTGGCTATGAGGAAGCTGTCTGGCAAGAGCGTCCAGCGCCGGAACAACCTGAGCAGTGGAGCTCATTCGTTGCGGCATATAATGAGTATATCGCTGGGAAGTATTTCAAACAACTGCCTGCTATGGATTTGAAGGCTCGCATAGAATCATTCCGCGAAGAGCTCGACTTTGAGAAGGACGTGAAGTACTCAGACGATCGGCAGCCTTCAGCGCTAGAAGGTGGAGAACTTATGCCATATCAGCGGACAGGTTGCAACTGGCTTTTGAAGAACTTCCACGCAACGAAGAGTGTCATTCTAGCCGACGACATGGGTCTCGGTAAGACCATTCAGATCGTTTCCATGATTGCCTCCCTTGTTAAGGATAAACCTCAGGTATGACTCTTATGCAATGATGCGGAGACAATTTTTAATCATGAACTAGTGCTGGCCCTTCCTCGTTGTCACTCCTAATTCAACGTGCCCAAACTGGCGTCGGGAGATCAAGAAATGGGCTCCGTCTCTTCGCGTAGTTGCTTACTATGGTGGCAAAGCAGCTCGAGATATGGCCATGAACTATGAGCTGTATCCCGACGGCTGTAAGGACATGAGGGCGCACATTGTTATAACGTCGTACGAAGGCCCGACGAATGATGACAGCAGATCATTCTTTAAGAAGATAAAGTGGGCCGGAATGGTTATAGATGAGGGCCAACGTCTGAAGAATGACGAAAACCTTCTCTATGGAGCATTGAAAGCCTTAAAGGTTGACTTCCGGGTTCTCTTGACCGGTACGCCTCTGCAGAACAACTTACGGGAACTATTTAACTTGCTTCAATTCGTCGACCCTTCCATGAAGGCTGCTGAACTGGAGCAAAAATATGATGGAAACAATATGGACAGTAAGAGCGTCAAGGAATGTCAACAACTTATTGAACCATATTTCATGCGGAGAACCAAGAATGAGGTCTTGAAGTTTCTGCCTCCAATGGCCCAGGTTATTGTACCGACTACGATGAGTGTTCTCCAGAAGACACTTTACAAGTCTATTCTAGCCAAAAACCCGGAACTGATCAAGTCAATCTTTGGTCAAACTACAGCCACCCTCCGGCCACAGGAAAAGGGCAACCTGAATAACATCTTAATGCAACTCAGAAAGGTGCTCTGCCACCCTTTTATGTTTAGTAACGCCATTGAAGAAAAGTCTGAAGACTCGGAGGTTGTCCATCGCAATCTTATCGATGCATCCTCAAAATTACAGCTTCTAGACATCATGCTTCCGAAGCTAAAAGAGCGGGGCCACCGTGTTTTAATCTTCAGTCAATTTTTGGATCACATCACTATTATTGAGGATTTCCTTAATGGTCTTGGCCTTGCCTTCACTCGCATAGATGGAAAGATAAGCGCAATGGAAAAGCAAAAGCGTATTGATGCTTTTAATGCCCCGAACTCGCATCTCTTTGCATGCCTGCTGTCTACCCGTGCTGGTGGTGTTGGTATCAACCTCGCGACGGCAGACACCGTCATTATTATGGATCCGGATTTCAACCCTCATCAAGACATCCAAGCTCTCTCTCGTGCCCATCGCATTGGACAGACAAAGAAGGTCCTCGTCTTTCAGCTTATGACCAAGGACAGTGCGGAGGAGAAAATCACACAAATTGGCCGCCGCAAGAAAATGGCACTAGACCATGCATTGATCGAGACGATGGGCGCCGATGAAGAAGTTGCTGTTGATGTAGAATCCATTCTTAAGCACGGCGCGGAAGCTTTATTCAACGACGATGACAGTAATGACATTCATTACGATTCTGCTTCTATTGATAAGCTTTTAGATCGAAGTAAAATGGAGAAAACAAGTACTGACGAAGATAATATCCAAGCTTCAGCATTTGCACACGCTCGTATCTGGACTAACGACAAACTTAGCGATGATGTTGGTGATCCTGATACTGTATCAGCTGTTCCTGATGCATCTGTATGGGCAAAGATCTTGAAGCAACGCGAAGCAGATGCAGCTGCAGAAGCTGCTAAGAATGTGCAGACATTGGGACGAGGAAAGCGTGTACGCAAGGTGTGTATCCATTTGAAATTCATCCTGCTGAGATATGAACTAATTCATTAGGACGTCGACTATCAAAAAGCCGAGCTCCATAACGATAACTCACCTGAAAAGGGCAACAAACGTAGGGCTGACGAGAGTGATATCGAGTTCGCTAGTGTTGTTGATTCCGACGACGACGACGATTACGATGCTCCTCAACCCGGCGATGTTGATGTTAGAGAGCTGCAGACTGGGAAAGCTAGACGTACCTCAGGCTCACCAACAGCAAATAAGCAAGGTACGAAGACGAAGAAGCCAGTGACACCCTCCAAACCTGCAAGCAAGCAGACAGCGTCTGCTAAGCCAGCAAGTAAATCCACAAAGCCTACTAAGTCGGTTGGCAACTCAACTGTCTCAAATAAGCAGACTAGCTCTGTGAAGTCGGCAATCAGAGGGGCAGCACTAAGCAAGCAGAAAGTCTCTGCTAAAGTCCCTGCTAAAGTCCCTGTAAAGGCCCCTGCCAAAGCCCCTGTCAAAGGTTTAGCTACTTCCAATGTGAAGGTTGTCAAAAAGGCAACTACAACTCAGCAGACCCATCCGAATACTCCGACTTCATCTCGCAATTCAAAGAATATTGACTTGCAGAACTCCGATGGGGCGGGAAAGCAGCGTGCCAGTGCAAAGCGCCCAGCAGAAAGCTCTGTGTCGGGGCGACCGAATCAAAAGCCCAAAATTGAACAAGAAAAAGACGTCGCTAATAGCCCTTCTCTGCAGCCGGCCAACTCCAAGATCCTCAGTCAGGATACTCTGAAGGCCAAATCTTCCAGCCCGGACACCACACAATCCCCAACAATTCCCCCAATCAACAACATCCATCCGGCTTCTATCAAACAGGACGTGCAAATAAACATCCCAGCAACCAAGGACCACCCTTCGGAGGGGTCCAATATCAACAATACCCACCCAATTTCCAAAACCCCGTCCAATACCAGCAATACCCTTCCAATTTCTACCCAGGACCTCCTAACCCAGGCCAGACCTATCCAGGAGTTGCCGGGCCAAATCATGGAGACAATCTTGCCCTCGCAAGAGCGTCAGTCAGACATGAACCACAGCCGCAAAGAGTCCTCAATAGCATTCCTCCCCCAAACCCCACAGGACTGGGAGGAAATCTTGCCTTTACCAAGCAATCAGCCCGACCCCAGCCTCAATCAGGACAGTTGAATGGAAGTACAAAACACCCGAAACTACCAGGAGTAGAGAAATGTGCGCTCTGCGGTCTTGCACATTTCGCAATCCAGAATGTCTGCCCTCATCTTGCTTCTGAGGTTCAGATACGGCTCCTTCTTGATGCTTTGAAGACGAGTCCAGAACCAAAAGACATGGTTGAAACTGCTCGTAGTTATTTGCGTGGTATCCTCTCCGAGCGTGTCAAACGCAAAACCAGACCGGTGGTGGAAATTCCAGTAAAAGCACACCCCTTCTCGTTCTACCCAGTATCTTTAGATTCATTTGATGGCCAGAAGAGCGCATGAGAACAGGCGTAGTGTACACGGGGTGCATAAGAGTGGCGTTTGGGAGGTTGGCTTTCTGGAACATTGCCGCAAATTAGAAATACTAAAATACAAAATACCCTTGACAAGCAAGCTACTGACTAGCTGTCGCTTCGTAGCCTTTGTGATTACTTTGTCCAGATAACACGGGGTCAAGGGCTAAAGCCATTGGGCCTTCGAATACACAAATGCTAATTTAGGCTATAGTCATTACTTGTCGCTAAATAAATAAATAGCAGGTACGTGAATATTAAAATTTTGACATAAGTTAAATTACTACCTAAGCGCCTAGTTAGTTATATGGTCAATAATACAAGTAGCCTAACAGCATTCCCAGATCTGACACTATTCGGGATTTTAGTACCATTCCTACATTAGAACCCATTCATAAAACCATTGATCTCTAAAACTATTCTGGTACCTCCTATACTATTCCACCATGCCTAGTAATTCGTGTAAGGTAGTCGTGTAAGTAGTAAGTTGTGTCCGGATTCAGAAGCTTCCGGGCTCCTTAAGCTGGCGGGCTTGCAGCGGGCTTACGGGCTTGCAGATTCCTGAGCTTCCGCCGAGCTCTCGGGCGAATGAGCTAATGAGCTATGAAGAGGCATTGGAGGTTCCGACGGAAAATGATCTCTATTTTAAGGCAGAATATATCTTGCATTGGTAATGTTCTAATACTATAACTCAATCCACATATTAATTATAGGTATCGTGCAGATAACATATACTTAAGGCCTAAAATTTAGAATTTTTTGTATTAAGAATGCCGGGGGATAAAGGTTGTATTACAAAATTTCTATGTTTTCTGTACGCTCTTGGACTTGCTTGCCTACTCAGCCAGCTTTTCCCAGGACCCTAGCTAAGGATGAACATACATTAAGAGGGATGTCCAGTCCAGTTTGTGTCCTGTCTGCGACGAAGTGGGAAGTATCATATAGAAACTCTATCAAGACTCGATTATAAAGCCCATGGCCCGCGATTAATATATATAGCTGTAAAATCCACCATTAGATATCCTCCTCCAAATCTGTCTCTTTATGTTAAATAGCTTCAAACATCCGCAATGAATCCTGTAGAAAACTTACCGAAAAGACAAGCAACGTCTGCCGTGGCTGTTGCAGGTGGCACGCAAGGTCTCGGTCGAGCCATCGTCGAACAGTTGATAGCTGGAGGTTACCAAGTAATAGTTCTCAGTCGTAAGGTACGTTGATTCTGATACAATCCGAAGATGTAATGAAGGATGACTTAACAAACCCATAGTCCAGTAGCCAAACCGCACTGGGTTATCGTATAGTGGCTGTCGACTATACAAACGTGGATGGGCTGGTTGATGCTCTTGAGGAGAACGATGTCGAAACCATTATCTCAACAATCAGCTTTGTAATGGATGCGCAGCCAGAAGTGAATTTGATGCGCGCTGCCGACATCTCGCGAAAGACAACGAGATACGTCCCCAGTATCTTTGGACCCTTCGGTTACGAAGAGAAGTATGTAGCATCTTAACTCGGTAATCATTCATATTACAGCCGGCTAGCTAACGACTTATATCTATTTACAGATATAGACACGAGAAAGTGCTCCCGATGGTCACATCGAAACTGAATACTATTCTACAAGAGCTTAAAAATATATCGACCTTGGAGTATACCGTTTTCTACAATGGATATTTTCTCGACAGTTTTGGTAATGGGCGAGTGAAGTCATATCTCCAGCAGATTCTCCCGGTCGTTGTCGACGTTGCCCACAATACAGCTGCAGTTCCCGGGTCTGGAAACACCCCAGTCGCATTTTCTCACACTTTCGATATAGCTAAATTCGTCGTTGCGACTTTGAGTCTTGAAAAATGGCCGAAGGAGAGTTGGCTAATCGGAGATAAGGTCACTTGGAACGAATTTGTTAAGTTGGCCGAAGATGCAAAAGGTATATATATAGATTCTCTGTCTCAATCTTTCATGCAAGTGACCCTGGGTATAGATGGCTGATAGGACTATTATCATAGGAGTAAAGTTTAACGTCTGCTTCGACTCCATAGCTACATTGCAGTCTGGGAAAACCACAGAACTTCCAAGTCATCATGTCCCAATGTACGATTTTATGCCGAAAGAACAGGTTCAATTGTTGTATGCGAACTTTGGACTCTGGTTTGATAATGGGGAATTCGATTTGAAACCGGAATCAACGGTACAGGAGGCCTTTCCTGATATCAAAACTATTACGGTGAAGGAGTTTTTGGACCAGTCATGGAAAGAGGTGTAATTTGAGTTCACTTCGGGTGTACGTACCATTGAGGGCATGGAAGACGTTAATGGATCATGTCACAATGTTATAGGCCTTTGTACCTACTACTAGATCTTTCCTAGGTTCTCTCTAAATCATCCATCGCATGATACTACAATCACGGGATCTCCATCAGGCCATGAGCTATCATGTTGTTTGTAACACTTAGGCGTAATAGCGACCAGGAATCGGTGGTGCAACTAGTTCACTACTAAATGAGCAGTGTCCAAAATCCTTATCTTTGTTCTTCCAACTTCCTAGACTCTCTCTAGCCCCCTTCACAACTCCCCACTGGACGGATTTTAATGCCACATTAACTTCATCTGGTGGCGGGTGGCAGGCAGCACTTATTGCAGCACTGCAGTGACTTGCCAGTGGGCTCCCTAGGTGATAGCGTTGTTGCGATTTGATATCAATGAAGCATAGCATCAGTGTGCATACTATGCAAGCCAGGACCATCGCAAGGGGTGAATATCCTAATGAGGATATAGAATCTTCTGGGCGCTCTTTGCCTTGATAAATTGCGGTTATGCGGATAAAGAAGAGGCTCTCGGATGTAAGCCAGTGGAACACGCCAGACATTGCCATAACCGGAATGGCGTACTGGTACGGTATGGTAAGGTAGTAGTATTGCTCTTCTGCTGGCCTTTTGGTGTTGTGTGACCCGTAAAGGCTGTCGTAGATGAGCAAGGCCATTCCATTCCTCGCCTAGTAAAAAGCAGGTAAGTAAGCCATTGTAAAAACACGTTGATGAGGGAAACTAGAGACTGGGGGATGTTTGCAACGATGACATTGAACAGAATACCCGAAGCGTTGTTAGCTGTAACCGCCGTCGAAATCAGCGGGGGTACTTTGCTTAGCGACGCTGCAAATCCTATTCCAGTCTGAAACGATCTAATTGATCCCATCGCTACCATTATGGCCACGGTTAGAAGAGCTCCAGCAACCAGAGCAAAGCTGCACATGCTTATATCAGCCATTGATTATCCGAGCAAGAATTAGAGTGACGAACCTGAGATTCACGATGGTCCATCGTCTTTCATTTGCAGAATAAAATACCTTCTCTTTGACTGGTTCCCACATCCTTGGCTTCTTGGGCTTCGTCCAGATTCGTCCAGATCGTTTGAGCGTCTTCTTTCGACATTAAGCAGAGGTTTGACGTCGTTAAGTCTGGGTCTTCGAGAAATGAAGCAATGGCGTCCCCAAGAGTAACTAATTTAGAGCCTGTCGAAAACCAGACCGTGAGAGTCATGCATACGACCTTGCTCAAATTGCAAAAAATCACCACCACGATGATGGGAACGCTGAACTCTACCTTACACTTCTGTGGCATATATTCGCTATAACAAGAGGTGGCGTTGAAATATAGCTGTCCGTCGATAGACACATTCCCGAAATGTGAAAGATAGACACATTCCCGAAATGTGAAAGAGGGGTATGCCAGCGCATAGTAGTATTCAAGATCGTACTAGTATTCCAGAGTATATTGCTCCCCATTTTGATAGTGGTCTTGTTGGGAAATTCTGGAGATACCATGACTAACTCTCCGGTGCTATCAAAAGCCGGCGCCGGCGTAATTCCAGTTTCTGGAATGACAATCAACAGGTTCCCATTGCCAAATATATAGGGTCGATTATATATAGATTGGCATTCTTGCCATGTCAATGAAGTCATATTTCCGAGGCTATGATCCGAGTAAGCTGCTGCAGCGGTTTCATTGATGAATGAAACGTCATATTCCTGTGCTGATACCTCTAAGAAGACCGAAGAATTATATCTCAAGCCAGGTCAGCGTTTGAGAGATATCATGAATGGGTTTCGCAGCATCTTACAACAAATGCAAGGGGACAGAGCTCCATGCAAGAAGCCACCACAGTGCTGTATCTCTTCGGCTGACCCAATGACGGTTTCGCCAACTTGGAATACCAATATCTACCCATTTTCTCTGCGCATGGGCCTGGTCAAGCTCAGTCCTCGTTGGAGAGTTGAGGCACTGCACTGCATGGTATAATTACTTGCCCCAAGCAAGATAGTGCTTAAGACGTTGATCAGTATATGTAGGGCTGTACTAATATGCCTCGCTTTCGCGCAATCCCCTTGAAAAAGAATACCTGGAAATTGTAATAGTCAGTAAATCTTGATTCTAGTGTTCGGCAGGTTGAAGGAACAGTTTGTGGAGTTGAAGTCTTGGTAAACTCACCGTATCCGTGTTCAACGCCGTGCCTTGCGACAGCCCAGACCAATAAAACGAAGTTGATGATCAAGACACCGAGAGCAGTTAGAGAACAGGAGGCAACCCCAGCATTAGAGAACAGGAGGCAACCCCCAGCATGCCATCCAGTAAGTGCCACATTGTTCTGCTGATTCTTGCGGGCAACAAGGCTGGTCAACGGATGAAGCATATGCCTTAAGAATGCCCGATACGACTTCCAAGATCGCTGCTCTGTTGTATCAAGTGGTCGCGAGGTCCTGAAATATTAGCTAGTAACACGATAGATATGAGGCAGGATATAGGTACCTCGAAAAGTTAACCATTTCTATGTCGTCCGTTGTACCTCGGCTTGCAACAAATTGGTGATCAGAATGCTTTTTGACATCTAAAAGATTCTGGCGCTGCTCCTCGTCATCGGCAGGAGTGACGAGCACTGATGATAGGTTCATCTTGGCCCTTAGACGCTTTAGAAGCAAAATACTAAGGGAGGGGGTTTGATTAAGGGAGAGATTTAGAGTAGTAAATTAGGCCGGCAAGGCTGTTAACAGCCTTCGTACTCTTCTTAATTCATTAGGGGAAGCTTAAAAAAGCCCACCGCTCTCACGTGCACACCCTGTGTGACGAAAGTCACAGAACACGGGTCTATAAGCATACAGGACTTATCGTATAAAAAATAGATAAATAAGTAAATGTGTACTAAGATCTTCACATGGAAAAGAGATACGTCTAGGTACACAGATAGGCTAGAACCAGGGCTGAGCAATGGTCAAGCCTTAGTATGAAGAACTATTGATTATTAGTATAGGAGGCTTGAAGCTAGAAGAAAAGGAGAAAGGTCTAGGCCTGCGAAGGAAAATGTATATAGATCCTACGATCTCCCTATGAGATGTCTTTCACTCTAGGCTTGAAATCTTCGTGTAAGTCGGATTGTACATTTGTGTACACCGTTATACCCTACCTAAATATATCCTTTTTTTTCAGTTATAACACTACTCTATTACTAACCTTGCTGTAAACACTTATAAAATAAAAGTACAACTAATTAATTTTAACATTTACAAGTATTTTAATTATATTGAAGTTATTAAAGATAGTATCACCGAGGGCATGGAAGACGTTGATAGATCATGTCACAATGTTACAATGGGTGTTCTAAGCGAGGAGGACCTACCTATAGTTGGGTTGAGATGTTCAGCGAACCACTACATGGCTCTGTAAGTTTTTAAGACCTTGGTACGGAGGCTTTCGATGGTGGATCGTTCTATGATTTTTCGCAGTAATTTGTGCTTGGATGGACGATGACGACTACATAGATAAAGCAATTACTCTGCTCCTGAGCGCGGTATTGCGTAGTGACATCTTAAGAGACGGTATTTGTGCAGCTCTAACTATATCGCTTGTCATCTTGGCCATCTCATTCATTGTTTTTAGCTATCTCACTTATCTCCTGGAGAAGCGGGGTGGCTATTCTTCTTGTTACCATAATTTCCTTCATTGGTTGGGTTTCCTAGTGAACGTATTCTGTTAAGGTCCGGCCCCCGTGTACTTCACTTACTGTATCTGCCATTTTTTTCAAGGTGACTCTACGTAGCCGCCCATAATTGTAATTATGTTCTACTGACTTGAATACATGTCTAGTTAATGTTTTTGATTAAACCTGGAAATATAAACTATTTTCCTAACCCATCCGATCATCCCATTCTAGTTCAACATCATACATCCTCTCCCCTTTCCACACTCTTGCTCCATCATTTACACGCGCAACCGCCGCTCGGAGATCATGTCCCATTCCCGCAGGGCCACTCGCAATCACCCGCGTGCGGTATCCGCTATGTGCTCTATTCTCTATGAAAGTCATCACGATTTCCTGTAATGATGGATGTACAGAATCCAGGTACGTCTTTTGATAAGACTTGCTTCCGCTCTTTTCTAAGGACCCTTCCGACGAAGAAGACTTTGTACTCGAGAGCGTTGAAATTCCGGTTTCTTGGGCTTCTTTCTCGATTGAAGTTGTTGTATTCGATTCTTCGTGTTCTTGCGTCACGTAGATGTGGATGTTGAGATTGAGATTTTGGTTCTTGGCTCGTTTCTTGAGCTCTTGGAGTTCGGTGGCTATCCATTGCTCGTTATGGGATCGACGAATAGACCAGATAAAATCTATTGCTGCGTTATTCTTGCTAAATGCTGCTGTTGATGGTGTTGCTGCAAGCGCAAGTGGGAGTGTTAGTGAGACCCCAGTACCTCCGGCTATAGCGAGGATATTGGTAACTTCTGAGCCGGAATTCCCATATGTTGGAAGGAGTGCTGTCCCGTATGGACCCATCATTACTACTGGTGTAGTAAGTAGACTCTCCTGTTCTTGGCTAGCTTCGGCAGCAAGATCTAATGCAAGCTTCTTTAGCTTTCCAGTTTCTCCTTTCCTGCAACGGATAATGTAGACGTGTTTTGGGCTTTGTGGGTGGGGTGCTGGTACTGAGGCGATTGTGAAGGGGTGTGATTGCCAGATACTGAGAGCTGGGAAACATAGGAAGAAATGTTGGCCTACGGCCCAAGCATCGTGATTATGAACGAACTCGAGGCGAATTACTCCACCGTCTGGGTCGTCGAAATATTGGATTGTGGCATGTGCTGGGTGGAATCCAAAACCTGGAGTATCTGATTAGCGAAGTCTCAATGTGTATACAGTGCGTTAGCTGCTCTCGATGGCACTTACCTTTTGCACTATCTAGGTATCCGATATGAATGAGTGCCACTCTCAAAAGTCTTATGCCTCTATCAATACCCCAAATTCCAAGAGAAGCGATCATCCAGCAAGCAAGCTGATCCCAATGACCCCAACAAGCACCCAAGTATAATCCGGCGACCACATAATGAGTCTTGCGAAAGAATTCATGACCCGTCATTTTAATCACTCTCCTCAAACTAAAGATATATAAAAAAGTGATGAAAAGCATAGCAATACAGCCCCAGACCATATACTTCTGTTTAATAAACTCAGTATATGTAGAAGGCTGCGGTTGATAAAAACGACCTTCGATGAGAGTCCATGAGAGTGTGTGAAGGAAAGCTTGAATGAAGATTACCCTGCCGAGCCAGCGATGCAGGAAGTTGAAGGATTGGTAGGGTATTCCAGTTGCGAGTGTTAGTTAGGATGCTTTCTCGTGTGGCGAGTGCTACTGTTAAGGGTGTGAGAGCGTATGCTAAAGCTCCTATTCTATCTGAGAAGCCTCCTAGTGTTGTACGTGTATTGTACATGCCCGGGTGAGCTTTGACTGGTGTTATCCAAGTCTTGTATACAATTCCTACTAGCCTGTTTTACTGTTAATCAATGGGAAATAGAATCAAGTAGATATGACTTACGAAAATATCAAAAGATAACCAAGTAATATGGCTAAAACCACAAGCTGTAATCTCGTAACATTACCAAAGAAGCCAACAAAACTCTCTGGAAGTAACGCCTTCCGAATAAAAGCTTGAATTCCTCTCCAAGCTCGATAATAAGCACTAGATGAAGTTCCTTCCTGCTGTCCTTCCGATCCTCGATTTTGATTCTGTTTTGCAATTGGCTTCATAAATCGCAACGTTACGAAAATGACAAAGATTCCTCCAATGACGGCCCACATAATAAAGGTATAGAGCATTGACACATCGTGCATCCAGTACACGGCATCGAGATATTCACAAGATCCTGCGTCATTTGTACAGGGAAGAATCCGAGTGGCGTATCCCCAATGATGCTGAAGTGTTGAATTGCTTGTCGCTGGATCAGCAATATGCCTCAGATGTAGGGAAGCCATATCGAGAAATGATCTGACGAAATACACCGCAAGTGGAAGAAAGAAAAGAAAAGGAAGGACTTAGGTCTAGAAGATAAAGGTTACCATTGAGAAGATAATGACAGGTCCGTGAAAAGTTGCTGTTGCCAAGCTTTTCCAAGATCTTGAGCAACCTCTAATCGAGCAAGTTTTGTAATAAAAATCATCAATAACGGGGGACTTGCTAAGATATATACGGAGGTATCTGCTGTCATGACCCGTCAATCTGGTGGGCGGACTCCAGAATTGAACATATTCTGCACCATAATCACTGTCATGAACCACCTTAATTATCGTGAGAACATTTGAGCTCTTATTTTTGCGGATCTCATCGCTTGGCGATTCTTGGCCGTGCTTTCGGCAATGGCAGAAATGTAATTGGTTGGTTGCGATGCTGATGGGATGGGGTCACTCCACTCCTCCACTTAACAAATGCGATGGTAGATTTTGGGGATTCGACATGTTCGTTGAGATCATGCTGTCGGCTATCCTATTTCTGCAGCTGGGATTTGTCTTGAGTAAGATTTTTATGGTCGTGTAAAGTATCTCGCTTAGTGAAAGGGGCTTTGACGACCACATGGAACTGCACAGAGCAGTAGCCCTGATGCAGAGAAGCATTAGCTCATATATGAGTATATACTCAAAGTATCTTGTAATAAGAGACACCACCTACTAGAGAAGATCCCGGCGAGTTTTACAAACAATAGGACACCTGCGACGAATTTAAACTGTCGATAGAAAATGATATAAATATATAAATATTGAACGCTTGAATGTAGAATAACTAAGCAGCTGCAGCCTCCCTTTGAAACTCGAGACTGAAAGGATAATCAGTGTAGCCAATGGGCGATTGTTCAACGTAGAAAGTGTCGCGGTTGTATTTGTTAAGTTCTAACTTCTTCGAGATTCTGAAAGGAAGATCCGGGTTTGCAAGGAAATAGCGACCAAAGGCAATAGCAATGTTGGCATTCGTAAACTTCTTCACGGCCTCTGCTGCCGTCTCTGGTGTGAAGCCACCAGCCAAGATAATTGCTCCAGCCTTGCTCCAGATATCAACCAGAAAATCAGGTTGCTCTGAGCCTTCAATATCTCCTGAGCCAGAAATCCGTGACTCCACAATGTGAATGTAGGCGAGGCCGAGCTTCTTGAGCTCCTGTGCCAGATAGGAAAATTGTGGAATGGGATTATCCATCTTCATACCTTGGAACGGGCTGTAAGGACTCATTCGATAGCCCACTCGCTCCGCTCCAATGGCCTCCGAGATTGCAGTCGCTACTTTGATGCCAAACTTGGCACGATTTTGGACACTTCCGCCCCAGCTATCAGTGCGATTGTTGCATGTGTCTTGGAGAAATTGATCGATCAAGTATCCATTGGCACCATGAATTTCAACACCGTCAAAGCCTGCCTCGATAGCGTTCTGTGCAGCTTGCCTGTAGTAGCTGATATATTCGTAGATCTCCTCTTCCGTCAAAGGCTCTGGCACAGGAGCGTTGTCGGACATTGGCAGATTCCCACTGGAGACCAATTTCTGTCTTTCTGCGGCAAGGATCTTGGGCAAAGCAGCACGACCAAGTGCCCATAATTGACAGAAAATGTAGCTATCCTTGGCATGGACGGCATCGGTAACTTTCCGCCAAGCATCGATCTGAGCTTTGTTGTATATTCCTGGGGCACATGAAAATCCACCGGCTTGAGGTGCGATGAATGTCGCTTCTGATATGAGCAAGGTGCCAGATACTTCAGCGCGTTGCGCATAGTACTCGGCCATGAGCTGTGAAGGCACGTGATTCTTATCAGCACGGTACCTAGTTAAAGGAGCCATCACAATACGATGCTTCAGATCAAGGTTCCCGATGGAAATGGGAGACGTGAGCTCCGTCATTGTGAGTAAATATATCGTCGGCTGGCATAAAATGATTTGCAGGTAGTAAAGTGTTAGAATGTTGTTTTGGTACCTAATATAGCCTCAAGGCTCATATTAGATGTGGTCTGCATGGTCTTTATACTTAATGCTACTCGGGGAAATGAGATGATAGAAATCTCCATAGTATGACTAGTGAAGTAGCCACACTGCCCTCTCTGTGATTTCTCGGCAAGGCCCGCGTCTGCTTCCCGGCCAAATTATGTCCCCATGTCGTTACTCATGGCCACCAGAGACAGCCCCATTTGCACTTGGTTACTACTGTGCTGTAAGCAAAGGCACTCTACTCGCGTTGACCAGTCATTATTTACTTTTTCAGTCCTATTGGTAGTCTTTTGGAGTAAAACGCGCCGGGCCGATGTGCTGTGTGTGGGATTTTATTTTAGTACTCGGATGGCATGACTAATGACAGGGCATTTGAAGTATCACAATTTCAAGATTGGGGGTTACTGCCATCATCATCAGTACGCTTATTTAGATGACGACGAGCATAATTTACCGTATGCCTTTAGAAGATTCAAGCTACCATCAAAGCAGCAAGCTCGGGAAATCGTTCCCTAAAAGGCTCCCGGACAGACCAACATTCTAACTTTCGAATATTCCTTTCGAAAAGTGGGTTCAACAAGTATTCACCATTGTGGTGCTCCGGGCGCATGATAGCGTCGGCAACATCGAAGGGCCATTCTAAAGACACAAATCTTGCGTAGACTTCCGAGAAGTTCGTGAATGAGTATTTCACTGGATCTTGAATCAAGAGATCTCGTACTTGCGGCCTACTGATTCGTTAAAAAACCCGGGAAAGAAGAGCATAGGATCCACGTACCAGGGAACATTATCTATCCAGGCTGGATGTGGAACCATGACTTGCATCACTGTTGGATGCAGCCAGGGAGGAAGATCGTCAAAAGTCTCGTAGCTAGGGGAAACCAGCCACTGTCCAACCACGTAAGATTGCTGCACTATCTAGATTGAGAGGCTTAGGGCAAGGCTTACGCGCATCGTACTATACATAATATATAAGAACCCCAACTGTTCTTTGAGATTTGTATTTTTGAACGTGGAAACAATGTCCACCATCACCCGACTCACAGAATGAAGTGTTGTCTTGAGAGTCGGGTCAATCAAACCTGAAATGGCGGGCATTCGAGGCTCAAGTACCGATTCGGTAGGACTTTCTTGAGCTGCCTTGGTCCTTTTTGCGGATAAAAAGTTCAAAAGGATTTGGTCGAGTGGGCATGTTGCGGCAAAGTGCTTTGGGAAAATAGCATGCCTCGGAACTTGGTCTATCGCTTCAGGGTTGGCCCAGGAGACGGGACTTTCTGCATGTTCTGGAGAGGGTGTGTAATGATTAAGATTCCTCAAGACCGGCCTCTCACCAAAAGCATTCCCTTGGTTTCTAAAATTAGCCTTATGTTATGAGACAACTGATAGCTACCTACTATTGTCATCTTGTACTCCAATCTGCGAATTTGAATCATGGTCGGAAAGTGAAACGTGAGAGGCCCATGGAGATAGATTGTTTTCGTGCTCATCAATTCCAAGTATCCGTACATCGGTGGGTAGAGAAAGCGCATAGCCGAGTCTTTGCTGACCACCAGAAACAACGTCTAATGACGTGGGTTCTTTTGAAGGTAGCTGTCTTGGTATTGGTCTATGGATGTCCACTGTTCTAACGTTGTTTGATACTGAAGTCTGACTGGGTTGCAACTCATTATTAGGCTCACGTGACTGCAGCCCATCAGGTGCTACAGATATTTCATGGATTCTTCTGAGCTGAGCTTTGAGTTTCCGGTTTTCTTCCTGTAGACTTGCCAATGCTTCTGTTATCGCCGGTTCCGTGTGCTGGTTAGCTTTCACGGCGGCCAGCTCTTGCTCTAGGGTTTGGATACGCAGTTTTGACCTCTCTCGAAAAGCACGCTGGGCTTCGCGATCCTGATCTCTTTTGGCTCGAAGCTGCTCCTGGCTCATGTTGGAAACCTTCCGAACACGCTTCTTGGGTGATTTGCCTGCCTTCGTAATCGTCTCCATCTTGCGTCAGGACGTCACGGAGCTGGACGGGGGGGCTATTGGCTAGTGGCTTTCCGTGGGCAGCTGCAGCTTTGAAATGCAACCTAGGTACACATCAAAGCAACGTGGGTGGCATCAAGCCGTAATACCGACATGCGGGTACTCAGTCGGCGATAGACATGGGGATGGACATGATAACAGGAGAAGAAAGTTGAGTTCCAAAAGGCCAAGCTGGTGTGGGCTTTTCGGCTTTGTTCCGCGGTCTTACTGTAGTCCTGTGCTGTAATTTACAGTACACCAGCTCTGGAAGCAGGATAACTTATTAATGGAGCATGATGCGTAGTGGAAGTGGAAATCGACGGTATAGAAAAGAGATACAGACCATTGCTTAAATAGTGATGATGAGTGCAGATGAAATAGTAAAATAAGTACAAAGTCAAGTCCTGTACAGTATTGTATATCTTATCTCATGCCATTGCTTGCCGGCCCTTCATTCTTCCTGAATGGAGACCTTTCAAACTTTCATGCCATCGCTCCCACCCATTTCTCTTGAAGCATCACCAACGACCAGATTCTCATATCCTACCATATAAGTCATAGGCAATTCCATGAATCGATCACAGTCGTCTTTCAGTGCAGCCGCGTACTCCTTACTCTCGTAGAAAGCCAACCAATCCTCCCATGTCTTCACCCACAGCTCGGCGCAACCATCATACTCCAAGACCTTCCCTCCCAGACTACGAGCTCGCTCTTTCATCTCGGGTGTCTGATGATGCTGTATACAGGCCATTCATTAGGGTTTGTTTTGCTTCGGACTGTCTCCCGAAATGGTGGTAACGTACCTGAGCATATCTCACGATGTTATTCTGGAAAGCCTGGGTTGCTACGGCTAAATCTGCATGGACGGTCCGCCAGTGATTGAAAAAGGTATCATAGTCAATCGAGCCGATCTTCTTGAAGAGTACCGAAACTTTGATGCAGGGCTGATAATTGGGCGTCGAATCATAGTTGAGTTCAGGGTAAGTGAACTCATGAGGTACCTTTTGCCATGGCATTTTGGTAACGTACTATGTATGATATCTTGTGAAATGGAAGGGGGTGCGAAAGTGTGAAGGTGAAGTACTGGTGGTTGAGGATAGATGGCCCCCGCGAAATATAATTAGTCGGACTGTGCTGGATTCTGTGCCCTGACCTTACGTATCCTTACCCCAAGGAAATGGACATACTCGTATAGTTAAAGTGGGCTTGACTCATGGCACGGATTACTGGTACTCTGGATTTGTGATAGAGAGTAGTGTATGGAAGTCATGAATTTCTGAACCACATGACCAGGTTAATGAGATTGCTAGTCCACTCGCAGGCCTTCGGATTTGCAAATCCGCAGAGAGCTACTCTATGGATAGATAGGGTACGGTATGAAGAATGACATCTATCTGCTGAGAGCTCTTTAACTAGTATTCATTCAACACTTCATAAAACCAGAAGCGGCCTTTTTGGGTCAAAAGTTACAACTGGGGTATTAACTCCTAGCTGCACAACATGACTTCGGTGGCTCTCATAAGCGGCGGAGGTAAGCTACGAGATGCTTCTGTATGGTAGCTAAATCTCCACTAATAAGTCGTAGCTTCGGGCATGGGCCTTGCTGTCGCGACGTCACTGGCTCAGAAGGGGTGGAAAGTCAACATTGCTGACCTTAACACCGAAGCGGGCGAAAAGGCAGCGCAAGATATCTCAGGATCCTTTTTCAAGACAGATGTCAACAACTACAAATCTCTATCGACGACTTTTGCACAGGTCTTTGAGCAACACGGCTGTATTAACTTTGTCTTCGCCAATGCAGGCATCGGGGAACGCAAGAATTTCTATGAATACTCGGCTGATATTTTAACGCCGCCTGCAGAGCTTGACTCTATCGTTGATATCGACCTTAAATCCGTAATAAACTCCGCTTTTTTGGCTCAATACTATTTCCGGAAGAATCCCAAAGGCTCACCAGCATGTCTGGTCTTAAATGCGAGTATCGCTGGCATCTATCCAGTGCGTTTCTGCCCTATTTACACTGCGGCTAAGCATGGAGTCGTTGGCTTCGCTAAAGCCATCTCGACACACTTCTACGAAAATGACGACATCAGAGTCAATACTCTATGTCCTGGTAACGTGCGAACGAATCTTTTTGAGAAGAAGGAATGGGACGTCTTTGATACAAATATGGAATGGATCGAGTTGTCGCAGATCGTCAAGATTGTGGAGATGATGCTGTTTGATACAACTATGCAGGGCAAGGTGATAGAAGTGGCCCCACAGAACCATTATATCATTGAGCCTTTGAAGTACAATGATCCAAACGTTCATAAAACCTTAGATAGAACACAGGTTGATTCATTGGGAGGAACATAAGGTGGTTGAATGGTGTCTCAGAGACTGTGGATATGTTGCTATTCTGCCATTCATTAAACTAGCCTTCATATGTCATATTGCTACGATCTTATCAATCTATAATGAATCGCAGGTTTCTTTACTCTTGAGGCCTCCTTCTCGTACTATGAGGCACAATTTCTTGACACTATAACAAAGTAATAGCCCCGCTATGATTTCAAAGATCGCTAAGTTCTATGTGACAACAAGAACCCGACATATCACTCTAACGCCCTATCTCCATGGATGAAATAGTAGGTGTCATAACAGGCTCTCTCCCAATCTTGGAAACGTTAAAGTACTCAAGATAGTCTTCATATTCGCCAACAACATCGTGACTAGAATTGATCCGAAGCTTGTCGAGTTCATAGGCTTCAACTGTCACAGGAACGGCGCCTGGATTTTGCTGGGGCGTCTGAGCGTCATGACAAGCTTCGGATATGGATGAAGGGCTCGAGGTGTATTCTTCAACGTACTCAGAATCTTTCCAGGTGCGACTTCCAGCAGGACCAAGGCAAGGAATATCCGAGGAGGTAGAAGAGCTATTTGATGAGAGTTGCTGGAGCTGATCTTGATGAGTTTGTGTTGGTTGCAAAGAAAATGTGGAGTAGGTTGTCATTTTTGGGACAGAAATGGATCCGTCTTCGATCTTCCAACACAACATCACCCTTTCCACACACTCAGATGCATGTTTCCTCAACAAGAGACTATCCATAGTTTCACAGCTTCCTTCATTCTTAGCTAGACCGAAATCGCTCGAATTTAGCATCTCCATCTTGCAGTCTTCTTTCCTGATTCTGAACACTCGCGTCGCGATACCATTAGCATTAAATGCTAGCGTACGGTCTCTTACAAATATTGTCCACCAGATTCTTCGGTTCAATCGTTCTCGATCGGACAAGGTACCAAATATAGGCATGTCTCGATTTAGTCCAAGATCAAAAGCCATGGATGTTGCTAGTCCGAGCCAATGCCATGCATCTTTGCTTTCTTTTTTATAGTTGATATTCGGGGGGCAGAGGGACATGAGAAGCAGGGATTGGACAATAGAGAGATGATCGTTGCAGGTGTCGAAGTCGTACAGAAGCTAGGATGTGTATTAACACTTGCAATGCGAAAAGACATGTATGCTGTCAACTTACTCTAACTCGACGGAAGAATATCACCTTTGCACTTTGTCGATCGCAAAACCCTGCTTCATTCAGGACCTTCGTGCTCACGTATTCAACGCCAGCAAAAAGCACTGCCTGAAACAACAGAAGGCTGATTTTCTTCTCACTTGTACCCTTGCAAGCGCTGCGTACTTTATCCCTACCAGCAAGAACTAATTCATTATGTACAGACATTGATAAGAACTCATCCAGATCAAGGATTGGTAAAGTACTATGAATTCCTTGAATATAAGCTTTCAACAATTCGATCTGCATAACCTTATTGGGTACGGTAAGTGCGTCGCGTAATTTTAAATATGCCAGATCCGCAGAGTCTAGATGAGAAGGGAAAGGGGTGAATACTCCATCTCCATCTAGACCGAACTCCAGATCCTGGGAACGGCATACCGGTGTTGTACAGGTTCTTGGCTGGGGAGATACAGCTCTACTTTCAATGTCACTCGTTTCCATAACCAAGTCATCTTGCTCCAGGATATCTATACAGATCTTCGCGCCGCTATGGGACTGACTCCGTATCTCTGAAAGCATTTCTACGTTTTCGGACTCCATGAAATCTTGATCTCCTGCTCGGTCAGCCTGGACGCTGGCCTTAAACGATCTTGAACGACGAGACCTACGCGAATTATTAGTCCTTATAACTTTTCTGACGACAGGAAAATTGCAATACCTCTGAACTTTCGGTGCCAACATGCACTCGATCTCATCACTTCTACAATTCGAACAAGGTGCTCCATAAGGGACAATATTACATCTAACTTTCCTTGCTCTACATGTCCGACAAGCTCTCGATGATCTTTTTCTTCGCCGCGGATAATAATTTGGTTTCGGTGTTGGTGGTAGAGATTCTGCCGTCTCAAGTGAAGTTTCTGTGGGTGATAATTCGGATTGAAGTAGTAGGATTGAGGCAACATCCACTCCGTCCTTGGCCATTTTAAAATGCACGTTGTGGATGAACTGTTACATGATAGTCAAAGATTTGTGGTTGCATTCAAGATACTGGAAATCAGGCAGCACACTGTTCCCCACGGGATACGCTTGCGGCTTTCCATCAAAGGAGCGCCGCAAGTACTCCGATGGAAGCTCCATTAGGGCCCATACAGTAGGGCCAACCAATGTTTTCGACACCCTGGCTATGAGTTGCCATGGAAGAAGCTGTCGCAATTATATTCCCGCTCTTGAGTGTGGTTGCGTTCAGGATATTTGCTCCGACCAATAGGGCTAGGACATGGTGAGGTAGCTCGCTAAAACGGAAATTATCAGTCACTCACTACCTTTAACAAGTACCTCCTTCAAAAATGTGAAATTTCAGGGAATGAGAAGTGCTTAGATCAAGAACGAGTAGCGATAATAGCTATAGAAATACAATCTGTAGCTATCCTCGCTTATGTGGATTTTAGAAAATTCAAAAATACAAAGATGCGAAACTATGCTCATAATTCTTAGAATCACTAATTCGAACCACTCTTGTAAAGATGACCTTCCTACACGGGATAGGCATTGGGTAATCGGCGATTAGGTGCTCGTCCATTTCGCTCCCCCTTTAATTATTCGTCTTCGCTTATGCCTAAGCGAATACCAAGCCACCCAAATCTCCTACCTTCCAGATTGACCCTCTATTTCCCTTCCACTACCCTCAAATTTCAGGAGTGCAGCCTTGGTACTTGCTGCTTCATAGAATATATAGCTAAGTCCCTGGTTTGAGATTAATTTTGATGATTTGCAAAACTTCTCGTCTTACAACTTCCCGATGAAAGACAGGAATAGCTTTTGTTCGAATTCAGAATTGCTGATGTATTTCTGAGATGCGATCTATTTCCAACAACCTAGAAGAAACTTGATACTCTGGTGGTCCTCTCAACAAACATGTATCTCCATATAAATCCAGCAGTGATAAGTAACATCAAAGTAAACTTGGATAAAAATACACTTGCCAACTGCCTATGCGCGCTTCGCAAGAACCATGACTTAGAACCACCTTCAAGCTTGAAATCTTTGTATCGAGGAAACAACGTTTCCCGCCAAAAGTTGTACGCATAACCGGGCCATGAAGCAGAGTTCTTGCCTGCAGAATTGATGTACCAATTAGAGCAACCCGAAGAGAATACCGAGCCAGTGAGAAGCTCTTGAACCCCAGTTACCCAATCATTCTCTGCATCTTTCTTTACTTCTACAGTCGCTGCTCTCTTGTCGATTATCGAAGCGAAAAGAGTTTTGATGATGTAGTCCACCTGCGTCTCGCATGTGAAGAGAACAGAATTATGAGCTGGGAACGTGTTTGGACCAAAACTTTGTTCTCGTCAATTACAGTACAAGGTGAGACGTGTTTAGATAGACTTACAGAATTGCCATGTTGGGGAAGTTGTGCACATAGGTTCCGAAATATGCTTGTGCACCTTTGGACTCCTGCCATTGCTCAGCGAGAAGTTGACCAGTTGATCCAATAATCTTCATGGGCGTAAGAAATTCTGAAACTTGGAAGCCTGTAGCAAGTACAATAACATCGAACTCTTCGCGGGTACTACTTTCACCAGTTATGCCTGTTTCGTCAATTTCTTTGATCCCTTCGGCGGCCAAACTCATATTGTCCTCGTGAAGAGCTTCAAGATAGTTGGGATTGAAGATTCGTCGCTTGCAGCCTGAATTTTCTTCTCAGTTGTTGGTACCACAAATGAATACTCAGACTTACCGAGAGGAAATTCTGGAATCAGAATATCCATATACTTTGCTGGTGCCGTTTGACTGATATAACGCTTTGCACCCTCTTCGACTTCTTTTCGAATCTTTGCTGACTTTTCTCCGGGCATGTAAGTATCTACGAGAGCGTCACTCGATTTGAACAACGAATATCGGTGCCATCGTTGCCACAATGGGACGTATCGGAAGCAAAACTTTTCAAAACTTGAAAACTTTCGGTTTGGTCGTTCATGATACCACTGAGGACTTCGGGCAAATCTGAGCTGTTTAGTATCACTTCCCTCTGAATGATAGGATGAGTCTGATTTTGCTTACTGCTTCAAGTATTTGACCTTGTGAACTACGTTCGGAACTACCTGGGCTGCACTACATCCATTTCCTATGATTGCCATACGCTTGTTGGTATAGTCATAAGTATGATCCCACTTTGCAGTATGGAAGATAGGGCCATGAAATTTTTCCATGCCAGGAAACTTGACATCCCGAGGCTCTGAAATGCCTCCAACTGCTGAAACAAAGATGCTGGCCTGTTGTGTAAACTTCCTGCCCGTCATATCCTGCAAGTATACATCCCATTTCCTAGCCTTGGATATCCATCTTGCGCCGATACATGAGATTCCGAATTGCATATGAGGTCGCAGTCTGAATTTATCTACCGTCGACTCCATGTCTAATTTTAGTCAGTTAACGACGTGAAAAATTTCATGTTCCCGGGTAAATCGGTAACTTACACTCAAGAATTTCTACTTGGTCACAAAGTTCCTTCGACCAATTTGGGTTCAGATTAAAACTAAATGAATATAGATGTGTCGGAATGTCGCAACCACTATTTCAGCTCGTTAGTAACTACAGGATGATATTGTGGATGGTTTAGCATGCCATCCTGGATAAGTATTCTTTCTCCAAGTGCCTCCTGGCCCATCGAGTTTGTCATAAATCTGGTCATCGGGGTCAGCATGAGGAGACAGAATCTCGGAAAGCGCAAGAAATACCATAAAATCATTGAATCCCAGCTGCTGCTTAAGAGCGTGAGCCATGGCAATGCCAGAGGGACCAGCGCCAATAATTATAGCATTCATCGTGGATAAATTCTTGGTCCTATGCGAAATTCAACATTATAGGTCAAAAATGATTGGAGCTGCACACTTCGTGCTACCTGTTAGGGACGAAATGAGGGATTCAGATATGTCAGGATGATAGCTGTCTAAATTTGTGCAGATACAAAAAACGGAGAAGAGTTGAATGAGCCATAATTTCTCGATCTTCCGAAGCGACTCCAGGTTCAGCGGAAATGGACATATCCAACGGAATTGTATTCCCAGGGAGTTGATGTGCGTGGAAATGTAGGTAGTAGTAATATTGGTATTGCGACATAAAGACGTCGCTGATCATAAGGTATTTCCGAGATCCGAAGATGTATATATGTACTGTACATACAGTACTTTAAAAATAACATCTTGCTTTCTCTTTACAATTCATATTGTTCAGTTTGCAGGTTTTGGTCGTACATCGGAGACATTAATTCTACCTTCTGTTAACCTTGGCTGCAATTTATTGGTTCGCAGCTGAGATCGTAAGGATCGGGATAGGCTTGGACTGCCCTGAGTCAGGACATTGAAGCTAGCAGGGGACGGTGGCAATTGCGGGGGATGATGGCCTAGGTTGGAGGACCAAGGCGCGGGGTGTTGGAGCTGTGGGGTATAATGATTGAATGGGCTAACATGCCTACTATACTTGCTGCTCTCCTCAAACTCCACACTTCAAACCCCATACTCCATATATATAGTATCAATTCAGAATAAACTTTTGGTAAAGAAATTACTGTAGGCGACGTGTGAGGAATTATACTGTTCTTCTCTTCGTGGCTCACTCAACTCCACCTCATTAGTAAATATTGACACTCGAATTCCAGCAGTTCACATTGATACAAGCAACACACCTTCACCTACAGTAATTGACCACTCACAACACCTTGCCCATGCCAAACAGGGGATTTCCAACCCTCTTTCCTCCGGAGTAGTATCCAATAGATCTCTGCAGGCCAGTTCTGCCATTGTCAAGTTCCTGTAGCGAATTGAATATGACCTCAGAACCGGTCAAAACCATCCCTAAAAAGCATATCACTTCTGCTTGCACATGGTGTCGGAACAGGAAAGTGAAGGTAAGCTATCTTACTCAGTGTCTGTCTGGTGAGCGTTTAGATATCGTGTCTCACTACCCTGAAGCAAATACGATCATTAACAAACCTTTCTTCTTGACTTAGTGCGATGGGCAATCTCCATCATGTTCTACTTGTATTTTGTACAAGCAACAGTGTGTATACAATCACTCAGACAAGCGCAGGTCAGTACTACCCAGGAATCCTCCGAAGGTCAATTGGAAATAACGGCAATTAGCAGGCTCTCCCATAAGAAGACAATCCAAGCCCTTCAAGACCGCGTTACATTCCTAGAGAGTTTATTACAAAAGCACGGTATCAAAATTCCATCAGATGCCTTACCAAATTTACAGGCTAGAAACCTAGGAACGACTGACATTGCTATCGAAAATGAGCAGTCTGATGAAGCATCAAATAGGTTCACGGACATGCCGTATCTGGATGTGCACGCGTACAATCCAGATCTAGATGAGGCGATGCAGTTCACAGATTCGGTCGAAATACCATTAACGGAGAATGAAAGATCTAATGCCCTTCCAAACAACACTACTCTTACCGAAATCTTTCAGTCTTCATCCATAGCACCTATATCTTCTACTAACGACGTTGAACAAGTTTCCGAGGCACATCTAATGGTACGAAGTGACAAATCTTCGGGAGGTACGTCTTATCAGCATAACCTGCAGCGGCAATGAAAACCATGCTAATGGCACTTCAGTAACGGTGTGGAACCCTCTAAGTAACGGACAAAATTCCACCCAGCCTAGAAGCACACAAAGTGATGATTTAGCGTCGAAGTCGAAGACTCTTCGTGAACGCTCTTTGATAGACCATCGCTGGGACCATAATGATGATGATGATGATGACGACGAGATTATGGACCAGCTTTCAGATCGAATTGGTGCTTTCCAAATTGCCGAGGATGGACAATTACGGTTCTTCGGCGCAACCTCAAATCTTCATATCTTACATACAGGCCTATCTTCCTTGTCACGAGTATTTAGTCGATCAGTCCGCACTGAAGGAGAAGAAGTTCTTCTGCGTGCAGGATTAGGAAGAGAGATTAGCCAAGATCTTGAGCGACACCTGGAGGACTTGTACTTCCGCTGGGAGGATCCTTCTATTCACGTCGTCAACGAAGAGATGTACTTCCTAGCTAAAGCAGATTATTACTTAGGTAGAGATGGAAACCCTTTCTATTCTGAAACTTTGAAAAACGCAATGTGAGTTCTGATCGAAGATGTTTCAACTGATCAAGATAATTGATGATGCTTTGGGATAGATGTGCTATAGGTGCTAGTTTCACCTCGAGGACCGACCTCGGACTACCGTCTGATGCTGCCACATTCTTCAGTTCGAAAGCAAAGCTTCTCTTGGAAATAGAAATGGACAGTCCTTCGGTAGCTACTGTTCAGGCGTTAGTGATCATGAGTGCCACGGAAGCAGCGTTCACTAGAGATGCCAGAGGCTGGCTATACAGTGGTAAGAAGTCTGCTAGAATCAAAAAGAAATTAAACTAACTCTTTTTAGGTATGGCTGTGAGACTGAGTACTGATCTCGGCCTGCATCTTGATTTGAGTAAAGATGGCCAAAATAACTCTTTAACCAGTAGCGAACTCGATGTGAGACGGACAGCATTCTGGGGCGTCTTTGTGCATGACAAGTGAGTCTGACATCGTAAAATAGTTTAAGCGCAAGTCAGCTAATGAGACCAGTATGTGGAGCTTGTATGTCGGCCGGCCTTGTGGTATCAGTATTGAGGATGTCAATATATCCAGACCACCCAAGGAGAATGATAAATTGGGGTCTAAAACTTGGACCCAACTTTTAGAAACCTATGACCCACAGGAGAAGTTTAGGCACGACCAGACAGCCTGGCATGATCCACTCGAGACCTGTACAGACGCGAATATCGAGCTCTGCTTGATGATGAGACAGCTTACACAGACCATGTGAGTTTCCGTACGCAGGGAATATAATCACTAAGATGTCCAGCTGATTTTCTGTTTAGATACTCTGATAAGAAGATCTCGGACGAAAAACTTCGAGAGATTGCCGCGAGTATGAGAACCGGTTTCGACAGATGGTATCATCGGCTGCCGTCTGAATTACTTGTAAACATGTCAGACGAAAACCAATTCTATCTTCCACACGTGCTTCAGCTACAGTAAGTCTCGTCGTATATTGTTGTTTTCTTCTCTTAATAACACAGCGATCAGTATGCAGTTTCACGCCCTTTCGGTATTGCTTCACCGACCGTTCTTCTCCCGCAGCCTAAATCAACAAGACTCACCTTCACAACAAGATCCCACCAACCCTCGACACTTCTGTATCGATGCTGCTCGATCCATCATACAGCTTCTGCGTATATATCGCAAGCAATACACCCTTCGTCGCGTCAATGTTCACATGGTACATCTTTGTATTTACTGCATCTTTGATATGTATATACAGCGCGTATAGCAGTAGAGGGTCTCCAGCGGCGACCTACCTCCAAGACTTACAATTCTGCTGTCAAGCACTCGGTGAGATTGGGCAGGCTCATCAGAACGCTACACGAGCCCTCGAAGTTGTTATCTGCATAAAGAGAGAGTGGTTTAGCAAAGTGCAGAATTTCTCACGATTTAAGCGACCTAATTCTTCTACAGGACTGGGAGGATTAGGAGAAGAAAGACGGAAGAGGCGATTAACCCAATCTCAGGAGAACAACGAGTTTCGAGTCTCAGTGGAGGCAGGTCGTCAAACCAGGCCAACCATTTGCCAAGGAGGGAATGAAATGCCAGATCAAACAGACGCATGGTCATATGAGAACGTTGGTGAAGATCCTCAAGTCAGCCCGGAAAGATTTTTGGTCGAAGGATTTGATTTGGGAAGTGATTATGCACTTATTGATGCTGCAATTGGATCGTTCCCTGACATATATTGAAAGTGTATTTGTTTTAGGACTAAGACCTTGGATATAGCAGTTCATATGAACTCAATTAGATTTGAAACCCTATTTTTTTGATACGTTGACCATAAGGATTAGAGAGTGCCATTATATGTGTGTGTACTTATATAACTTGAATATATACAATAAATGTGGAACAGAAGACGGCCATTTTCCTACACGTGAGTGCGGAATTGATTCTCCGCGAGTTCTAGATCCCAAGCGCTTTTTTAAGACCACAACTAAGCTGCTCAGCTGTATGCTTGAAGAATAACGAACGAATATAACGACCCAAAGCATAATAGCATCAAACAACATAGCAGGTCCAACATGGCATCTCATCTACGCTTGATTCTTAGTCAGCCGGTGAAGTTCTGCATGTGTCTTTACGATATGCTAGCCCAAATGCTACTTTTAATCTTGCACCGATTGTTGTTACCACATGCTACTCGTACTATTAAATTCCGTACAGAGGTGGTGCGGTGTATTATGGGAAGCTTGATCGCTAATTGCTGGGACTTGCTTTTTAAAGCCCCGGCTGGCTTGAGTTCGACTCGGTACAGAAAAGTCGATATAAATGACATTCCAGTCTTTGTCATTCCACCTACAGCTACTATATCAGCGCGAGGGACTCAGAGTAACTGTCGAAAGGTGATAATGCTCTACGCTCATGGTGGTGGTTATTTGTTTGGAGAGCCACTTCAGTGGATCACTTCTTACGAACGCTGGGTGGCGAAGGCGAGCTCGCAAGGATTTGACTTGGTGATTCTAGCAGTGAATTATCGTAAGTCCCTCTTAACCATACCAAATATGAAATCAGACCATACATTCTTGCTATTGTGGTAACTATTCGTTTCAGGTCTCTCATCTCAGGCTAAGTTTCCCGCGTGTCGAGATGACTATCTTTCTGTTTATAATGGACTCCTGGAGGAATACCAGATTCCATCTCAAATGATTGTATTCTGTGGAGATTCTGCCGGAGGTTAGTCTGGAATTCATAAATTATACAGCAGTGCTGTTCACTGACTAGATCCATCAGGTGGCCTCGCCGCAATAGCTGCTCTACATGTTAAAAAGACTCACCTACCACCACCGTCTTCCATGGTACTCATTTCGCCGTGGCTTGATCTTACACTGAATGAAACTCTTGAATCCCCTGCTATGGCAACCGACTTTCTGATCACCTTTAAAGACGCAAATCCTGGAATTGTGCAAGCTCTTCTTCCTGCTGACATCCAATCTAATGATCCAAGGGTTTCCCCTCTATTTGACGACTTATCGTCGCTTCCACCACAACTGGTTTTCGCAGGCGCTGCTGAAGTTTTGTTGCCAGATTCGGTTTTATGGGTTAGAAGATTACGGGAGACTGGTAACAAAGTGATATTCATTCGTGGTAAAGGCGAAATGCATACGTAAGTCAGCTCTGTAGTCTTTGAAATATACTGACATTAATTGTTCCTAGTTATGCTATGGGATGCTATGGGATGGCCAATATGCTCATCTTCTGTTGAAAGAGAGGTAGATAAGATATTACTTGATTTTTTACGGCAGTCTTTACCATAAAGAGTAAGCAAGTCAAGCTGTTCGGAAATTTGCCAGATTCGTATATTACTATCATACAGTAGCATAGTCAAATTATGATAATATAGTAGTTCTAACTTCTCGATGTCTCTACCTACTCATTTGACACAAACTTGCCATAAAAGCTTATGCGAGAATGAAAACCACTTACCCCGTAAGCAATGAATTGTTATTAATTGAGATATTAATATATTATTCGACGGCACTTAATGAAAATCCATTCACCCAGCGCTGAAGTTTGACCCTCTCACCTCCAAAGACGAAGGCAAATTATATAAGCGCGAGCCTTGCTAGACTAAACAACCTAATTGTAAAAGGCAATGGTTTAGGAGCACCTAAGCAGATGTACTACCTCTACGTGAGGTTTCAAGATAGCCTATCTTCGGCTACAGTATCTTTCTTACCCCTATCCAAAATTGCATAGGAACGGGATATCAGCGTGGACCGCCCATTCGACTATCCCCCTTATTACCATATCACTATGCAAGTTCCTTAGAGGTATAATCATAATTAAGATTTGTTAAGGGTGTAGTTTAGGCTTTTGTCGTTCTTTTACTGTGGATGCCAGCTTGAGATTGCGAGTAACTACCATCAAGAAGATCTGTATTGAGGACACTTGAAATTCTTTTTTATTGAGGTACAAATTCCAAAGGTCAATATTACACAAAGTAGTACCATGAAATATCCAGTTACATACAGCCGAAAGAAGCGTATGCAACGAAAATGGTGTCATAAATACGAATTTCGATCAAACCGAGTACGAGAGAAGGTTACTCTTCCTCTACATGCCCTATGTCGTCTTTCTAGAAAGCCGAGCTGTTGTTTCGAACTGTATTGTCTTGAATTGAGATCTCGTTCCATCAAGCACTCCCTTCTGCAGCTGCATATTAACTGAGCCATCAGATTTTGATCGGCATACTTCACAATGTCCGCCAAGTCTCTGTATATCGTCCGATTACTACATTTCGTCGTGTTTTCACGTGCAATTCTGTCCATTATACGAACAGATATCCCTCCTGGTGTCTACGGTCCCCAAGTGAATATTTGGACGTCTCTCTTTGACAAGCACACTGCATTTCCCGAGAATAAATGTTAGTGCTTAATAATACCGGGCAATTGGTCAGGTACTCTAAATGCTTAAAAGATCAAAGGTAAGGTTAGTTATTATACTTAATACTTCACATTGATTTAAGTCTTTTTAATGTATAACGTTATTATAGTTTTATAAAAAGTAAGTCATAAAATAAGATAGTTATTAGGTTCTAATAATGTTATTATATCACGTCATGATCCTTTATATCCCGTCATAAATTAAATTATGCATGTAGACGTTTTAGGGCAAAGTCTCCTCACAATACTTGAGCAGTGTAAGCAAAGGTTGCTTGACATTATATACGCTGTTTTAAACTTCAACGGATATAAGACCTCAACATAGCATTGCAAGATACAAAGTCATGGCTCCATCAACTGAGACTGTGACCCAGCTAACTGAAGATATCAAGGGAAAGACTTTTCAAAAGCCTGTTGAGAAGGAAAAAAAAAAGACCATAGGAGCAGTTAGCAGCACTCTCTCGGAACAGCAGCTCAAGGGACTCGAAACGAATCACCGAGAGCCACTCAAACTAGGCGACGCTCTCGATCAATTCGAGTTCTTCGACGTGACACCTATGATTGGCCGAGAGTTTGTCGATGTAGACCTTGCTGAATGGCTGCGAGCTCCTAACTCAGACGAAACGAAATTCTCCATGAGTTCGCAATCACGAGTAAAGTACAAGCCAAAGAATTTGTCACGCTAGAACATAAAATCCAAGTAACTATCCCAGTCTCAAGAAGAGGAGTTGTGGTTTTCCGCAAGGAGAACAATATCAACATCGAGCTTCAAAAGAAACTGGTGCAAAAGCTTGAAGAGCTGACTGGGAAGCCTGAATCCTCGAAGCTTCACATCCATCCCATCGCAAATTCTCAGCGTGACCTTGGCGACTCGGACAACGAGATCAGCGTGATTTCGTCGGGACCATTGAAGAACCTCTCCTCGGGCGACATCCAGAAAAGGATAATTCAAACTCGCAAGAAGGAATGGCACTCTAATATCGCATTCGAGCCGAACCCGAATGATTACACACTCCTTCGCCTAACACAGCTTCCCAAGACCGGAGGTGGTATGTCGAGTTAGACCCGTGAGGTATTTTTGGCTCATGCTAACGTTCTCCGTAGATACACTCTGGGCATCTGGCTACGAGCTTTACGATCGAATCTCGAAGCACTTCAGGGCTTTCTCGACACGCTTACGGGAACCTATGGTGCACCAAGATTCAATGAGGCAGCGGAGAAACTTGGGTTCGCTTTATACACTGCCATACGCGGTGCCCATGAGAATACTGGCTCGGTGCTAGAAGCAAATCATCCTATCGTTCGTACAAACCCTGTGACCGGATGGAAGAGCATTTTTGCTGTGGGGCCGTACGTCCAAAAGATCAATGGATTAAGCGAGGAAGAGTCTCGTCACTTCCTCAACTGGTTCGTGCAACTGATCGTGGAGAATCATGATTTGCAAGTTCGCCATCGATGGCCAAACGAAAATGACCTCGCTATTTGGGACAACAGGAGCGTTTATCATGCAGCCACCCCAGACGTCGACGAAAGCCTTGGGAACAGATCGGGATCAAGAGCCGTCAGTGTTGGAGAGAGACCATATTTTGATCCAGCAAGCCTAAGCCGCAGGGAGGGACTTGCGAGTGAAGTAGGGGCTGATAGAGATGCCTGAGTGAACACAGGCAGCTTTATTAGATAATGTCAAGCTTCTAAGTTTTAGATATACCCGTGAAGGTAGAATTAGGGGTCAAATTATGTGTTATCACATATTTATTTTTCAGAAATAGATCATACAAAATGACCTACGGAAAATATCACCTAAAGACAATATCTAGTCGATTTATTTAGTCTTAAACCTCTTAATGCCTCAATTTCAAGTCCTACGCAAAGACACAATGGGTTCGACCGTATAATAGTAGCAGTCCCAAATTTATCTCTAAAGACATTTGTTCCCTATACGAGGCCCAGCGATACAGAATAACAACTAGCTAAGATGAAAAATTTCAGCACTACACTTGAGGATCACCAACGGCTGACACATTACAATTACGACTCTACTTCTCCGTTCATCCCAGCACCTTCGCCTCCTTCTCCGGGCTCAGCCCAAGCAGCGGCAACTTATATCCATCTGGAGCAGGTTCAGGACCGAGAGGTCCTTGCATCCATGCCCAGGTGTCCCGGATAGTCTCCTCAAAAGGCCTACATTTTAGCCCTGCCGCCAATGCCCTCGTTGTATCCAGCCTATATACGGCTGCATAGTCCCTCGACTCTGGATCAAGCCAAAGCGGCAATTCGCTGAAAGGCATTAACCCAGCATCGAGGATCTCCCGAGGCGTCTTCCATATCAGCTCCGTCCTGCGCCCTGTAATTTGAGATCCCGTCTCGAGGAAATCTCCCATAGTAATGATTCCAGGTTCGTTAAGAATGTTATAAACACCCACCGAGCCGCTTTTCCACGGCATCATCAACAACAAAAAGGCCCAGGTCCCGAACATCTACAACCTGAAGCGCCATCTCCTTCGGCCCTGGGGCCAAGGTTGGCCCGCCACGCCGTAGTCGCTGTAACCACCAAGTCAAGCGGCCCCGTTCCACGATGGTCGCTTCGTACGGGCCCAGAATAATACCAGGTCGTACAAGGAGAGAAGGCATATGCATGTCTTGCATACCATTTTCGACCTCGATTTCAGCACTGCGCTTATTGAACTGGTACACTGATTTCCGAGCGTCTATAGCATTAATGTCATAGAGTCTCGTGCGTTCGTCGTGTAATTTGCCGCCGGTCTCTATCGCCGTGCGGTCGTATACACTCGAGCTGGAGATATACGTATAATGCGAAATGCGGCCCCTGAGCGCTTTGATGGCAGAAGTAACAGCCGAAGGATCCGCAGACCAAGTGTCTATAACTGCATCGAAGGTGAGGTTTTTCAAAGCTGCTAGTCCTTCGGGAGCTAAACGATCCCCGATCAAGGTCTTGGTTCCCGCAGGAGCTGGCTTGGTGCCACGATTGAAGAGAGTTACCTCATGGGCCCGAGAGACTGCTTCAACAGCTATGATACGGCCGACGAACGACGTGCCGCCGAGGATAAGGATGTGCATGATGTGAAGGTCTGAAAGTCAATCACACATGACTCCAAGTGAGTTGAAGGAAAATTAATACTATGAGATGTACGGTTTATGTATGTAGGGGAATAAAGTATAGACGTGAGATCGGGGTGAGGGAAGGATAGACTTAGATAAGCTATAGTATTGTTATCATTGATTTCAAGTGAGTGCTTTGTCAGCTCGTAGTAATGCAGACCGCAAGAGGAGAGGCACTCGTTAATTTTTATATTGGCTCAAACATTTAAAAGTATTATATATATTAGAAATACTTTTTATCTAAAAGATGAAATATGAGTAAGTTGTATCATTATCTTCTATATTCTATATAAAACTAAAAGAACTATCTATAGGCATCTTATAGTAGTAGTTATATAATTATTGACTATAATACAAGTTCATAAGTAGCTTCTATCTACACAGTATGCACAGTATTATCTTTACCAACTTATAATATCGAAATTTTCAACAAATCACTTTATAATAGCCGCTTTACTAAGTACTATTATTAGTAGGCTGTCACACTAGCTAATCTGTTACATATTTGCCTACATGAACTTTATTAGCCAATACATCGTCACATTAGCCGGTGTGAATATTGGCGAGTGCGTCGGAACAGGGGGGCATCTGACATCTTTTACCCTCCCTCACCCCTCCCTTAAGTTGCATCGATGATGACATGCTGGCGACAGACAAATAAAATGCACGTAGGCGGAGATATGACTGTCACGCCATCGCTTGTTTATAGACGCAATGAGCAGAACCAATATACAGTCACGCCTCCTCGGCTCAAGCTCCAGACGTTACCAGTCGGGACATTATGAGATTGGAAATTAGAAGGACATACTGGGTAGCTTTCCCAGTAACACGCGAATTGAATAAGAGGTTTGGAAAGCCATCTGCATTTTCCTTGGTGATACAACTACTTGTTCGTTGTATCCAAAATTCATACGGAGCACAATGGCACCAGAAGCGTATGAATATCATAAGGTTCTCACAGTCCCAGATCAGGACTTCTCAGCCTCTGAATCAGAAAAGTTGAGTATGCTGTCACAGCGGCGCTTGCCCCATCTCAAAACATTTCTTAAAGCTTTCTTGAGCAGTGTCGCTGCTATTGGACTCATCTTATTCATATCAGCTGTGATTCACCGGTCACCCCAAGGTCAACAGGAGTGCGGTTACTCTCCAGCTCAGTCACGAGATCTGGGCTGCGTCTTCGATATTTTACTTATGGGCTGGGTGCCACAGCGTTGTCACAATTCTGACTTGGCCATGGAATTTATCAATAAGGATCGGTGGGTCTTCCGTCGCGATAAGAACGAGAGTTTGCCTACCATGCCATTAGAAGAAGTGTTGCAGGGAAAATGGGACACGCTGTACATCAACCAGGCCTTCATGACTTCGTCGTGTGCGTATACTTGGCGAAAAATGCATTTGGCGTGGGGAAAAGGTGAGGTACTCGATGGCTACACGAGCTATTAGCATCATACCGAGCATTGTAGGGACAATATGGCTCGGAAATTGGAAGAGGATGATTTTACGTTTGCGATGGCGAATAAATTTGTCGCTTGTCCTTGGCATGCTGGTGCAAAGGTCGTGGGTGCGTGATGGTATTCAGTAGTTGGGGGAAAGAAGATGTTTGTCAATGATGAGGATAAGTGGGTTGTGAGTGAGATTGTCCCTACAAAGGAGTAGCCACTCTTTGCGTTCTCATCATAAGTAGGTAATAGGAGAGCAATAATTCGGTGTCTTTCATCAAGGGTAATGGACTATACAGATAAGGCTACTTCACAAATGACTAAGATAGTTCCAATCCACAAGTAACATTATTTTGTAAGAGGATTTTTGTACTCTACAGAAAAATGCCGCTCGACGATCGCCTGTTGCCCACCGGAGTTTGGGGGCGCATAGGACATGATTCTACTTATATAGGATCCAATCTTGCTCAGGAGCATGAAGCACACTGAGTCCTGCCCCAATGTGAACCTGCCTGGACCGACCAACATATTTTCTCGATCATATTTCTTCTTCAACTCCGGCAGACGTTCGTAATTAACGCTGAATATCTCCTTCGCGCTCGACTCGTACCCTTCATATCGTTAAACATGCCTATGAGTTAAGTGGAATGCCAGCTTACCGTCATAGTTAGGATAAAGTCCTGTGCTCTTCTTCGTGACAGGATCTACGCCATCATCATCTTCTCGCCGCCTCTCAAACTCCTCTACCCAACGAGCATGATGTTTCTTCAGCCAATCTTTACACATCCTGTCGTTTTTCTCGTGTGTCCAGACGAGATCTAGTCTGATGTTCGCATGGTTTCCTCTGGCCGGATAAGCTGTCCCAGTTGCTCCAACCTTCATCGTGGCTTGAGAATTATGGACCTCGAAGCCTATGAACGAACCAAATGCTCGTCTATCAGGCACGCGGTCGAGAAGGTCCTGGAAATCTTGCAGCTTCTCCTCGTCAGTCGATGTTTCAGGCTCGACAGCCCAGTTTAGGGCAGCGGTGCCATCCTTATTTTCCTCGCTGAGGACTCGATTCGAAACCTCAACTACAGCTTCCAAGTGCTCGTCGCTTAACAACCCAAGGACCATAAACCCAAACCACACCTCACGTTTCTGCTCGAAGGCGCGCAGGACGAACTTTGTTACAACACCAAACGAGCCGCCCGCACCCTTCATAGCCCAGAAAAGATCCTCATTCTTGCTGTCGGAAACAGTCGCTACCTCGCCACTTGCGAGCACGATCTCCATGGCCAAAATGTTATCCAGCGCAAGCCCATGAGCTCCCGCAAGCCAGCCATAGCCATGCAGCAAGTCCAACACCAACAGTAGACGTCTCGCCACCCACCAGCGCGAGGCCCTCCTTAGCAGCCGCTGGATACACATGGTCCCACCGTGCACCGCCTCCTACCTCAACACGTCTATCCGCGGCGTTGACGGACACGTTGTCCATGAGCGACATATCGATGCAGACAGAGGCCCGCCATCGGTAGAAGATCCGTAGTGGGCCATGGCCGCCGCTCTTGACTGCGATGGTGATTTTCTCGGAGCTGGCGCGAACCGTATAACGGCGGCAACATCACCTGTACTACCTGGAAAGGACTACAGCTCCAGCCCGACGTTCATCATGGGCAACATGGGCCAAGCTCGTGTGATGGCTTTTTCATAGTTCTCGTGATGAAGGGGTTACTACTCGGAGGGCTGGCCGGATAGTTTTCGGAGAGCTGGATTGAGTTGGAGCTTGGAATTGAGTTGCTGTGATTGGTGACATGATTGCTCGATTCTGTCATGGCTGAAGACTCTGTTGTTTGCAACGAGATAGATCTTTCTAGACATGAGTAACACGAATTAGAAACTTACTTGCCTGTCAGGAAGTCCTTGTGGCTAAAGGTCCCCGTGAGTAGCCCTAGTACGAATTTCAATTCGGCCTCACTTCCGAAGGGTTACCCACGCCTTTGGATGCGTAGATCACCTCATAAACTCGCCGTCTTACGTAGAGTATACACAAAGTTATCCTAATCCACGGATCGGGTCGGCGTTTGTAAACTGTAGAACCTATACTTCTTGGAAAGATGTATAAGCAAAAATAAAATTTCCCCATAAGGTGTAGTAGGGGAAAAATTAAATTCTTGAGTAGTTTCTTAGCCTAATCTCAGTGTAAAACATTTCTTACTCGAGTATATAATATAAACATAATCACAGAAACATTTCAAAGGTAGTTGGTTCGAGAAGAGTAGGTTGCACAGAGGTACGTCAATTATAGCCATCACTGGAGTGGGTTAAGAATTTATACACAAGTAACACGTACCAAGACCACCTCATCTGTCATTCATCGTAATAAATTTCCTCTAATCCGCGATCTATAGACGCTTCATCATAGCGGCCGTTATCTGGCAATCGGACAAAGAGCAATACCGTCCATGCAAGGACATCCTGTGACTCCAAGATATGGAAGCCCAATCCACTCGCCTCCAAGCCTCATTCCCTGAGTGAAAAGTCCTTCAAGCGGCTCGCTTAATTTATTAGGTCGGTAATGAAGTTCCTACCTGGCGGGTTTTCATCCCCGTGATCCAGTAATCCCGTTCTACTTTCTGTTTTCATCCCCACCACTTCATCAGTTATGCCCTATTACTCTAGGCCCCGCCAGGATATATTCTTCAAATTTATTCCGCATTTTCCAGTACGACTGAAATACCCCACATACATCAAGTCGCGGTACTATATATCTTATTCTAGGCCATTCTCATGCAAGCCGACTGATTGATTGTATTGTCCCAAGAAGTTACACTATTGTTTGGGACCGTCGATTGGGTGCCTGCCATCATTATGGCCTTGATCGATTTCCAGAGTGGTATCTACACTCAATTGTTTATCAATAATGAGGTATATAGAATCTGGCAATCAAGTCTCCCCAGTATTTACCCCAGAGGCTTTGCTAACATGATACCGCTTAGTACGTAGAATGCAAGAATTCAAAAAGGTAAGACGACAAACCATTACATCAATTCAATCGCCAGGCGACGAATAACACGTTGAGTAGAATATCAGTCTACAATCCTGCGACTGGGGATCTTGTGTCGGACAAGGTTCCACTGGCTGGCGAGGTGGATGTTGAGGAGGCAGTCAAAGCAGCAAATGTCGCTTTTGCGGCAAACAGTCCATGGCGCACAATGAAGAATGCCGAGCGTAGAAATATTCTCCTTAAATTCGCCGATCTCCTTGAGCGCGACCGTGAGCATCTCGCATACTTGACTAGAATCACTCTGGGTGCTCCATACAAAGCTTTTGGATTAGGTGAAATCGGCACCGCCATCGAGAACTTTCGCTGTAAGTCTTTTTTTTTTTTTTTCTTTAGATAAAAATATATCCTCCGTTGTCCATTTCGACTGCACGTGGTTTTTAGACCTGAGAAATTTGACATATACTGATTGGAGCTTTTATCCTCTAGACTATGCTGGCTGGATCGACAAGTTCGCAGGCGAATCATTTACTGCAGATGATGGATATTACAAGATTGTGAGATACGAACCACTGGGAGTCGTCGTGGGGTGAGATGTTGTTATCCATTTTTAAAGGATCCACTAATAAACAGTTCAGCATCATACCATGGAATGGCCCACTTGCATCAACTGGATTGAAAGCAGCCCCTGCTTTAGCAACTGGCAATGTTTTTATCCTCAAGACCAGCGAAAAGGCGCCGTTGATGGCTTGTGCACTTGGAAATTTGATTATCGAAGCAGGATTTCCACCTGGCGTCTTCCAAATACTTAGTGGAGATGGAAGCACCGGCGCTCTCTTTGCTACCCACATGAAAGTAGCCAAGATCAGCTTTACTGGCAGCATACCCACCGGTAAGATTGTACAAAAGCTTGCTGCCCAAAGCAATTTGAAGAGGGTTAGTTACCTTGGAACTTGGGGGAAAGAGTCCTGCTATTGTGTTTGCTGATGCAAATCTCGAAAATGCCGTTAAGTGGTTAGTCAATTGAAGCGCTTAGAATAACATCTTGGAGTCAAGCTAATATTACTATAAAGGTGTGTGTGTCAATGCTATTACTACCAATTCTGGACAGATTTGCTTTGCTTCCTCGCGAGTGTACGTTCAGGACGGTGTCTACGATCGTTTCCTGGAAGCATATGTTTCAGCGATGCGCGAGAAGACGAAAGAACTGGGTAATCCCGAGGATGAAAGAACGACCATTGGTCCAGTGGTGGATAAATCCCAGTACGATCGTATATTGGGCATCCTGGATACTGCACAATTGGAAAAGCAAGGTACTCTGCTTCTCGGTGGTAGAAAAGTAAATGGCAAGGTACATGTGCACATCCCACTGGCAATACTAATAATTACCCATCATCTTTTCATATACTTTATACCTATCCAATTTGCATACTTACAATAATTTCTAGGGGTACTATATCGAACCTGCCATTTTCGCAGATACTCGCCCAGATGCGAATATATACAAAGAAGAAATATTCGGACCTGTGGCTGTGATCAACCGATTTTCAACGGAGGAAGAGATCATCAACAAAGCAAATGACAGTCGCTATGGTCTCATGGCAGGTGTTTTTACACAGGATATCAACCGGGCGCTAAGGGTCTCTTCCGCTATTGATAGTGGAGTTGTTGGGATCAATTGTATGAGCATCATCAACATCATGTGCCCATTTGGGGGGATGAAAGAGAGTGGCATAGGTCGGGAGCAGGGAGTTCATGCTTTACGCTGCTATACTGAGGCCAAGACAGTTTTGATCAATCTCACGTATCAAACATAAAACCCAAAGATTTCGCCAAAACTAGTTTCTGATTCCTACGGATTCCAAGAAATGGCTTGTACATGATTTTTCTCAAATGGTTAGGTCTACGAGGAATCAATGATAATGATGTCAAAAAAGTGATTATTTATTGCTCTTGCCAGGCCCCTTCCCTACATAGGGGCGTGGTTCTACTGAAGTGATCATTCCCTTAAGCGATCATATTTAAATAAACTAACAAAACAACGCATCAAATTTAACCAAAAATTGAGGCTCGTTTCATACATTAAGGAGATTAATTAAATCACAGAGTACAAGTTTTACTTAGGTATAAACTTAGATATAAGACGAGGCAAGGTATTGTAAGATCTTTGTGTTCTTCTCCTCGCTTATTCTTCGACCGCAAACTGCTCGCAGTTGTCCCCTGTGACTATGCACTGTACTTTGTCCAAGTACACAGTCATAATCTCTCATCCCCACACCATTTCCCCATCCCGCCGAGATTACTTTCACTACAGCATGTTTGAGTTTTGCTCCGACAGGTCTAGTGATAGCAAAGCAGGGATAGAATCGAGATCCAAGCCGCCGGGATACGTATTCCCCGGAAAATGACTTGCGTGCCAAAAATATAGCGGGGTTGATATGTGCAACGTTCTCCACCAAACCCGCGGGGCTTGCCATGAATCATGGCAAAGATGTGCTGAATTGCCGAATTAGCCACCGCAGATAAGACTTTAGAACTTGTAACACATGAGAGAGCCTACTTTTCTCAAATACCGGCTTGCGGCCATTTGCAACTCCGAGTATGGAAAATAACATGCGGAGACTAAATTCGTGGCGAGTGAGGTATAGGCTTACTAGTATATGAAGCTATCAAAGTAATTTAATGAATTCTCTTCGGAACAATTCAGTATTTTCAAATTCTCAGCGCAGTAATATACAATAAGTGTATCGCAAGTTCCAATATGCCTTCTGCAATTGAGAAAACCTTGAGAATTGCGTCCGCGTCGGGCTCAGTCACAGATCGCAGATACGGATTCAGTTCACTGGCAAAGAGCGAAGATGTATCGTTCATCGTGGGCGATTTCATGTCTGAGTACAACATGACCACCAGAGGAGGTGCAAAATCGGCCGGGTCTTCTTCAAACGAATTCGAAGAGTGTTTTCTGGAGTCAATCACGCCCGCGCTTACAGACATCGCCAAGCGTGGAATCAAAGTTGCAGTAAATGCAGGTGCGAGTGACACAAAGAAGCTCCACGATGTTCTGACGCAAGTTATTGCCGACCAAGGTTTGAATTTAAAGATTGGTTGGGTCGAGGGAGATGAAGTATCAGACATTGTAAGAAAAGGCGTAAAGTCTGGTAACACATTCAAAAGCTTGACCACTGGTACTGTTTGCTATCATACATGTCTTTCAGACGAAGGGAACCGAGCTAACACCTATTATAGGAAAGAGTATTTCTGATTGGGGATTTGAGCCTGTCTATGCACAGTGTTACCTCGGGTCCTTTGGAATCGTGGAATGCTTGAAGGAGGGCGCTGACATCGTTTTATGTGGCCGAGTAGCCGACGCCTGTCCAACCATTGCATGTGCAGCATATACATTTAAATGAAGTAGAGACGACCTTAGTCAGCTTGCGCATGCTTTCGTTGCAGGTCATTTTATTGAATGCAGCACTTACGTCACTGGGGGAAACTTCTCCGGCTTCAAAAGTCTCCCAGGAAAATCTCTTAGGCTTGCTTTCCCTGTGCTTGAGATAGAGGCTGATGGTACTTTTGTTATAACCAAACAGGTAGAAGGAGATGGCTTTGTTACTGTTGATACCTGCAAAGCACAACTTCTTTACGAGATTCAAGGTCCTTATTACTACAATTCTGACGTTGTCGCGGAACTGAGCAAGATTAAAATTGACCCAGTTGGCGAGAACAGAGTGTGAGTCTCGAAACCTTGGTTTGAAAGAATAGAACTAACCCTATTATCTGCTAGTCGTGTCAGTAATGTCGGCTTCAGAAAGCCTCCGCCAACAACCAAAGTAGGAATTACTGCTAGAGGTGGTTTCCAGGCTGAGGTGCACTATTTTGGCTGTGGTCTCGACATAGAAGAGAAAGCGGCATTGTTAGAACGTCAAGTCCGAAGTCACCTAGATGAATCTCAATATCACACGCTAAAGTTCCGTATTAATGGTCGCTGCCCAGAAAATCCATCCAACCAAGATGCTGCAACTGTTGATTTCCGCATCTTTGCCCAAGCCAAGGAAGAATCCGCCCTCTCTGTGTCACAATTTCTACGACCTTGCACAGATGTGATTATGGAAAGCTACCCCGGAGCCACGTTTGCAGTCGATAGTAGGCAAGCAATACCAAAGCCGTATTATGAGTATTGGGTAGCATTGCTCCCGCAAGACTCCGTCGCCCATACTGCTCATATCCCTTTTGCCAACAAATCAGTCGACATAAGAGCTCCAAGCGACACTGAAGATTTTATCTACGAACAACCGAGCTATGAAACACAGAGCCCTGTGTCATTGAATACATTTGGTCCGACTACGATGGCACCGCTCGGATACGTAGTTCATGCTCGTTCTGGTGATAAAGGTTCTGACGCAAATGTTGGATTCTTTGTTCGACACACTGATGAATGGGACTGGCTGCGATCACTGTTGACTGTGGAGAAGATCAAAGAGCTTCTGGGGCAAGATTACCAAGGCAATCCAATACACCGATTTGAATTGGAGAATATTCAAGGTAAGAAGAAGAATTCATATTAGACGCACAAATTCGCCACATGGAAGGCTTGCTAACTCTTACGTGTAGCTGTACATTTTCTTCTCAAGGATCACTTGGATCGGGGTGTGGCTTCAAGTTCAACCTATGATGTATTAGGGAAGAATGTTGCAGAGTATCTTAGATGTAAACTCGTTCAAATCCCAGACCAGTTCTTGGAACGTGGACGGATTTGAGTGTAAACTATTAGCTTAATTGCCTGTAATTGCATTATATCATTGCACCATTCTAACATTTTAAAGTAACATGAAACTATGCATAAGAACTGTTACTAAGGTACACCAGTATTAGAATTAAGTAGCACTTGATTCATGTGAGATTATTGTCGTCAATTAGATTAGCAGCGATGACAACATTTTTAGGCTGACCTTTACATCTTGATGTCGAAGTTCCACTTTATCACAAAGATAATTTGTGGACTGAGGAGGGACCCAGACTGAGTTTGTTCACGTATATGCAAAACAATAACCCAAAAATAGAGAACGGTATGTGGCCATGTATGTATAGTACTTCAATGATTCTAACACAGTAATCGCTAACAATGACGTTCCATTCGTCTTGCGATATGTAATATCATAAAGCTCAGAAGGTGACCCCAAAGCGGCCAGCTGACTTTCCATCGCTCATCAAGTCAATAATATCATTGATGTGCTCTAGCCCTTCGAAAGTTTTCATATGTGGCTTGATGTTGTGCTCCAGGCTGAACATAATTGGTTCTTTCATGCGTTGTGGAGTACCACTTGAAGCACCCTTTATTCTGTATCTACCTAACAGAATATCTAGAGCGTTGACAGAGAGATCTTTTTCTGGGATGCCCACAATCATCATGAGGCCATTGGACCTTAATGATGTCAGCTAGCATTCTAACAATATTTTTGTCTGGTACTCGTAAATTTTCCATAAATGGTCGGAGATCATACCGTAAGACTTTGGGCGCATTTGTATATGCGGCCTGCGCAGCACTAAAGACAATGGCAGCGTGTGTTCCACCATTAGTAGCTTGCTTCAGCTTTTTTACATAGTCTAGGTCAGTCATCGAGTTGTATGCCAGATCGGCTCCGAGCTCTTTTGCGTTCTCAAGTTGAGCTTCCGAGACATCGATCGCAACGACCTTCAAGTTCTTTGCCTTAGCATATTGAATTCCTAATGCAAGTTAAAAGCTGTTTAAAAGTAGTCACTTGAACACGGCTCTTACCTAAATGGCCTAAGCCTCCGCAACCAACGATAGCCACCCAATCTCCATCCTTCAACTCACATTGCGTTACAGCATGATAAGCTATGATAATCTACATGTTAGCTCATAATGGCCTAGAAAAAGGTTATCTGTCACGTACCGGTGACGCCTGCACAAAAGAGTGGTGCAGATGATATCATATCTGTATCTTCTGGTAGCACCATAGCGTTGCGGTAGTCGGAAACGGAATACTCTGCAAAATGACCAGCTGTACTAAAACCATGCATTTTACCTGTACCAGCCTCACATAAGAGATTATGAGTTTGACAGCCTTCGCACTCATCTATGTAATCGTCAGTGTTTTGGTGCGTCAGAAAATTTGCGAGTCACTCACAGCAAGCGTAGCTACAACCAAGACACCCAACATTGTCTCCAATCTTGAATCCTGTAACATCCTTACCCATAGCTACGACGACACCTGTATTCTCATGACCTATCGTTACATCATCCTCTGCCATTTCTGGGGCTGAATGGCCCCAGAAAAGCATCTATAGATATTGTTTTTAGCAAGTTTGTTTTGGGATTTAGGTGGTTGAAATCCTACTAAATCTGAGTGGCACAAGGAAGCACATTTATTCTTGATGAGAATCTCATTTTCTCTGCACTTTGGAATCGGAATCTTGTTCACCGAGACCCTCTTCGTGATCTGTATAAAGGTGTGCTCAGTTGGAAAAGGTCAATTCTAGAGAACAATCAAAACTCACTATGTTGAATTGAGCAGCTTTCATGAGCCCCTCTTTTGCGGAAGAGTGTGGCATTTTGATGACTAGGTCAACGAATACAGAATATATCTAAGAAGTCTGTGAAACTATATGCCACAGTTAGAAGTCAAATGGAATGTTGTGCACAATACCGTACTGTACAAAAAAGTGAATATGCTTTTATATACTCTGGTGCTGTGATGATAGACCTATATCCACGGATTTACTTCTATAAAAAGTCTACTCTTAATTTACAAGCTGTCTGATTTATAAAATAAGCCCATTCAAAAATATTTCACTATCCATTTGATGAATAAAACCATTGATTTATAGTATTTGTAAACTGCTATTATTTAAAGACCAGACTTTCGTAAAACAAAGCCAGGTAGGACTTATTTAGAGGAGTAATAGTCAAGTATTCAAGATACTTCCCTATAAGCTAAAATTAACTGATAGCAAATCCGAACATACCTGCCCGGCGGGGCACACTTTAGAGCAAAGAGGATGTCCTATCTGCGTTTCGGCTTACAGAATCCCGCATCTATTCTCTGGTAGCGGATTCAAGCGCTTTTGTCATGACATTTTGGTCATTACTCATGGCTCTTACAGGGTGGCTTAGCGAAGGAGAAGGAGAGAACGTACGCGAATGGAACATAAAATTGCACTAGACGCATCTGCGCTTGATGTCTTGGCTCTTCAGAAGTTCGGCGGAGAAAAGACAGACCCCGAATTGGCACCCGCTCTAGGATTGAATCCATGTATTCTACTACGTAATTCAGGCTTGAATCTTTCCTCTTCCAAAGAGCTTGGCCCTTAGCGAGCCATCGCCTAATTTAGCCGGATGTCTTGTTCCTTCTCCTTCTCTCTCGGAAGACAGTCTGATAGTCAAATAAGCTACGTAGAAGTACTCCTTGACCTATGAAATATCTGTGCTGTCAAATTTCGTATTCAAAAATACTAAATAGCACTCTGTAAGTATGATTAATGTCATGTATCTTTAACATAGGCTCGCAATCAAAACTTGGATGTTCGGCAACTTTCTTCTTAACTCATATAGGCACTTAATTAGTCGTTCCAAAGCAAATAGAAGCCCAAAGCTTTTGAGGCCTTTAGGAGTGCAAAACCAAATTTCAAATTTCTACCAAATACTTATGAAAAACTTTCCCAAATTCGACAAAAATTCTCCCAGAGTACCTCAATACCTCATAATTTGCTTTTATCTCCCATTTAGAATCAGTTCATCTCAATGTGCTCGATATCAGTAGGCTTCGATGAAGTCTGTTCACTCTCCTTGTCTGATGAACGCGTGCCAACTCCAAACTGGTGATGAAGCCGCTCTCTAGCTTCAGCGTTGGCGAAGATGTAATCGATTTCTTCCAGAGTCTTGCCTTTTGTCTGTTTGTATATTAGTGCCAGTCAAGAAGTTGAACTTTGAACAAACTTGCCTCGGGAATGAAGAAGTACACGAAGGGTAGACCAAGAGCGTTCATCAAACAGAACAAGATGTAAAACTTCCATCCGGTACTTGCGATAGCAACTGGGGTTATCTGAGCAATGACCTTGTAATGATTAGCATAGAAGCACAACACGGTGTACTTGTACTTACGAAAGTCCACAGCCATTCTGAGAAAGGGCCAACAGCAGCACCGACATGTCTCAAATGAAGTGGCGTGATCTCAGGAGCAATCAACCAAGGCAGTGAGTTCCAAGACATTCCGAAGGAGATCTCGTAACAAAAAAGCATGGCTAATGCAAGCCTACTTGAGGCAGCGGTATTGAGAGCTATGCCAATTGTGAAGATGATCATCGATACAGTGAGAGCGACAGAGCCACACATGAGTACAGGTCGTCTTCCATATCGGTCGACCATAACCATTGGAGGAAATGTGCCAAGCCAAAAGGCGATTTGGATAAATCCAGCGATGAAACTACTTGTTGATCGATCGAAGCCAACATTGGACTCTAACACAATAGTTACTGTCCAGTATATTAGCAAATACCTGCAGAGAATCGCAAGATAACCTGCCATAGAATGCGATAACATTAATTCCGGTAAATTGTTGCATCAGCTGAATCATAAAGCAAAGCACTAGTCGGCGAGTGTTCTTGAGCTCACTCTTGTCGTGCACAATACTCATCCAGGTAAAAGAAGTTGTCTCTTTTTCAATATTAACTGCCTCCTTCATTTCGCTCTCGATCTGCAGCACTCGAGGGTCATTGATGGAACATGACATCAATCTGGAGAGGACGTCCATAGCTTCCGTTTGTTTACCGTGCGCATACAGCCATCTTGGGGTGTCTGGCAAAAAAGGCATTGTAGCAAGTGTAATGAGTGCAAAAACAATCTGGAAAGCAATTGGAAACCTCCATACAACCTTGGATACTTAGCGTTGTATCTCATCAAGGAACTGGAATGATGCATACCTCTCCTGTCAGATTTTTGATAGTCCCGTAATCTAGCCAGTATGCTATGACAGTCCCAAACTACACGGTAAGTAAGACTCACGGCAAATATTAGAGAAAACTTACAATGACAACAGAAAGTTGAATGGCGATGGCACGTCCGCGCCTATTGCTTCGTGCTGTTTCAGCGACGTAGACTGGAATAGTTGACGTATTGATTCCTATAGTCATCAACACGTATTCTGTTGATGATGATGCATGAGATTAGGTAGAACGCAGATAAACTTACCATTTCCCAGCCCAGAAATGAGCCGTCCGGCGATCAATTGACCGGCTCCATATGTACTTGCTTGGATGATCGCACCGAATACCATGATCAAACATCCCCATATGATCGATCTTTTGCGCCCAAACCTATCTCCATAGAGCGCAGATATCACACATCCAGCGAGACAGCCAATATTATACAATGCAACAATTGTTCCAAGGTATGTATCATTTGGATTGCCAATTGCATTCAGGAAATTAGGTTGAGCAACAAGACCTCCGAGCACGCCTTGATCATAGCCGAATAACAAATAACAGCTTCCCGACGAAATTGTTATCAAGGTCAACAGGGCGTTTCCACCCAGAGTTGTTTGCTTCAACATGGATAAGGTCGAGACTTTTGCGAAGTATTCGTCGCGCATAGCAGAGAGGAAGAAAATTGATCTTGTTTGAAATTGAATCCCGAGACCTCAGTTTCGGTCAAATTGTGTGAGATGGGCACTCTGCTTATCCAGTTATTAGAACATTAAGAGAGAAAAATAGTCGTACTCAACCCAATCTTGTGGAAATGGAAACAAACTCATTTACCAGGATTACCCTCCGTCCGGGGTCAATTGGTGGTGGACTCGTTGATGGACTACGTAGTAGTCGATTTGATAGGGATTTAAATCCCGTGAAGCTAATCTTAATACAGATAGTCTGTGTCACGTTCGCCTTGTTCAAGACTCTTATACGTGTTGACTAGTTTTCTTTCTGGAGCACACGCTCATAGTTTGTAACAAATTTCCGCCAACGTCATTTCTCAAATGAGTATTCTCTAAGCTTTGGAGCAAGGACTGAGACAGAAGTAGGCTGTAACATTGAGAACAAACCAAGCTTACGATCACAATTACCGGGGCTTATTCCAACCAAGAGACAGAGGTTTATTAGGTCTATGTTGTAGAAAATATAGTCAAGATCCAGCTTTCTCCCCATTGTCTCCTCACACAGAGGTTGACTCGTTATCCTATGGTGTTGTCGGGACAAAGGATAAAAATTATCACTCCAGGAAGCACGATGCCACCGAATTTTAATTAGATTGACCTTGATAATAGCTAGGTAGAGCTTCCTTTTCAGCAAAATCTGTGCCACTGGCAAATTCGCTCCAGTCCCCAATGTCTTGCAGAGTCTCGTTGCACTTTCTTCTCATCACATCGACAGCATCTGACCCAAGAGGAATCCGTAATGGAAGGTTTCGAAGTTGTGTTGCACTCAAATTCTCTTTCCTCGCAATATCCAAAATCCTCTCAACTGCTAGTTCCGGATTGCCAAGTTGGAGACCATCAGTGACAACATGTCTCTCGGCGAGCTCTCGCTTGATGGTATCGTAATCTGTGTTCACTGATGGGCTCAGCCTGTCAACTTTCTTTTTAGCACTAAGGATACTTGTTCGAAATTGTCCGACCACTAATAGGTGTGTCCTTATTCCTAAGTGGCTCGTCTCCTTTTCAAGACACTCGACTGCACCTGAAATAGGTTTGGATGTCAGCTGCAGTTTCTTGTAAAGATCACATATTGCCATGTCGAACATGTTCGTACCTTCCAATGCAAACTTAGAGCTGCTGTATGGCCCTCCAGCACCAATACCGAGCCATCCTGAGATGCTACTCATGAAGAATATGACACCCGACTTCCGAGATCGCATATGAGGCAGCAAGCTTCGGGTCAGCTTCAAGGCACCAAAAAGATTGGTATCAAATTGTTTCAAGGTCTCCTCATGGCTAAGAACATGTCAGGTACATTTGTGATATATAAAGAATAGCGGGGGCCGTTCGGTATCTAACCTCACTTCTTCCCAGACCCCAGAATGAACGTATCCAGCATTGTTGACCAGCAGGTCAATCTGACCAAATTTCCCAATGGCTTCATCCGTCTTCTTACGAATGACTTCTTCAGAAGCTGTCACATCCAGCTGAAGGGCTCGTGCCCCCTCTACACCCTCAATGTACTCAAGGTCAGATAATCGACGAGCAGTTGCGATTACCTTGTCACCTCGCGCTAGGATTGCCGGTACAAGCATGCGACCAAAGCCTGTTGAACAGCCAGTGACAAGCCAGACTTTGCCCGCTACACTGGATGATAATTTAAGACCATTCATAGAAGATAACAAACAGAAACGTCACTTCTAGCAGTCGACCAACTCTCTAACATATAGACTGTAGACTGTAGACTGTCTATCTCTTCCGGGCTGTGTCATAGTGATGGCCAGATCACGTAGTGTTTTCGGGGCGGCAGATCCGGGGAACTGTAGAGTTTGGGGTGTGGAGAAGAGGAATTGTACTTGCGGAGGAAGTATGCTTGCGAAGGAGCCGCGGAGCAAAAGCTACAGTACAGTAGCTTCAGATTAGCGAGCCTGAGCCTACCCTTGCCTATCTATAGAAAGGGAGAAAGACGAACTTAGACCCGCACGAAATTCCGAATAAGTAGGTATATTCTCAACTACTTGAATTTATTTTCAATCTGCTCTAAGTTAACTAATGTTCTAGTGATGATTGATTGCGGGGAAATCTGGAGAGGAAGATGGTCTCCACAATTACCACCCTAGATTCTTATAGGGGATTTAATCATTTAGTTCCTAGCATGTCTGAGATATAAAGAATTCCTGACCATAAAAAGGGCACAAAACATTATTTATATCATGATGTACTTTGCTGTAGTGCTTACTGTTAGTATAGTTACATTTGTAGCTATGATTAGCCTTCTAAATCTAACGCTTGCCACACAGTGGACCGCTGTGGCTGTTATATTCGTCTACAACACTGTATTTGGATATGCATGGATTATTATTAGCTAGTTATATAGGCCTGAGGTACATATCTCTTGTCATTCTTTGAAAGCGAGAAACAATTTCCTGATTAGCCACCAGATCGCATAACTCGAACCCCGTCATGCCAGTGTCGCTGCATTTGGAGAGTGGCCTTTCTCTTTCATCACTGTATTGGTTGGTGGAATTGCACTCCAAAATGTTAGATAGAAGATCTAGCTTTAGATTGCCTTATCTTGCGCTGCTGCGGTACCTTTTGTTTACTTCATGTGTCTAGAGGTATTTTTGCGAATTTATGTTATTACATAGTCGTCCAAGACTGGATCATTATTAATCCTGTTGATTTGAGCAGACTGCAGGTAAATCTTGGAAGAAATTGGTTTGATCTTCGCAAGAGACAGCATCAGACATACCGACTTGGCTGTTGAGGTGTTCGCCCACCACTAAATTGACGAGAAGGTAAAGATAAATATGGTTGAGCGAGTATAGAACAAGGACAGATCAATGAGTAATTCAAAATTCAGGAAGTCTGATTAGTATCAAATAGGAGCTTCGCTGTGTGTAATTTTCAACTAATAAATCGTAAAGGTTGTGATAACCTTGGCGTTGAAGTATTTTACTCTAGTAGCCTATAGCCATCCTTTCAAACAGAGAGTTAACACTTATAATATCTGCTAAAGCTAAAGCTCTTAAATTATACATAAGACAACAAATATAAGACAACAAATTCTTAAATCCATACATTCGATAAGTGATTTCAAAGCGTTCGTTCTACATCACAGGCTAATAAAAGGAACTTCATTCTAACGAAGCGACATGCTTCCCCCGAACATACGGCCGAAATACAACAAAGGATCCACAGCATACCTATCTATCCCATGGTAATCTCTCGAGTCCAACTTGCATTAATAATTTTAAAAGCCAAGTCTTCTATATACAGTTACACATCACGTCGCCAAGTAATTTTTAGGGTTTATTGATATACCTGAAGTCTCGTCAGTGACATTCTGCTGAATAATGTCGCTTTGCTCCGGAACACGGCGGAAGTGTTACAAATTTATAGTACAGTACAGTACAATGCCACTTCATGATATATAAACATTATGTATGTATACAGCGAAGTGATCTATCAGTAGTATCTATTACTTCATCTCATTACTTCATCTCTCTCTGAACTTTTCACAACAATTCTCAAGAATTTCCTCGCTACACTTTGTTCACGTACTTTCTAAAAGAAACCTCTACAGACGTCCTTAAACAATGTCTCTACTTGCACAAACTGCTGGTGTTACTCGCCGCCATGACACATATCCTTTCATATCACCAGATCGACACGTTGGTGCATTGAAGGGGAAAGTCGTTCTTATCACGGGTGCTGGTCGAGGAATAGGGCGAGCTACAGCCCTGGCATTTGCTGCAGCTGGAGCACACGTTGCAGCGCTCGCACGCACTTCTTCTGATATCGATGAAGTAGTGGCTGAGATCAAGGCCAAACACAATATACCCGCCATTGCAGTCACTGGATCAGTCCTTGACGATGCAAAAAAGATTGTTGCGGAAGTAGAGTCGGGTTTAGGTCCAATTGACATCCTTGTGAACAACGCCGGTGTCAATCGCATGTCTTCGTTCAAGGATGAGGTTGATCTCAAACTTTGGTGGAATGTTTTTGAGGTCAATGTCAAAGGCCCTATAACAATGATTCATGCCGTTATGCCAGGCTTTATAGCTCGTGGTGGTGGAATAGTTATCACAGTGGGCTCGGGGGCTGTCGAGGTTGAATTACCCTATATGTCTTCATACACGGGATCCAAGGCCGGTGCCTTCCGTGCGATTGAAATACTCGACCTCGAACTCAGGAACTATGGAATCTTAAACTTCTTCATTCATCCTGGAGCTGTCGCGACAAGCCTTACTGATAAGAATGGGGATGAAAAAGTAAATGGACCAGAGATGAAGAAGCTTATCGACATGTATGACGTCTATATGACCGAGACACCAGATTTGGCAGCGAACAGCATGGTCGCTCTTGCTGTGAATAAGGACTTGAAGACCTTCTCTGGGAGATACTTGGACGTAACTGAAGACATAGAGGAGGTATTGGCTCGTAAGGAGACTATCGAGGCTGAAAATCTTTACAAGTTGAGGGTTCGGAGGGCGTAAGCTCTTGTCAGAGCAGTCTGAGGATTCTTAACCTCAGAAGTACCGTATGTACGAGTACTTAGGAATAGTTAGTCTCTATGGAAAAATAAATAGCAATATGCCAGGTTTGTCACATATTCACAGTATATTAAAAATCGAGGAATGCTTCGTGCAATACAGTCACTGCTTGGTTGCTTAGGTTTGTCACCCCAATCGCCTACTTTAAATAGAAAAAGGAGGGAGATCGTAAATTGAACATCACGGATACTATCAGTCTGAATATAGCTAGATATTGCTTCACAAACAGGGCTCAGTCACAGTTCAAAAGCATGATCGAAGATGGTTGTTATCATGAAGGAATTTTAAAGGAATCTTAAAGGAAATTGTATTGAGCAAGCTATGCAGAGATCCTTTCAAAGAAACTCCATTTGAATGCAGATTGATGCACAAGCAGATGCGATGCTCCTATACCGTAAAATGCAGTATTGCTTTTTCTTTCAAAAAAGACGAAACACCCTCGCTACGCCATATCGATGCTGAATGAAAACCCAAATGCCCAATGCCAATCCCATGCCAATTCCAAATGCCAAATGCTGATGTCAAATGCTACTTCCTACTTGAAATGCAACTGCTATACCCGTATGCCGTAATCCGCAGCGAGGAAGAGACAAGTAAAAACAGGACACCCTCGCTATGCTGGCAGTTATTGTCTGGCGTGGCCGGCAGTACTACTAGTATGTAGTATAATTGCAATTCATGTATGATGCAGGGCGACTTACAAAATTGCGCCAATGTACTGTATGATGAAAAAGGAAAGAACCAAATGTTTCAAAGAGGGACTTGTGGACAATTGCAACGTAAATGCGATCGCTAAAGTCCCAAGGAAGAAGTGAAGGTGAACAGAACAAAAACAAAAAGAAGATCAATAAAGTGCCAGCCCCGTTAATCGTAAAACGCCCATCTAAATGCTCCTTAATTGGTCAAAATGGCCAGAAGTCGAACGCCCAAAGGACCAGAACACCCAAGTGCTTGTTATGACGCGATAAAAAACTCCGGGAACCAAGATGACCATTTTTTTTTCGAAGCAAAGCACGAAAAGAAGTGAGACAATTGCAATGTATGGAGGTGCGAAGGGTCGGGAGCCAAATCGAGGCTAGAATGAGGTTGACAGAAGTGTTTTCGATGCAATGATGCTATGATGCAATGAACCAAGAGTACATCAAGTAGCCAAGAAGCTGATATTGACCAAATTAGTTTGAGTAGGTAACCAAGAAAGGGGTTGCAATCGGTACTCACAGCATGCTGTCGAAAACAAGAAGAAAAATGACGCCACTGATGCAAAAGACTGCGAATGCTAGATTTGAAGGACCAAGAGCAAAAGCAGAAAAACAGTAAGGTCGAAAAAGGAGTAAGTTGAGATGCTCAAAGTCAGAGACCAAACGTAAGCGTTGATAGAATGAGTCGAGAGCTACGGAGGTGAGCCAATAACCGAGGGGGTAAACCGAAGAATTGTAGCGAGGTAGCCGAGGTGGTATGGAAGGTAGTCGAGGCGAAAGCTTACAACTTAATGCCACCCTCCTCCGAGTCATCATCGTTATCCATATTGCTATCCAAGCTGGCAAGACTAGCGAAAGTATTTCCAGAGTAGCGTGGAGGACCAGCGTTGCCTTGTCGTGGAGGCTCTATTGGACCATAAGACTTGCGGCCAGCTAAGACTGTGCCTTTAACATTAGACTTGAAGTAGTCAGACCAAACCATTGACTTACTCGTTGATTTCTCACTGCTAGAGGGTGTGGGGCTGGGGACTGGACGAGATTCGCGCCAATGGCCACCAGTGTGACGGTTACCACCACGAGCTGGAGTGACAGATGATCTACCGGGTGCGGGAGCGAGAGCACGAGGAGGGTTGGTAAAGTCGGGGTTTGACTTGAATTGGACACGACTAGCCTCCTCTTGTTCCTTAAGCATGTTTCGGTACCACTTTGGCAAACCATTATAGAGACCTAGCTCGCGGAGTTTTGCTTGGCCTACGGAGGTGTTTTGGGTCTGGCATCTCGTGCTTATACTTGCATCCTTGTTGGACAAAGGCACAGGTTCCCTCGTGAATCCACTTATCGCAATATTCCTTCTCGCGCTTAGATCGCATCATGGGAGCAGCTTGGTTCATGTATTGTTGAGGGTTTCTTGCGACAATTGTGTCGATTGCGGCCTATCAGCGACGTATGTCAGTAAATCTGAATTTCGTTACAAGAGGAAGGCGTGCTAAGCGTAAGGTCTATTACCTGAAGCTGCTCTGGAGGTAGTTGTCCCGGTTCCTTTGTCTCAGGTGCACTTGGATCATACACAGGAAAGCTGGAAACAACCTAGGAAAACTATCAGTATCTGATCAACTAGTGCTGTTGGTGGACGTACATGTGGTGGAACCATCTTTGACGCATTGTTAAAGTTTGGTGGTGTTGATCTGGGAGCAGGCGCAATTATCATGCCTTCTGGGCCTTGTCGACGTGGTATACCAAAGCCCTCAGGCAACTCATCTGCAGGAATGAGCATCGTATATTGGCCATTTCCTCGATACATTCCATAGCACCAGGCGTGGGTGAGCTGGTTCATAGAGGGGAACACTGGTCCAGGTAAAACTTGATCTGCAGGCACACCATCACTTGCGTATCCAACAGGGTTTGGATATTGCCCATGGGTCAATGGATTATATGGAGGGAAAGGATGGATTGCGGGAGTAGCCGAGGGAGCTGATGGGCTGTAGAATTGGCCAGCGTATGAGCCATCTCCAGCGCTAGGGACTCCCGTTCCATTCTGTGGAATATAACCTGAGCTTTGCGAGGTCACTCCAGAGGTTGTAGCACCATATGCGGGCGCGCTACCATCTGAGCGTCTCCATGGCTGATGGACGGCGCGGTTTATGTCCTCGGCTTCGTTCTTGATGTTGTTTTGGCCGTTTGAGATACCGCGCATGCGTGCGTGGCGAGCATTGGCGGATTCAAAGGAGTTGTTGAACATTTTGTCTTTTTCTACTAAAACAAGTTCATCAGTTGAAGCCAACGGGATTGTCATCTCAGTATCTGGGATATCTGTAGCATGATGCTTAAGGTCGGGAGTTTTACGAGAGTCCTTGGTAGTAGTAGTAGAAGCGGCAGCATTCTCCGAGGTCGCCATTGTGATTTTGGCTATGAAGTAGCCTTGAATTTTTGGAAGAACGACGGTGTTGATGGGAAATGACAACAGGAAAGGTTGCTGGGCTATATTCGCTGGAGCAACGGTGATGCTGATATGTGGAGAGAGGAGAAATGAGAGAACTGCACTCGTACCTGTGATATAGATCAAATTCAAATCGCAGAAGACTTCCAGAAAGGTTTATCTACTTCTTCCGTTTACTTTGTCAGCCGTTTGTTTGGTATTCAATAAGGTTGCCTGCGCGCGGTTTCCTGCAGGTTTGACTGTTCTATTCCACGTGACCGTAGCCAGCAAAGAGACAACAAATAGGCACACAAAGAAAGAAAGTTGCGGTGAGGGATACTTACTTAGACGTGTGTTACAAAAGAAGGCGTTTGCTAAGCGGAACTATATTGGGAAAACTGTCAATGGATGCTCGGCAAATGCTGGTTGAGAAAAATGATATTGTGTAAACGAGAACGTGAAAACATGAGACGGTAGTTTGGCTGTTAGCGATATACCGAGACCACCAATTTGTTCTTGAATCATTGCATTAAAAGAGCGAGACAAATTAGAAGGATATATCTTACATAAGTTCTGATGTATTTCGAAAACAAAATTGAAACGGTCTCTGATGTAGGCTGTGAGTGATCCGTTCGGAAGCTATGTGTGGCTGGGTGTTGTACCGAATCACCAAATTCACTAATTGCCTTGAAACTACCAGCGAGGATGGGATTCGGTGCGATATTCTGCAAAGTATCTCAATGCCCAATCGTGAGACGGTCAGTAGATAAACCAGTCTGGTGTTGGGCTGCATCATCAGATTAGTTTAAGTATGCTGGGTAAGTATAACTAGAGAGTGTGGTGTTTACCTAGATAATCTACAGAGGTCTCTCTGTGTGAAGGAGAGACGGTTCGGGTGGTCAGATTGGCCAGGTACTATGTTAAATTATCTGGTTACTAGGGCAATTACAAATTCATACAAGACGATGAAATATACCTTAACGATCTAAGGTCTAAAGGTGAGATGCTTCGGGGACTTAGTCCAGTCTGGTGTTGTTGTAGATCACCGAGTCGAGTAGCCACAACCACCTGAGAGGACAAGTTTGTATAAACGATCTCAAACACGGAACGATTGTGGAATGCAGTCTAGCTTGGTGTTGAGTTTGGCAACCGAGTTGGTAAGGACGATATGAGGAATGTGTGTTTGCCTGAACTTGAAACTGTTAGGTAGTGTCTTCTGGCTTGGCCTGAGCTATGAGGCTAAGCAATTATGTATGATGCGATAGGAGCTTACAGTACGGATTCAAAGTCAAGACGGTCACTGAGGGAAATGGGTGGTTTGACAGTGACAGTGTCCCAGTGTAGGCAGCTCAGACTAGCAAAGTTGGGCCTGAACTATGGAGTCAGCTTGAGCAGTTGCGATAGTGTGTGAGAGGATCTTACAATAGTGAAGCGAAAGCAAGAGCAATGATTGTGTGGTTTAGATGGTGTTGGTGCAGTATGGTTTTAAGTGTATAGCTGTGGGTGGGAAGGAGGATGAAAGAAAGAAGTTGTGGGATTCTGGAAGATTTCATGAGTAGCAGAGCCTGTAGGATTTATTCACTCAGTTCTCAAAGCAGCAGGCAGTCATGTGCTTCATGCTGCGCGTGGAACCATAGAAGTACCTGTGAATGAGGCTGTGAACAAAGGAACTGCCCCCTACCTTTATCAACATTGGCTTAGAGAATTGAAATAGTGCCTACCAAAGTCTTTGGAGCAATCTGAACAATAGGGACTGGCCCCATACTAATGCCGAGCTCTAAAGCTAGTAGCTTCTCTTTTGGATCTCGAGATCAACTCTTTTGTCCAGAAACCTCTCGATCTAATCTCATTGCACCGGTCAACGGTAGCCAAGCTTGGTACCTCCCCAAGCGCCAGCGTTGAAGTTCTTACTACCATCTCCCTTATACTCATTCATCAGTAATAAGGCTACCTATATACTTTTGCCAAAGGGATGCAGTTTTAGGTGTGAGCAAAAGATATCCTATCAACAAGGGGGTGTCCTAAGGTATGTTCGACTGGGGGCCCTTGGTAACACTTCAAACTAGTTTGGCCTTTGAGGTGACTCTTTCTACCCTTTTACCCTCCTATGATAGTTTGAGTATAAGAATTAGTAGACTAATACATAAGCCTCGAATTCAGCTCCTTGATGTATAACTTCAACATCTCCTCCGCTAATTGACGATTGCAAGTATAGACATGCCTGGCTGGACATTGATCGAACAAACAATGCCGAAAGATATCTCGGACGCCCTTAAGATGCTCATACTGTACGACGCAGGACAGGCTGGTAGTGTCGGAAGATATCATCGCAGATGTTCCAAGGCATTGGTGTGTGCTCATATTGAACATAAGGAGGGAACAGAGGCTCGATCCGGCAAGGCTCTTGATGGGTATAAATGATAGGTCTTTGGAGGAACTCATACGCAGGTGTTTATGGGTCTTCCAAGATCTTTCAAATTCACGAGAACCAAAGGCCGAGTGAAGGGATTCTTTGTTTATGGTACTTTTATCCCGGCTCGATCAGTGGGGAAATCAAGAGTTGCACATTCTTAAATACGGACAATTGACTTGTGGTAGCCAGATGATCGTTCACCAAAATCGAGTCTATTGTAGCGAAGGAGTAGACAGTAGACTTGTATTTGGATTGGTTCTAACGTACTGATGGTCGTCACCGCCGTGCTGGTATTCCATCTTTGCAAATGTGTTAGCATGAATAATTAACATAGATGAAAAGAAAGCAAGCTATATCAGTTCTTTACCTAGAGAGTGTGTTTTGAGTGTTGTGATGTTGGAAAGATGGAGCTTGTGACACAAGAAACTCAAAATAACAGCCTATTATTATACCCTAATCCTAATATAAAGAACATTTGTTTTGGTTCAGAAAGGTAAGCAGAGCTGCTTTATTAGTAGTGTTAGATAAGTTAAAGATAAGCTAAGGTAAGCAAGGGTAGGTAAGCTAAGAGTAAGCTAAGGGTAAGCTTTTAAAGTTAATTCTTATTCTTTCTTTATTATTATACCTTTTAAAAAAGGCTTATAATTAAAAAGAAGTTGAAATATATATAACTTCTTTTTAGTGCTAATTTATGTACCTAGATATACTTTTGTAGGGACGCTGTGCCGCATAAGCTAGAGAGCGCTCCAAGTCGACCCTAGTCTTGTTGTGGAGGGATTTAGGCACCACATCTCATCACACTCTTCTTCTGCATTTACCTACTCCCTCAACCTACTTATCCCGCGCATATTGTTCCTTGAAAAAGACGACGGCGAAAATATTCAGTAGTACCTGTTCCCGGTATACAGAACGGCCGAAGCGTATCCTATCTTGAATCAATGATGAGAATGAGAACTTGGTGGTGACTATCGCACGATTAATCACGGCTAGTTTAGACAGAGTCTCACCAGGCGAGAAATAAGCTTCTTCTCTGATTATGGATAACGATGAGTTTATCATGATTGATAGGCAAGGTAAGTACTTAGCTTCTGCGCCGTGTCCAAAGCGGAAGCCTCAAGCTGATCATACACAACAGACGCCGAATCCGGCAGCGACGAAGATGTCCCTCCCAGTAAACTATCCCCTGGACACTCCGAGTATAAAACACTGAATACTGCCGTAACCGAAGAGGATCTCGAAGAAATCCGGTCATGGCTGTCACCAACCGAGTTTGATTCTGAAGGTAGTGAATTCCGCAAACATTTGAAGGCTCACGTTCTGAGTACTGGAGATTGGCTGTTTCGCACAGAGCAATACATAACCTGGCATGATACCGACTCCGCTACCTTATGGATTCAAGGAGTTCCGGGTAGTGGCAAATCTGTGGTGGCTGCAAATCTGATCCGGACATTGAAGAGTGAGAACGCACCGGTGCTGTTCTTCTTCTCGCGGCGAATCATCAAATTGAACAGCAACCCATGCAACCTCGTTCGAGACTGTTTGTACCAACTTCTTGATCATAGTATTTCATTACAAAGGAGATTGAAGTCGTTTGTCAAACAGCATTCTGATGTTTCGAAAGTTCTATTCCATGAACTCTGGAGGCTATTGCTACCTGCGCTCGCTACTATACCTAAGGTCTATCTTGTGTTCGATGCTCTGGATGAATTGAATATTGAAGAAGATGGTTTTCTTGATTCTTTGCTAAGCCTGGGGAAAAGGAGATCGAATTCGATCAAATTATTGATTACAAGCCGGCCGATTACTTCTCTCCAAGAAGCATTGACAAATCTCCACTGCGAAATTATTCGACTAACAGGACGCAAAGTTCAGAGTGATATTGCAACATATGTATCTCATCGCCTCTTGCATCAACAGGAGAGGAACGTGACGAAGGAGGAGATCTCGAGAATAAAAGATGTTCTCTGCAAGAAAAGCCAAGGTTTATTCCTCTATACTAGGTTGATTCTTGATGAGATTCTATTTCAATCAGTGCCACTGGCCGAGCAATTGCATAGCCTGCCAAGGTCTCTCACTGACATGTATGTGGACCTTCTGTACGAGCACTCTGCTCGTTCCGGTGTCAGCCTGCATTTTCAATCAAAGTTGCTTTCATGGGTGACTCATGCGTCTCGCCCGCTACGAACCAGTGAGATTGCAGCATTGGTCAATTCACATAGCGATCGTTGCGGGCTCGACGACTCGCAAGATGCCAAAACCATGGCTCGTACGTCGTGTGGTCCACTTCTTGAGATCTTGGATGATGAAACGGTACAAGTCATCCACCATTCCTTTACAGAATTTTTGCTTGACAATGATCGAATAACGACCTTGGAAGCCGCCCAGTCGAAGAAGTGGTTCCCAGCTTTCTCGCCTACTTCCATCCATCGCTCTATGACTTTATCTTGTCTTGATTATCTCATGTCAGGGTGTTTTGATTCGCGGTCCGCGGGTCAAACCCACAACGATATCAGCTATGATAGCTATCCGACACAGAAACAGCTAATGGTGCGGTTTCACTTCCTTCAATACTCTTCAAAAAACCTTCTCTACCATGCAGCAAGATGTGATACCTCCGAGGGAGCTTTATTATCTAAATTTGATCAATTCTTTCAGTATGGGAATAACAACTTTGAGAGCTGGAAGGACCTTCGATCTCCGAGAAGAAAAATGGAAGATGATAACACTGACAATGTCCGTCCGCTTCACATAGCTGCTCAAGCTGGATTGACTGCCTATACCTTACATCTTCTCGATAAGAATGAAGATCTGAATTTGCAAGATGATCAAGGGCGCTCAGCTGTTGCATACGCTGCGATGCATGGACATGTTGAGACATTAGCTGCTCTTCTCAGCTATGGAGCTTCACTCACGATTAACGACTTGGATGGCCTAGCACCTATTCATCATGCAGCTAAAGGAAACCATTTTAAAGCACTGCAGTATTTACTAGATGCTGGTGCAGATCCACTGTCGCCTAAAAGGAATGAAGGCGAAACTTATTCTTTCCAAACTTCCACATTGGGGACGACTCCTCTTCAATATGCCTGCGAATTAGGAAATTCTGATGCTGTGATTGTACTCCTGGAACGATTGAGTCCTAGTACAAGAAGCAAAATTCTTCCACATTGGGCATCTTCAAGAGGCCAAGCGAGAGCTCTCTCTGTGCTTTTTCAATATCCTGAAATATTGGCTAATATAAATAAAAGGGATATATGTGGCAACACAGCTCTATATTTGGCAGGATGTATCAGAGACTCGTCTACAGTTCGTATCCTTCTCCAACATAAAGCTGACGTCCATCTGAAATCATATGACCTTGTGAACTCACAAGAAGAACCAGCCAATTATGACGCTGCTGAAAACAGTATGGGGCATACGCCGCTGCAGGGATGGGCTAAAAGAAAACGATACGTAGGCTATGATGAGCATCATACTAGTGTTGAGGAATGGGAGAAGACATTCACGTTATTGATCGAAGCTGGATCTGACATTGAGGCAAGGGACGAGAAGGGCCGAACTATTTGTGTTGATTGGATGGGGCAAGGTCGATACGGGCGCGGGGACCTAGACCGAACAGAACGATTTGTGTCAATACTTCTTAAACATGGTGCAAATCCACGAGCGGTCGATAACGATGGCAATACCGCCATTCATCAAAATCGAACGTGGAATTCCAATCTCAAAGTAGTCGAGCTACTAGCTAAAGCAGGGGCTGATATGAACGCTACTAGGGCCGGTGATCTCGCTACACCACTGATCGCCAGTGCAAAGGATCAATGCCTTGATGGCAGAATGTATTTTGACAACGGAGCCGACCCCAATCTCCAAGATATAGACGGAAATACCGCTCTACATTATATTTGCAGGTCTTGGTTAACGGAGCTCGAGCATATCAAAGAGTGGCTAACATTTGCTGATCCCACAATTAAGAACAACAAAGGAGAAACTTGCATATACAATTTGCGCTGGGGAAATGGTGGAGCTGGGAGAGTGCAAGCTATCGCCCTCTTCGTTGAGAAAGGGGTAGACCTCGAATCTAGAGACAAGCAAGGAAGATCGGCTCTTATGGCCGCTTGCCAGAACGCTGAACCGCATTTCATTCATGGATTACTTCGATGTGGGGCTGATGCAAAGTCACGAGATTTCAAGAACAAGTCCTGTAAGTAAGAGGATTAGAAGTGGTCTAATTCTGAATTGGTTTTTGAATCATTCAAGAGTAGGCTGGACTGAACCTAGCTGCTTTACTCTTCTGGCGCTGTACCAGAGAGAGAGAACCTAATTAACTGATGACAAAAGACAAACTGATTTAAGACTGATGACCTTGAGAGCAGTTGAATTCAACGTTCTCGCTAACTTGAATATAGGTCTACGTGGTAGCTCAAAACCTGATGTCAAATAATGATCATGGTGCAAAAGACAAATCTATTTACATGAAAACCTTGGAAAAACTTGTCCATGTCCATAATGGAGCAGATATTAATTAAGGGGTTGATTTCGAAGAAGGCAATACCCCTTTTTTTGAGGCAGTCACATCGATCAATAACCTTGCGACGCTTGAAATTAGATTAAACACGCTTCTTGAGGTTGGAGCAATTGCTAATACAATTAACAACTGGGGGCGAACTGCTTTACATGAAGCAATAATGGCTGGACGCTCTAGCCTAGAGTACAGAAATCATTTGGGCTTCATGAAACAGATTGACTTTCTGTTAAAAGACCATCTCCAGATTGATCTACATATACAGGATCACGAAGGAATGATGGCCATTCACTACGGCGCTTTGATCTCTGAGTTTGCTGTGTGGAAATTAACGGAAGCTGGGGCAGATATATCTGCCCAAGCAAACAACGGGAAAGTTCCTTTACATTTCGCTGCGAAGTCTGGTCGGAGTAATACTGTTGGTTTACTTCTCCAACTCTATGGCGGGGAGTCCGGTATAGTCAACCATAAGGACGAGTTAGGTCGTACTCCCTTGCACTATGCCACTGCTTCTGGGAACTCCGAATCTGTCTACTACCTGATACGATCGGGTGCAGGGTGCAGATCTGAACATCCAAGACAAACAAGGCTTGGCTCCACTGCATACATGTGCCGAACATACTTTCGATATCTCTAAGGTTCACTTGCAGCGAGGAAATCGAACGTCGCTTAGCTGGAGGAACGTGCCGCCCGGTCTCCAACAACTTTATCCTTATATGGATACCAGAAGAGACCGCCCCCTTCACAATAACTCACGGAAAATAAGCCAAGCCATCGCTCACGAGAGTGAATCGCAAAATATACAAGATGTTGTTGACCTCTTGTTGACATCTGGTGCCAACATACATGCTCGAGATGCACAAGGGCAGACTGTTTGTGACGTGGCGCTATTCTTGGATAACACTCTGTTAGCCACCATCATCGCATCCCTCGATCCACTAGCTTCCAAAAGTGCTTCACTGCTAGAGGAGTCGTACCACAATAGAAATGTGAATTCGGAAACAACTGAGCAGCAGTTCATCGATATTGAAGAAGCTGAGTCATACAAGGCTCTTCAAGGTGCTATCTCTCTCCAAAATCATGCTCTTCTCGATTCTCTCATAAAAGCAGGCGTGGATCTGACAATAGCTGGGCCCGATGGACTGACAATTGTACACACAATTGTGCACTGGGGTCTGATCAGTATGATGAAACTCGTAGCATCTCACATCCAAGGCCTGAACAGCTTCACACCTCCCTTGTTACACGTGGCCGCTTCTCGGGAGCAATCGAATGTCCAGATGATAGACCTTCTTATTGGATTAGGGGCTGATGTCAATGCCTCATACGAAGAAGTTGATGATGAACACCCGTAGATCTACAGGCGATCCTGTTCCGTCATATACCGCTGGGCATATACTCGCCAAGGGCGAGTACTGGTGGAATATCGCGGCTCTTGAATCTCTATGCAAAGCAGGACTTGATCTTGAGATGACAGACAGGGATGGAAACAGCGTGTTGCAATGCGCCTTAAATGGGAAGAAGAGCGGCTCTTGGGGAATTGGTTTTTGGCGTGACCAAACGTTAGATGTGGTACTGCGACACGGTGCGAATATCAATACCCTATCTGATGAAAATGGATTAACTCCGCTTACCTCGGCGCTTGAATCAAGACGCAGTGCAAACATGATAAAAAGACTTGTCAATGCTGGTGCTAATATCACACTTGGAGAAAAGCCTGCTATCTTCACCGCAATTGAAAGCGGGGACCTCCAAACTGTCGAAGTCATTATTGAGGCCGGGGGAGACTTAAACACCCTGTTCACACTAGCGGAGCCGAGGTTCTATGGAAAAGGTCCTCAAGTAGAGACACCCCTCTTAGCTGCTGCTTTGTGCAATCGATATTGTAGCAAGAGTGACCGAGAAGCCATTATGTCTTTTCTCCTGCAGCGGGGAGCAGATCCCATAATGGAACTTCATGGGGGTGAGACAACGGTCTTCCATCAGATTTCTTATCATCACGGTGTAGTCACACCTCTTCTCAAGTTTGGAGTTGATCCTAATATGAAAGACTCACTGAATCGCACGCCACTATTGCTAGCATGTTCTTCTGCGGAATGGGGCTCTCGTGCCTCGACCGACGATTCTACACTACGAGACTTGATTCTTGGAGGTGCGGATGTTCACGCTACTGATCAGACTGGCTCAACACCTCTTGCACTTGCGTCACAGTGTGGACGCACGAGAATAGTTAAACTTCTGCTTAAGAAAGGTGCTATTGTATCACCAAAGGATAACGCTGGACTTACCCCATTGTATTATGCTCTGGCCAAACTCCATTTCGAGAGCACGCTGGAGATTACCAAGGCTTTACTGTCTGCTGGAGCTGACCCTCTGATCAGAGGCCCCCATGGTGAATCGCCCCTGCATCTGCTGGCTCCTATACTCATTGAGCTCAGTCCTGCTGGTGATAGTATGGTTGCAGATGTCAATGCTCGCCGCAAAGAGAAGATCGATTTCCTTACGGAGTTCAAAAAGCTCTATCATCGATTCATCGATAGTGGCTGGGACCGCAGCTGTCGCGATGATCGCGGGGAACACACCGCTGTGGCCGTACGTCCTGAAAGTGAAGCTTCGCAACGATTATTTCCGTGTTGATCCTCCTGCAGAGAAAGACGTGAAGCAGATGTTTGACGACCATGATGTTTTTGCTGTAAATTACGAAGGAGACACCTTGTTGCATGCTGTTGCTACGAGAGCAGACGACGCTGAAAGTGCTTCGGACGGATTATGGTTGTTCAAAGACTTGATGAGGAGGGGATTGGATGCTAGGCAGCAAAATAAGACGGGCATGAGTGCTTTAGACATTGCGGCTACTTTTGCGAGGCAGGACATTCTGGATCTCTTTGCGAGGGAGGAGTAACCTTAGTGATAGTATATGGAATAAAAGCGATCTCTACGGAAAACTTTCTATCTACTCCTAGCATTAAGTCCCGCGACCTAGGTGCTGACGATGCTATCGTTCGTTAGAATGAATGACTGCTTGCTTCAAGAAGTCATACATTTCAAGCCAGATTCTTCCAGTCCTTTTATAGCGTAGAGTTGAATTTCTAGGTCCATCTTTTGGAATCTGGAAAAGAATGAGAGGCAAGGCGACGAGTACACACGTAGGCCATACCTTAGCCCTAATGTTGCATAGTTCTTTTTTCTGATTCGTCTGCTAGTACGAGCTGACCTTTATTGCATTAGCTAGTCCTGGCGAGCAATCAATCTATCATCAACCCAGCCGATAGCTGATAACAGCCAACAAGGACTGTGCACTAGCTTATCCTGAACACGACATATTAGGCTTTCATTTACATGAATATTCCCTTTCCCTTACAACGTACGCAATGCTTTCTACGTCAAAATTAGAGATAATGCGGTCGGGGTGGGTGGGAATGTAGCCAAGGAGATAAGGAAGGTTGTCCGTCGTGACCTATATAAGAGGCGACAACAGAATATCCAGGCCCAAAAGAAGTATTATTAGTATTATATACTGTGGACCCAGTGACTTCCAAAGATCCTCAAGACTCTACGAGCCGAGGAAGACAATGGGCGGATGAGGCCGAAGCCCACTTAGCAAGGATTGTTCAACCCTCGATTCCGCTACTTCAAGGGTTGCATGCCTTATTTGTCTATGAAGGAAACGTTGGAGATGGAACCAAGGCCGTGCACTACTTCCATCAGTTTATAGATGTCTATAAAGTCCTTAATCATACTACTACTACGCTGCAATCACCTAAAGATGTGAACGAGTTGCGGCAATTGCGCGAGTGGTACGCCACCTCATGGTGTATGTGGGGATCCTATTGCTGCGAATGGTAACATTATTATAAATGTTTCTTTTTTGAAATTTAAATTGACAGGGTCTTTCTGTTCGCCAAGGCTTCTGCTGGGCACCCGTGGCGCAAGTTAGCTTCCTGTCCTTGCTAGATATAAAAATCTTCACAACATCTCTCGACTTAGACTTGAGGTGTATGAGAGCTTCCAGAAGTTGAGCATGCTGCACTGAATTGCATTCATCAATAGCGTCAACTACTATTGCGACTAGCATAGTCCGACTCAGCTCACAGATAAGCTCGATACACTCATTTTGGTCAGCCTCGCGAGGCGCTCATCCTTGTGATGGGATTTTTTTGAGCCTCTTCTGATACTAGGATGGTTCTCTAATGCTCCTTCACGGGGACAGCAGACAGCCATTGCAGGAGGTAGTCCCTCTCGGCTTCCTTTCTACCTACATATATCATGGGATGGCCTTATGACATGCTACGCTATGTGTAACCACTAGACATGGCAGCCTTGCAATATGTATGTTTGCAGTGGTAAGTTGCTCAGCTAAAAGATCCAACCCGTACGGCGCTCACGCGATTCTGGGCTCTCCTTGATCATACTCAGCCAATCTTGCTCCCCGAGGTCACAGTCCATGACCTGCACCCTCTCCCAAGAATCTTCCGGGCCGGATAAATTTCTTGACGGCTCATTAGAAAGTTCGAGACACATGAGCATCTTGATTCTTGCCATGCCAGCTACTTTCTGAACGAAAATGGGCAGAAACTCCATGGTAGCGCCCTGTCTAGCCCGCCACTCCTTATCAAGCTGGATCGCACCGGCATGTTGACCATTGAAGGGTGAAAAGACGGCAAATAAGCCATTTGTAGTTCCAATGTCCTCGGTGCTCTCCATCGCAATTTCGAGCGGTGCACCTTTCCATGTAAGCATGATCGGATTAGGACCGGCGGTGTTTTTATGCCATAAGATTCAAGGTTCTTAATTCTTTCAGAGTTCCCTCGATCATAGGCTAGGATATGACTACCCCAGATTCCCGCCTCTGTTTTCTGATTAATCTTACTGATCAGGATTTGAGGAAAGAGAGGAGGTGTTTGCTTCCACCCGGTCCATGACCAGCTTGGGAACCCTGACCGACGAGCGCTAGGATTGTGTTGGGGCCACTCGCCAACAAATGATCTCATCGAAGCATGAGGTTGGAATGCCCTGAAAGAAGTTATTTGGTATTTTGTTCATTGAGTATCCAAATGCCTTTGTGATGCCCCTGATAGCGTTTTCATAGTCGGATTCCATTGTGAGTTTCCGTTGCGAGTAGTGCTGCACTGCTGCTAAGTATGATTCTAGCTGCGATGTAGGATCCACGTTGCGAAAGCATCCTGGGAAGTTTTGGGAGATATGCTCGGTATCATGTAGCTGGTAGCCAAGCTCATTGCAAACACGAGTCCCGCAGACGAAAAAGAGGCCGTCTTCAGAAGACACGAGCAAGCGTCGTGAGAGTACCTTTTCTTGGAATGTCCAAGCTCGACGATCCCAAACGGACTCTACTAATACGTTTGTGAACGCAGGCCAGATATCAGAGCGTTGTGTTTTGGTGATGGTAACCGGAGTCATGTCTTTGGTAGTTAGACCTAAGCCGCAATCTGCATGGTCTCCGCGAGCGGCCGCAATTGTAAAGACGGCATTGCTATACACATCGCGCATGGTGTTGAGCTGCAAAACTTTATCATATGCGTTATCTTGTAGGATACACAACGCGTCCACCCAAAGATATCGATATCCAAGTCTTTGGCACAGAGCCATTGAGTCTGCAATCGTCTTAGAAATATGGATATTTTGCTTCTCAAACACATCATCTTCCATGAGCTGACTGATGTTGCTGCTCAGAAGACTTGTTTGTTGAGAACTTCCCCAGACGTAACTCAAGGCCACGTATGATGGATTTGAGGGCGCCGAGACAATGCTTCCACGCTCAATGTCAATAAGTCTCATGAGTGGTAGGTGTCGCTGACGACCATTAGAGCGGCATGTCTCATGGCCGATATCTTTGCTCTCACAGTCATTGATCCATTGAGCAATGGATTGTATCGTATGATTAGCCAAATCAAGGGGTAGAATTCTCCTAGGCTCTTTTTCTTTTTTGTCCTTAGCTGTTATCTCTATGAGAGACTCGGTTGGAGGGACAACCATAGAATCAATCTGATCATGAGTCTGATCATCAGTCTCATCATCAGCTCCATTCCATTTTTTGGGTCTATCTAGTGGAATACTATCCTCTGGCCATAAGAGACCAAGGAGAGATGCTGCCCGTGCCCAGCCGTCATCATCTTCTAGCATATCTTCCAAAAGTGGGATGCTAAATCACAGTGAGCGAATACCTTTCATGTAATAGGAAAGATGGTCGTACCCGGCATAGAATGAATCACCCAGGAGTGTTTTAGCCCTGATCAGCACTGCACAGACAATAGTGTCATATGGTCGACGATTGGTTTTGCAGCTGAAGCTAAGTCTATTGCTTTCGCCGTACTCAGATTTTGGCAATCGTTCAAGCACGAATGGCTCACAGCCACTTCCCTGGCGTCAAAAATCAATACATTAGAGTCAGATCAAGCAGATTGACTCACTCGTTTTGAATCCCGTTAAATATGATACCGATCTTCTCGTCCACAATAGGTAGGGGAGGATCCAAGAGTTTCTGAATCGCGTCATCTGAGCCTCCATATCCATTTCGCACCTCTCTAAGATCCCATATGCGATCACTAGTCAAGTCTATATCTGCAGCATCCACTATGTTACGTGTATCTGCAACAAGCCTAGGCCATGATGCTATCCATTTCTTTCGATTTTGATTTTTGATATACCAGACATGACCGTACCTTTCTTGTTAATTATGCTTTCCAATCAGTATTCAACGAGACTCACCCCATTACGTAGATTTTTCCAGACTTTTTCCAGACTTAGATGATCTATCAAAGTTTAAATCCACTATGCTCTGCTAGGTCGACGTTGGAGTTAGAATGCCTTAACACAAGAGTTGAAGTACCTAACAGAAGTATTTAGCCGCTCTACACAGTGGTAGCTAGGTTATATCCAGTTAGATTAGAATATCAGGCTTATATCACGTGATATATAGATATCACACTAAAATAGAAAAGACCTAACTTAATGTATTTACTATAACTTAAATTAAAGAAAATAAAATATATAAAGTAATATTTTTAGTTTATAAAGTAAAACAACTTAATTATTATTTAAGTATTAAAATTAAAAAGTTATAAAATTCTCCAAGAAGTTTAAATTAACTAATTTATTAAAATATAGATAGCTCTATATAGCTACCTAGCTACCTTACTTTTTTTCTAATACCTAGTGTTAACCCCTTTCTGTGGCACTTTGCTGCGATTGGTTCATTAAGCGACTGCGCTAAAAACCCACCCTTGACAGTGGACAATTTCTTCGATTCCTACCCACCTACCTTACCCAACCTTAGGCAAGAACAAAGAGCCAGCCAGCTTTTGTGTATTAAGCAAACCTTTCAGGTATGTCATATTCCTTCTATTCCTCATGTTCCTGCCACTCTTCAATGTCCAATGAAGAACTATTTCTACTCTTTTACTATGAGCCTAAATGGTAGGGCCTTAGCCTTTGGAAGGGTCCTTAGCAGAGCTTTGAGCTTAGTATATCACCGTAGCATTGTTAATCCCCAGTTCTTCAAATTTCCATTCCCTACAGAGTAGAGCATTGATAGTTGTATTATGACTTCAATTGATGAGAAAAGTAGGAAGCATACTCTAAGTCGTGGATTTATCAAATACAGGCAAGGGCTCTCAAGTGAAGTTATACTTCTATTCCATACATAGCTCAAGTGTTGGTTTAAGCATCCTAACGAAAGCTAAACAACGCGATAGTCACTTGTTCTATTCCATACCTATTGCATATCCTTCTTCCATTGTCACCTTTAGATCCCTAGCCAAAGCTGATATCTTGCTTAGATCCAACAATGTCTCTTACCACCAAATTCGATGGTCTAGAGCTCCTAGCGAGCGCAGACTTTCATGTGCATTTGCGCGATGGCGCCATGATGAAGGCAGTTGTTCCTACTATTCGCCAGGGCGGTGTTGACACAGTCTATGTGTGTATTCCTCGATGTTATGTGTGTTGCGTTTATCGTCATCTTAGCGCTGAAACTTACAGGTCATGCCAAATCTCGTTCCCCCGATCACAACAGTGGCTAGCGCACTTGCATATAAAGCTCGGTTGCAGGCCATAGACTCGAGTGTAAACTACATACTTAGTCTCTACCTTCATGAAAGTATCACTCCTGCTGTTGTGCGGGAAGCTAAGGCTGCTGGTATTCCTTTCTCCCTTTTTTGTTATTACCTTAGCTCGCATTTCTAGGTTCTGACAGTTCATTTGTAGGAATTTCTGGTATCAAGTCCTATCCCGCTGGAGTCACAACGAACTCAAGCTCTGGCGTAATTTCTTACGAGCCTTTCTATCCTGGTATTTTTGGTGTCTTACCTTATGATCGAACATGATTTTAATGGTGTGATTAGTGTTCGAGGCAATGCAAGAATGTGGTCTTATACTGAATCTCCATGGCGAAGTTCGTAAATTCGGTTTACTTTCACCACTTCATCACAGATTGCTTTAGCTCCACAGACATGTCACTCTTTAAGACATATCTTGTCGTCCTAAACAATACCCGGTCCCTCAGAAACATTATGGAGAAAAGGAAATGCTAACAACACATTCATGAACAGTGTCCCTCCGATCACTCGAAAGACATCACGATCCTTAATGCTGAGTCTAGCTTCTTACCAACTCTCCTCAGCATACACTCCAAATTCCCAAAAGTAAGTAAAAAGCCACCTCAATTATTGGACCTGTGCTTTCTATTGGCCCATACTAACACCATTATCACTACAGCTAAAAATTGTGCTCGAGCACTGCACAACCGCAGCAGCCATTGCTGCTGTCAAGCAGTGTGGACCTACTGTCGTAGGAACTATCACAGCACACCATCTATTTCTTACTATTGATGACTGGGCCGATGACCCATTCTGTTTCTGCAAGCCAGTACGCACTCACTCCTCGTACATATTAAAGACGCGCTCTCTTCGTCTCGAAATAAGTGGCCGAAATATACACAGACCACAGCACCAGAACACATGCAAAAAAATCTTCCTTGCAATTCAATATACCTCTAACCTCGAGGTTAAAATGATAAACCATTACTTAGTTATTTGTTTGGTCAATTATCTATGTTGATTATTGCTATTTGCGTCAATTTCAGCCACTTATTTCAGAAATGAAGAGGCACCTTCTTCGAACCCATTAATCTCCCTCACCTCGAGACAATCAAGAAATCAAACAAACAGATACAGTAAAAAAAGGCTAACATTCCCTCCTCACCACAGGTAGCAAAACTCCCAAGCGATCGCGAAGCCCTAATCACAGCAGCAGTAACCAGCACTGGCAAATTTTTCCTCGGAAGCGACTCAGCACCCCACGACATAAGCGCCAAAACCGGAGGAAACGCATCAAGAAAGACATCAGCAGGAGTCTATACACAATCGAATGTCACATCGTACGTACTCGATGCATTCGAAGAGGCCATCAAGAGGAAAGTGATCAGTGAGGAAGCCATTACAAAAGATGTATTGCTTGGATTCTTGGGAGGTTTTGGAAGAGAGTTTTATGGTTTAGAGGCTAGTAAGGAGAAGATTGTTTTGAGGAAGGGGAATGAGGTTATTAGGGAGAGTGTTAAGGGGGATGGAGTTGAGGTTGTGCCTTTTCGGAAGGGGAAGGCTACTTGGAGTGTTGAGTGGAAGTGAGATTTTAAATTGAGCTTCTCTTGGGTTTTCTCTCCTGGCTATTTCAGCTATTTTGAATTTAAAAAAATTCGTCTAGGTATAGAAATTGGAAAACTTTCTCTGGAATACAAGGAATGCTATATGATTGTAGTCACTTCATCACACCATTGGTCGTTATCACCTTATGTATTTGGTTTGTTTTCCATATACTACTTATTATAATGGATTGAGTAAGCTTAGTCTAAAACCAAAGTGAGCTCATTTTCCCACCCTTTTGCCTGTTTCTTCTACAATATAACGACTATTTTTTAAGGCCGCATGGACTGCGAAGGTTTATAAGTCAAGTAGGGAGGTAAACGACAAAGATGATTTTCGGGCTTAGACGCATTAGAGCAAGACTTAGGATAACTCAATTGATTCTATATGACATTTGCAATAGACGCTACAGTATGTCTCTCGCTTTCGTAAAGGGTGCGTAAAATTCATCGCATCCACCTCTGAAGTTCCTTCTAATACGCCATACAACCATTAAAAGCAACCCTCTCTACGCCCCTGGAAGCACCCACCCATGAATTTTGCCCAGTACAATGTAAAGTGGAAAGAAGTCATTCATCAATAATTAAACAAATACTGTATCGCTCACTTCTTCTTTCCCTTGCCCTTAGCCTTGCTCTTTGGAGCTGGGGCTTCGGACTGAACACTCGAGGCTCGGGACGATGGAGCAGCAGCAGATGTAGCCTTGCTCGCAGCTGCGGATTTGACGTTGTCGAGGGCCTTGTTCTGAAGGGGGGAATTAGTATCCAGATATAACAAGGGATAAAAGAGTTGGCTAAATTCTTACCTTGACGCCGTTCTTGGCTTTCTTCTTGGATGGTGCCATTCCGAGCACACTGTCCTCATCATTTTCGTCGTCCTCCAGCTCCCGCTTGCCTTTACCGTTGGTTGTCCCATTGGCTCCCTTTTCTTTTGCAGCCGCAGGATCCTCAAACTCTCTAGCGACAGTAGTGAGAAGAGTAGTACATCTTCTACTGATCTCAATCGGCGTCCGGCTCAAGAAGAACCAATCGAAGCGGAAAAGAGGACTTTCTCGGATCTCATCGCGAATGCGTTCAAAAATACCCTCGCTATCGACGCCGAATTTGTCCAAAAGGACTAGTAAGAAGCGATCCTCCTCTTCAGTGTAGACTTTCTTATTTGTAGTTGAGACTGAATAGTTAATCTTTAGCTGCTGTAATGGAACACGGTACTGTGCCATCTTCTTTCGCAGCATCTTCCGCTGATGCTCGATCTTACGAGTCTTCTCTTCTCCAGCCTCAATTAAGCTGATATACTTGGAGTAATCAGCGATCTCCGTGTAACGAGCCCAGAAGACCTTTGCGTAAGCCTTGATCTCATCAGCAGACTTGCTGTCGACTTCTGTGGCAATCTGTTCGTAGTCTTTTCGTCCATACTTGGCCGAGCCATTTATGAATTGCTGGAAGTCTCGTCGATTCCAGTCCGCGAAGCCTTGAGTTGATAGTCGCTGCTTCTCTTCCTGTTCTTCTTCTGTCAAAGGCGTGGCATTATCTATCTCCTCTTGGTCCAATGCACGTTCGGCCTCTCTGTCCGATAGTTCTTCGTCTGCACCCTCTGGAAGAGGTACTTTATAGCCGATCTCCTTGCGATGAAATGCAGTCTCGCGGTCTTGCAAATCTCGAAGCATGCCTGGGAAGAACTGGTAGTCGTGGACGGTAACTTGCTTCGGAGCACGCGGAGCTTTAGGTTTGGGGTCTGCAACGCGGCCACCTGTGGACAAAGCCTGCTTGTAATATTTATCCATAGAGTATGACTGCTCCTTACGTTCACGTTTAGCGGGATTAATCCAGTTTATACCGATCTCTTTCTTCTTATTGGTGAAATCCTGGCCGTTCCACTCATATGCAGATTCTGAGGTGAACTTTTGTAGGTCATCGATTCCAAGTTGGTCGTATCGAGCGTTGAGCTCCGCAGTACGCTTCTCGCCATGTCTAAGGATCTCGTCGATATCATCATCGTTGAGATCGGCACCTTTCTGTGCGAGAGTACCAGTCGGCCCATTGCTTTGGAAAACTTTCTCGGCGCCGTGCTGGATCATGTTGAGCAGCTCGTCTTTGTTGGCGGCGGCCTTTGCCGCAATTTGAGCGCGACCTTGTTGTATAACCAACTGATCAAGACGTAACTTTTGAGCGGCACGTTCTAAGACCTTCTCCTCGATGGCGTTTTCGGTGACAAATCTGTAAACAACCACCTGCTTCTTCTGTCCAATTCTGTGAGCACGATCCATAGCTTGGAGATCCGCTTGTGGATTCCAGTCACTGTCGTAGAGCACAACGATATCCGCACTGGTCAAGTTGATACCAAGACCTCCAGCGCGGGTCGTAAGAAGGAAAACAAACTTTTCAGAACCCTCTTTGTTGTAATCGTCAATAGCGGCAATACGGTCCTCATGTGCGGTACCGCCGTCGATTCGGCAGTACTTAAAATCACGGAAGACGCAATAATCTTCAAGGATATCCAGCAGTCTGCTCATCTGAGAAAATATCAAAACTCGACTGCCTTGCTTCTTTAGGCGAACTAGTAGTCTATCAAGCATAACCATCTTGCCGGCATTGAAGACTAAATGCTCATCGGTTGTATAAGGAGGCCCAGGTTCGGCACCCTCGAAAAGGTATGGATGGTTGCAACACTTCCGAAGTTGCATGACGATATTCAAGAGCCGGGTCTTTGACTCGCGCTTTCCTCCGGCGCCGTTTACAGCATCGATATCCTTCTCCAAAATTTTCTTGTACCACTTTACCTGCATGTCAGACATGCCGATGTAGAGGTTGACTTCTTTCTTTGGCAACAGGCTCTTCTCCACATCAGCCTTAACACGTCGGAGTAAGAAAGGTCGGAGGACGCGGTGAAGTTGCTGGACGACGGTATCTTGGTCTTCTCCCTGGCCTGAGAACCATTGGTCGAAGGCATCAGCTTCGCCGAAGACATCTGGTAATAGGAAATTGAGCAAGGCCCAGAGCTCGTGTAGGTTGTTCTGAAGAGGAGTAGTACCGGTGATCAGAAGACGATTTCGAGAGTTGAACACACGGATAACCTGCGCCAAAGACGACTCTTCATTTTTGATGCGGTGTGCCTCATCAATGATGATATATTCCCATGCAAACTTCTTCAGATGAGCCTTTTCACGGAGAATCATCTCGTAACTGGTGATGCAAACGTCAAACTTCTCATCAACTAAGCGCTCATTGATCAGCGCATGACGCTCGTCTTTTGCACCCTGGAGAACCAGAACATTGACCTCAGGTGTCCAGTTATTAAATTCTCTCTTTCCAATTGTCAAGTGTAGATTTTGGGACAACTACCAGATGTGGCCCAGTGATGCCCATAATATGTCTGAGGTAGCCCAGGAATGAAATGGTCTGCAGCGTCTTTCCAAGGCCCATCTCGTCTGCAAGGATACCGGAGATACCATTCTCATGGAGAGAAATAAGCCAATTTAGACCCGCCACCTGGTAGTCACGCATGGTTCCGTTAATGAAGCCTGGTGACTCGCGGAAAACTGTCTCGGCGGATCCACCTGCCTTCTCGTCCTTCAAGAGCTCCGCGTCTTCCTCTGCCTCTGTTCTACGGCCTCGTGGAGCCGCAGCACCCCCCTTTCTGTCAACTCCTTTCTTTGTCTTTGCAGCCTCCGCATTCTGGCGATCAATCTCGTGCATAATCTCCTTGATTCGTGGATTAGGGTTTGTGTCGATAAAATGTCGGAAGAGGTCTGTCAGACCAAGTAAATATCTAAATCGGCGAATAGAGTCATCCTCCTGTAAATTAAATCACGTTAGTATGTCGTGTAAAGACCCAAAAAATATCCCTTGAACTGTTACCCACCTTTGATTCACCTAGCCTGTCATGTTTCTTGCCAAACACACTTCTGCGTAACTGCGTCGCTTCTGATCTGCGCTTTCTGCCATCAGCAGTAAGTGGTTCGCCTGCAACACTGCTGGCTGTTGTGTTTGGATTTGTGTCGGAATCCTCTGTATAATCTGGAGTCGCGTCGACTTCCTATAGGGCAATATTAGCTTCTTTGATTCTTTATACACTTTAATATAAAAAGGGCGTATGTGTATCTAGGCGCAAGGGTTGGATGCCAAATGACTTGAAAGAGCTTACCATTGGGTCAACTGGAAGTTGTTCGACATCTGAATCAGCTGCCATCGATAAATCGGAGGCGCTGCCGCTGTCACGGTTGGGGCGTGTTGGGCCCATCTTCAATGGACTTTCTCTTTCAAGAACCCTCAACGGGACTTAATAGCCTCCCAAGTAGTCCCTCTGGCACTTAATGTAGTTGTCGAAGTACTGGATCGCGTTCGTGGGTCGCGTCGGCGATGGAACAACCTCTGTATGCGGAGGTTGTGGACAGGTCGTGAGGTTGGTAAGTCGAATGTGCACTCTTGAGCGCGTCTTGATGAGAATGAGTTCGCGAGGAGGAACTTTGGCGCTAAGGCCTCGCTAGTCGCATGCTCTTAAAGTATCTCGGAACGGATCAACCTACTCTATTCTCTCCGGCGGCCCCTTGCGCTTGCGGATAAGTAGATTCACGATCATTTGGGACAAAGCAAGAAACGTTACGCACGTTCCGTTAACTATTTTCAAAGCCAGGTCGGGACTCGTTAAGTACGACTTCGAAGTACCAGCACTCTAGTCTTTCCTTTCTTTTCATACAATATTGTCAGTATACACATCTACAGCAGGTGCGTTGCTCAAATATATAGGTTGGCGGTCGCCCTTGCTTAGATCTTTACTAATTCGTTGCCGTCCGCAGTTCCTATCCTCATCCCCTCGACGAACAAACGATGGATTCCATGCGGAGTCTCAATACCTCTCTTCCTGGAACTTCACCATCGAAAAGCCATACTGTTGAACCACCGGAAGAACTTCTACAGGCCTTCAAAACTGCTGCGTTATCAGTGACGAAACTCTACAAGACTGCGGCGGCGGATCAAGGAAAGGCACGATCAGAAGGCTATCAGGATGCGCTAGATGACCTATTGCTATACCTAGACAAAGAAAATATTGGGTTGAGCGATGGCGAAGGATGGAAGATCCGGAGATGGGCTACGGAGAGACTAGATGGTCGAGGCTCAGTCCCCCCTGCGGAGGAGGAGGAAGAGGTTTCAGAGAAAGTAGACCGCGGATCATCACCAGTCCTTCAGCAATCCCAAAATGCTACACGAGTACCATCATCGACGTCGAAAACGACGAGAACAGCGTCACCAGTCCGAATGGAGTCAGCCCCACCAATTGTGGTTCAACCAAGCGTCAGCGAGCCGACTATGAATATTATCCCCCCTCAAGGCTCATTCACTTTCCGATCATCACACGCTTATCCACAAGATGCAGAGATATGGGACTCTCCGGTTTGGATCTCTCAGATAATAAGACCCAAAATCACGAGGCATCACATGTTATAAATCAAACGCCTGGTATTACTATTACACGCCCACCCAGGACAACTTTTCGACACAATAATCAATCCACGCGAACATCTAGAGCCTCAGGCACGATAGGTAGAGGTGCTGGGCAGAAGCGCAAGATAGATCTTGGAGAATTTTTTGATCTTGGGAATTTAGGGAAAGATGGGTTTGGTGGTTCTGGTGGGGGTCCAAAGCGGGGCAGATTTGCTTGAGCGCCGGAAAGTTTTTTTCGAGTCGAACAATCTATACCCTTCCATTCTACAATGGAATGAGGACACACATCATCCGCCTTCCGAGGCGTGCGTGCATCAGCGAACGGCGTACATAGCGATCGTAATCCCGCGATATTCACAATGCATTTGAAGGAGCTTTGGGGGGTCAATCTGGAGCGGCATGGAACCTGGACGGTTATGATGGATTGGTGGAAATGTGGATTTGGGACATTTCAGGACGGCGGCAGACTTCCTTCGTGATAAGTTCGTTGGGAGCATGTGTTTACAGGCGTTGATATCTAGTGTATGCCAAGATGGCATAATACGAATTGGTTGAGTCAACCTTATTTTACCAATGAGAATAAGACTTTATGAAGGTAGATGATAATACTAGACAAAGCATATTGTGGATTGGAATTTGAATTTCTGGCTCTACAGTAATGTGAAACTATGAATTCGTCAAAGACGTTTTCATTTACAGCACTCGATACCTATCGTTGTACAACGAGCTATGGAAGAAACAACGAGGACAAATCTTCCTGTAGTTTACCACTGCGACATTCGAAAGGAAATTTCGTTCTCTAACTATTATGGTAACTTAACATTGATACTGCACGTCCTCATATTGGAGAATATTCCCAAGTGGCTTCGACATTCATTAAGCTGAAGTAGACCCAACACAGATACCATATCTATTTAGTGTCTGAGTAATCCACTTGGCAACTCTTGTCAAAAAAGCAATTTGAACGCGAAGCGAATTCATGGCTGTGCCATGTCCCGGATGCAGAAGAAGTTTAGAGTCTATGAGTCTATGTACGTTTTCAACCAACTCGTGAGGTCGTCTTGTAAATCGAGGCAAAGAAAAAAAAAAAGGTAAAGTGTTGTCCCCTACTGAGATGTTCTGGTCGTTTCAATTACATAGTCGACTAGACTATATAAGATCCGTGTTGAAGAATGTATATGAAAGAGTAAAATCGACATGTCAGTTAAGACTACTCGGCTCTGACAAAGTGTCTCCTCGTGAGGCTTGGGGCTTGAGGTTTGTGCAACCATAAGCACTTTGCGCTTCGTCATCTTACAGACGGGAACTGTCGTACGAGATCGTTGTTTTCAAGTGATATGAGAACCCTTCTCTTCACAGTTCATTCTCCATCCTCACATGCCAAAAGACACAAGCATTTGCAAACCAATACTCACCTTCTGCGAACCCAACCTTCGAACCCACTCACCAGGCACACCAAAGCACGAATGAGAGCCGTTACCAGAGACACAAAAAAGCACGCGACTATGGAAGGAACGAACTTAAAAGAAGTAGCACTTTACCTCAAGACATTGAGTCTATAAATCAAGTCGAATTTCGTCACACCGATTCGTGAGCACACAATGTTCATATGGTAGCAGAGACATACCCACGCGTCAAGGCCATTTGCCATTTGCCTTCGACATCATCAGCCCCCAAAGGCGTGGTGAGGTGGTTGCGGCGAATTATCATCTGAACAACAAGAAGCAAAACCTTGAATGGGATACATGTGTTCAAGGCAAGACAAGACATCACAGCAGACAGCCAAGCTGACCCCCGCCATGTATCGGCATATCGGAACTTTCTAAGCGCAAAATACAGCATGCCTGTTCTCCTCTCCCAAGTATCGTGGGGGAATGTCTTCTCGAGCTTGCCTTGCTTGCATCGGAGAGTTTGCCTATATGCAAAGAGGTGCGACGCATGAGATATAGCGTCATTTGGTTCCAAAATAGAAGCAACAATTATCCAGGGGATGAAGAGCAGGAAATTCTTTTGAATCTTGATCTCTGTTGACGATCATCAGGACGAGTGGCAAAGCGACAGACATGATGCATGTTTCCAAAGATGAATGTATGCAGGTTTAAGTACATCGAGCTCTTTTCATTTGGCCGGTGATGGTGGGTGTTTCAACTGATATCCATCCATGATAAGGAAACAGGATAGCAGGAACATCCTCCACAACGGGTTCTGATTGAGTACACGTCTTATTTCATGCACGACGAGGGACAGGCCGCTGCGGAACATCAGATAAAAGACCCGGAGCTTAGTGAGGCTTGCCTTGTTATGGACGACATTATTCTCGATTTGGTGCAAGTCTGGTGGGCGGATGCTTGTTTGAGCGTTTGCTGCCAAAGCTGAATGTCGAGGGGTTTGATGGGTTGATGGTTGTGATAGAGGGGTTATTACTCAGTCCTGTATCATTCCCACACGGTCCGATGACGTACTGGACTGGCAAGATAGTGGAAAGTTTCATTCATCAACAGCAGTCAGAATGCGACACAACACGGCGAAATCTTGTCAGTGTGATACTGAGTACAGTACCATGCTATGATGTTGTTCGGCGCACGCAATTAATTGTGCTTTGGTACTCTACTCTGTACTCTGTATTCATGCTCATGCTCCAGTATTATGACTGTCGTGCAGAAGTCTGATGGGATAGGCGAAGCTTGTTATTGATAACAGGCCAGATTATTGTGTGATGTTCTGTTATCAGTTTGATTTCCTTATCACACAGCCTGTTTTACATGGATCAAGCTTGCGAAATGCGAATGATCCGATTTCATCGACGGTGGTGGACGTCTAAAAGCAGCGCACCGATATCCAATTAAAGGCTCAAGCCGTCGTTACCAGTTCAGTAGTGATGGATTTGGTGTGCAAAGCAGGGAAAGTGCCGACGCCAGAAAAGTTCTAGCCTGCCACTACTAAGCCTAAGTGTGGAAATCCTGAACTAAGTTGAGCGAGGAGTGTAAAAATCAAAATATAGAAGTACAATGCTCTAAAAAAAAAGAAGGACGTTGTATCGACTGGTATTTACTGCAAGGTACTCGACCACAATGTTGACCAGGAAGCTTAGCAGCGCCGCTTTCCGAGAGACGGTGGCCCCTGTCTGATGTGCCGGAGCTACCCTTTGACATCATCCTTTGTCTTTATTGTTTGTGCAGCAGCGTTGTAAGCGTCCTGCTGTTGCATCCTATCAGATCTGCTTGACGACTTATCTCGAAGCACTAGAAGCTGGTCAACCAGGCAAGGTTTGCCTCCTGAGACACGACACACACACACAAAGCAGGCACCATCGGATGCCATTTTTCAAACGGGCGAGGTGGACTCGCTCTTTCAGCAGACCTCTCTCCCACCAAAGTGGAGCTACCACTGGCGCGTGGAGGTGCCATTCGTCCCAAGAGAGGGAGCACCCCCGCCTCACAGCCAAATTGCACGGCCATTCCAAACAAGCTTCAACCAGTTCAACTTCCTGCCGCAGCTCAGAGATGACGCCTCGGTGCCTCTCCGTCCTGGCTGAGCTAACTCTACCTAGTGACTCTGTACCTAGTTCATTACAGCATTATGGCACTAGTCTGAACCCCAAACGCAGACCTGGCAATAATGGTGATGGTGATGGTGATGGGAAGCATGGAAGCTGCAGGCCTGATCTGAGCTTCCTGCTGTATGAGGTAGGGAGGTAGGGTACGCAGCCAGGAGGTATATATAACAGGTCATTCTCTACCTTCTCCTTCTTCTCCTTATACCACTTCTCCCTCCCATACTCCTCAACCCACGTTCATCACTCACACAGCATATATACCTTGCACAAACGCATTTTCAACTACACATTTATATCCCACTATCATCATGTCTGCCCTTCAAGGACTCCAGAGAGTTAAGCTCGTTCCCAACAAGGCCTACAAGAGATCCGGTCCCAAGTCCTACGTCTACCTCTTGAACAAATGGGGCTTTGAGCCCACTAAGGAGGGCCCATACGTTCAGATAAACAAGGTCACTCAGTCTGGTCACCACGGCCACTTCCACAAGCATGGAGGCAAGGCCACCACCCACCGTGTTCTAGCTAAGAAAGCTGCTACTGGAGATGGCACAACTGGCGAGGTCCCGGCCGAAGACCAACAGAACGATTCAGAGTATCTCTGCGAGGTTGCCATCGGCACACCAGCTCAAAATCTGCTTCTCGACTTTGATACCGGATCTGCTGATCTCTGGGTAAGCATATCATCTTCCTTCTACTTATGATTGTAGTATCTAACTTTCAATTTAGGTCTGGTCTACCGAGCTCTCATCCTCTATCCAGTCCCAAGGCAAGAGTAGCCACACGATTTATGACCCATCCAAGTCCTCCACATACAAGAAGACTTCTGGTTCAACATGGAAGATCTCATACGGAGATTCCTCCTCCGCGTCAGGCACTGTTGGGACAGATAATGTAACTATTGGCGGCCTTACCATCAAGAACCAATCCATTGAGCTCGCAGACACTTTGTCTACCCAATTCGTTCAGGGTGCTGGAGATGGACTTCTTGGTCTTGCTTGGGGGTCAATCAACACGGTCTCCCCAAGCCCAGTTCAGACTCCTGTTGAGAACATGATCTCTCAGGATGATATTCCCAAGTCAGCCGAGCTCTTCACAGCCAACCTTGGAAGCTGGCGTGATGCAGATGAAGCCGACAAGGTTAGTGACCTATTACATTGCCGTCTAATTTTTGATACTGATATCTTCTAGGGTGCAAGTTTCTATACCTTCGGGTATATTGATCAAGATGTTGTCAAGGCGTCCGGACAGGATATCTACTATACTCCAGTCGACAACTCACAGGGATTCTGGCAATTCGACTCTACCTCTGCAACCGTCAACGGCAAGACCGTTGACCAGAGCGGCAACACTGCTATTGCTGACACCGGAACTACCCTTGCTTTGGTTGCCGACGCTACTGTAGAGGCAATCTACGCTGCTATTCCAGGCTCGAAGTATGATTCTACCCAACAAGGTTACGTCTTCCCAAGCAGCACATCTGCCGATGACCTTCCAGTCGTCACATTTGCCGTTGGTGGCAAACAGTTTGCTGTTCAGAAGGAGGATCTTGGATTTGCTGATGCTGGTAATGGAATGGTGTATGGTGGCATCCAGTCCAGAGGTACCATGACCTTCGACATTCTCGGCGATACCTTCTTAAAGGGAATCTACGCCATCTTCGACCAGGGCAACACCCAGTTCGGTGCTGTTCAAAGAACAGAGGCCACTCAAAACACCTCTGCTCCTCCCTCTTAAGGACTCGAGGGATTGTATGAAATGATGAGATGACCAATTGTTTTAGCATGGGAAGGATTGGATTTGGGTCGGGATTGCATGGGTAATAAGGAATGAGGGCTACTAAGATTGAGCATAGAAACAATGACTTCATCCTTCATCTTTACTTGTTTGTGGTTGTGTGATGGTGTGAAAGGGGTAGTTCCCGTCGATCGTGAAGCCAACATCAATAACCGAGAGACATACGAAGTGAAGAGGGAGAGACACCCACTGCAAGCTAAGTCGTAGGAGATCCTAATCAGCGAAGGGCCCATTGCTACAGTAATAAATAGCGGTGAATAGTAGCTTTGAGACGCATCTCGAGGAATTAGTCTCGTTGATGCGATGTTCAGATTGAACCGAGAGGAGAGGGAGGGGACTTATGCAGAATGGAACTTGGAACCCGGCTGTTGCTGACCTCTTCATGCATTGAAATGTCACTCGGAACTTCCGAGAACCTTAGCTACGGAGTACCCATCAGGAAGGTTTTTCGGTGGGTGAAGATCAGATTTAACATTTCACAACATGCCATAGCGTCGAGCAGAAGAAGATCCGAAATGTAACAACAATACAGTATGTATTATGCATTATTCTGGAGACTACTTTGCTCGTAATTTCGGACTATAGTGAGTGTATACAGTAGGTTCATGAGGAAGATCGTGATCGTGATCTAGAAAAGAATGAAGCTTTTCCCCGCCGCCAGCAGTTTTAGCTCGTGGCTCTGGGCTCGGCTTGGTTGGCCAGGACCTGGGTTCTTTACTTGGTTGGAGATTCTGGAAAGAATGTCAGCAACGGCCTGGCCTGCAGCAAAGTGCAGGGTGGCTAAATGGCGGGGTTAGAGCCCGTAGAACCGTAGAACTGCTAGGCAAAGTCCGTACGTCACTAGGCGCTGGGAGTCCCTTGCGCGTTCAGGGTGCTCGAGGGCGCTACGGGGCGAGGCTGTGCCTTGGCACTGGCCCGTTGCTGGCCTGTTTGGCTACTCTAGAAGGATTGGCATTTGGGCAATACCTAGGTACTTAAATGTGGAACGGGGATTTCGAGGGTTTATGTCGGGGTTGTTTACTTAGGCTGCTGCCGCTGCTCGAGTTTCAATTCGAGGGCTCTCAGGGCCTTTTGAGCTCTTTTAGCCCTTTTTTTTTTCTTCTTACGGTACGGTAGTTTCAAGGTACGATACTCTGTGTAAGTACTGTAGCTCTGGTGGATACGTACTGCACTAACTAGGTACCCTCGGTACGTACCTTAACAGTACCTAGTTTACCTAGTTATTATTATGGGGCTTTTGGCCGGGGGTTCCAGCTGGAGCTTTGAGGCTGGCAACGCTGGGAGGCTTTGCGGTTGCTAGGAATGCCTTGTGTGGATGCGGGTGATTTGGTTTTGTCTCGCGCTTGGGAGCTTTGAGAAGCTTGAAAGGCTGGAAAGTTTGACGCAGCTACTGTAGCTTCTGGAATCTGGAATCTGGTTTGCTTGAGCCCGCGCTCCCTTCCCAAATCCTTGAACTTTGATTGAAGAAAAGCCTGGAGGCGATTGTTACGGAGGTAACACGGTATGGTATTTTCATGATATTTGTGGATTGCGAGGTAGTGTCAATCTGAATCTGGGTGCTGGGTGCTTGGCGAGATTGTGGTATTATTACTTAAAAGGCTGTTGGGAGGGGAGGTACATAACCCTTTAGCGGGACCCTTCCTTTTTCCAAAATGCCATTATTTTGAGGGGGAGAGAGGTGATCTTGCTTCCTCTTCCTCTTTTTTCCTTCCACATTTTACATTTTCACATTTTTATTTGAACCTACTCACTCGTACGAAATACAAAACATACAAGATACCGCATGGGGTCTTCTTAGTGCCGAATGCATTTGGAATCTTATGTGACGGGATGTTTGCACTGAGGAGGAGCGAGGCACTTTGCGTCAAGGAGAAGGAGGAGGGGGAGGGGGGGAGTGTAGGGGATTCTGGGTCTAGCATTAGGTCGCTGAGGAGGGGCTTCTCGAGGTGAGTTTCTGGCGATTTTTCTTTCTTTTATTGTGTTGTGTTGAGTTGAGTTGAGTTGTGTTGTAAGAATGGTGAGAGTGAGGTATAGCATCGTAAGACGTCGTACAGTAGAGAGTGGTCTGGATGGTCGTGGGTGACATCTTCTTCCTGGTTGGGGCTTGTCTCGAACGAACGATTGGACGGCGTCAGAAATCAGGCTTCGGCTTTTCGATCTGCAACACCACAAATCTGGACTTCCACGCTTGCATTTGCAACTTCGCATTTGTACTGGTTGGCTTGACGTTGCCGTTCTCGCCATCTGTGTGTTGCTGCTACCTGGTGGAATCTGACACCTCGCCTCTTGGTTATGTCCTTTCCGAGAGTTCTGCAGTTGGGTGGCTGAGTTTGCATACCTCACCTGCACTACAGTACCTGACGTACTTTGTACCTTAGGTTACCTGCCAGGTTGGGCAGGTTTGGCAGATCTTTTGGAAGTTCTTCAAATCTGCTTCCTTCCCCCCACCCCAGTTTCTGTTACTGTCTGCTCCATCTTTTCCCTTCGAAGATCGTCATTTCTTCTCTCACCTACCTATTTATTTACTCTTGCACACAGACTCAATTCCAGTACGGTAGTTCCTACTCAACTGAAACCTACTTTACCTACCTTACCTGCCTTTACCTTACCTTACCTACCTACTTATAAAAGGGAACACTCACTTACCTCCAACTTGAACTACAGAAAACTGAAATTACAACCTCACAACATCCTCATCTACCTGCAATCACCAGATTCACCAAACTCGTACGTTAGCAGTCCACGCTACTCAACAGAACCCCAATTGTCTTCACCTGATACCGAATCCGAACGAGGAAGTCGACGCTTCTCGATATTCAAGATGCCTTCAGCTACAAACTCTCCCACCATGCAAGCCGTCCAGGAACCTCCTAAAACCCCATCCAAAACCCCGGCTAGGAATACTGGTTTTCCTGAACCTTTCAACTCTGGTTCGTCACTCACCCTTCCTGCCCGGTCCCTCTTTCTAGACTTGCTTGTCTATTACTTCGCTTTCTTTGGTATGAAGTAAGAAAATATATCGCTGACCTCGTATGCCATATTTAAAGAACGAAACACAACCCTAACACATCCCGACGCCGATACATCTGAAGATGCCTCGATCGAAGGCCCCGAAATCGCAGTCTCCCGAACACATTCCCGCAAGATCTCGTTCTTGAGTCATCGGAGTAAAGGAAGTCATACCTCGGGGAAGCTTGATCCTTCTGTGTTTGAGAAATTGGATAATCCTGAGGGGAATGGTGGAGCTGGTTTATATGATGATATACAATATGGAGATGGGAGTAAGGAGAAGAATGGCCTTCTCGGGGCTGAATTAGTGAAGAATGGAGATGAGGATACGAATGGGGGGGTTAGGCTTGAGAGAGACAATGATGATCAGGGGTCTATCGATGGGGAGAGAAAGAAGGGTGTTTTTAGCAAGTTGCATTTGCATTAGGTTTTGGGAGGCTGGGGGGATAAAAGTGATTGGGCTTTGGGAATACTTGATTTGTAATTTTTGAAGGGTTGTATCGGTTTGAGCGTGGAGTTGTGTGGATTATCTTCTGTTCTTGGGGGCGATTGAGCGTTGGGGTCTTACAGGGTGTTTTCTGCCAGATTGAAAGTACAACAGACTTGAGAGTTGAATGCACCTCATTCCTCATCTTTTACTTTCTCGTGCTGACTCTCAGTGACGGGAATGGCATTTTCAAGTGCCTGTGTCCATTAACTTACGCCAACTCAGTGGCTCATAAATTCTCAGCTCTCGGCATTTATCTCGAGTACTAGCAACTCTGTATATCCCGTATCTTTACAGCTCATGTTCAAATACCAGCCTATTTCACCAGCCCGGAGATTACTCCTGTTCGTTTCTCATCCCGATTCTACCAACATTTTCCCAATCATTAAAATGTTTGAAGTAAGTCCTCGTTCCCCAGCAACTATCGCCCTTCTCCCATACCTCTCCTTAACTAACTCCCTCGATAAGTCGTATAACTATACGGACCAAGCAACAAAGGCACATGATAATGCTCACCAACCCTCACAAAGAAAGTCAACTCAACAACAGGCCAAAAAGTATTCCCCTCCCCATAGTAAGCGCCCGTCCCGAACTTCAACTTCCAAACCGTCTGCTTCTCGCCCTGCCCCGCAATCTTCAATATCTGTTCCACGGATTGCGGGATCCCGTCTCCTTGCTTCTCGGGCTCCCAGTTCGTGATGCGGCCGTCGCTGTTGGTTACGGCGCAGAAGGATCCTAGTAGGTTGACGTTTAGTGAGGTTAAAGTTACTATCATTCGTGGTGCTGGGCGTCCTGTTAGTGTGTCGAGGACGTGGCAGGTTATTGGGTCTTTTTCTCGGGGGGTGGATGTTGTTGTGGCCATTTTCAGGGGAGTTGGAGTTGGGGATTTGAGGATTGGAGTCTTTGGGAGATGTGGGGTTGAGGGGCAGTTAATGTTTGAAGCCTTCAATTTCGTGGGGTTTCTTGGGAGCTGAACAATTTATATGAAGAGAGAAGGGAGATATGAATTGGGAAGAAGCGGTTTTTTTTATTTATAAAGAGCAGAGAATGAGTGTGTGAGAGAAAGTCTCTTGTAGATAGAGACAGAAAATACATGAGCTTTTGAGGAGGGGAGGTTGTGGTGATGGGAGTGCAAGTGCCCCACTACGTATCGGAACTCGCCGCCACTTTTTGAACGTCAGCCTTGTGTGTGGGAAGCCTTTTTGATATTTTGTTATACGTTCAAGGCTCATATATCTGCTTTGAAAAGTACCACGTGATAGAGCAGTTTATACGACATTTGCTAATTTCCCTCGTTATTTTTGGTATGTGGTCCTGTTGCAAGTGTTGTGGGTAATAGGTGAGTTTTGCTTGAAGGCTGGCACTGAATGACTAGCGTGTCGTCATGCGAGAGCTGGACAGAAGGCCGACGAACGCTAAAGATGAATCTCGAAATTCCAAGACACCAACGCAGTTACGACCTAAGGTAGGCACTACGGACACGAAACCCCACCTATTTCTCCTTCCTGACTCCCCTCGAGCATCTACATTCTTCACTTCATCTCGCAGCCATGTCTACAGCCGTCATAAACGCAGACGATGACACCCTCGAGCCCACCCTCCAATCCATCCTCGACCAGAAGACCCTCCGCTGGATCTTTGTCGGTGGAAAGGGAGGAGTCGGAAAGACTACTACCTCTTGTTCGCTCGCTATACAACTTGCCAGGGTTCGCCGCTCTGTCCTACTCATCTCTACGGATCCAGCACACAATCTCTCAGATGCTTTCTCCCAGAAATTCGGCAAGGAGGCTAGACTCATTGACGGCTTTACAAATTTGAGTGCCATGGAGATTGATCCAAATGGCAGTATTCAGGATTTGATTGGCCAGGCTGATGAGGGCGAAGGACCTGCTGCTGGAGTTGGAGGTATGATGCAGGATTTGGCATTTGCCGTGAGTAACTTTATCTCACGACTATGTATAGCCATCTAACTAGTTATAGATTCCCGGTATTGACGAGGCAATGTCTTTTGCGGAGGTTCTGAAGCAAGTCAAGTCACTATCCTACGAGACCATTATTTTTGACACCGCTCCTACCGGCCATACCTTGCGCTTCCTCCAATTCCCAACCGTGCTTGAAAAGGCTCTCGCGAAGGTCTCACAACTATCTACTCAATTCGGTCCCATGTTGAATGGTATTTTGGGAGCTAACGGCGGTCTGCCAAATGGTGCAAATCTTAACGAGATGATGGAGAAGTTGGAGGGTCTACGGGAAACTATTAGCGAGGTCAACACACAATTCAAGGACGAGAACATGACAACTTTTGTCTGTGTCTGTATACCGGAGTTCCTTTCACTCTATGAGACTGAACGCATGATCCAAGAACTGGCAAGCTATGGTATTGATACACATTGCATAGTGGTCAATCAGTTGTTATTCCCCAAGGCAGGAAGCGAGTGCGAACAGTGCAACGCTCGGAGAAAAATGCAGAAGAAATACTTAGAGCAGATTGAGGAATTATACGATGAATTTAACGTCGTAAAGATGCCGTTATTGGTGGAGGAAGTTAGAGGAAAGGAGCGCCTGGAGAGATTCAGTGAGATGTTGATTAAACCATATGTACCACCTGCGGGAGGTCTATAGACGGTTAGACAATATTGAGAGATACCCAAAGGCCCACTTAGGTGTTTGTACGACATACCTCGACTTTGTGACACATCAAGATGGCGTATGAGGTAAGTAAGTTGCCAAAAGAAACTCCTAACTAGTAGCTCTTAGCGCCCGCATGGAACATTCCTATCATCTCAACAGGAAATCAGACTTCGAGTTTTACGGGTCAGCGCCGATCACCCTTCTTGTTTTTATTCCTATAAAACCGGACAGTCCGAGTTAGTTCAATACTCATCGACTTCAATAACCGTTCATCATTACAATGGTACTGAACTTAGTTCATGATCTTCCCCGAGAGATCCGCGATGAAATATACAGCTATGTGCTATCATCACCTTCCGGCTCAATCGTACTGTGCGAGAACTACAATACAAATGGTCACTACAAACTCGCACCAATAAGCCCTCTCCATTCCCTGAGCAATGGCGTCGTCCCCAAAACCTACGAACCTGACGAAATGGGGCTTTCACTGCTACGCACTTGCAAGCAAATCCACGAGGAGACGAAGGACATGTTCTGGAAACTGAACATCTACAAAGTTGAGCTTCCTTGGCTTCCATGTCGCAGTTTCACAAGATTAGACTTAGGGATATGTCGGAATGTGACGAGGGTGTCGATGGAGATAAAATACCCCCAACCGACTGAGTCAAAGGATGAGGAACTGGAGAACACGGAGAAGGCTTTTGAGGAACTAGGGAAATGGGCAAGAGATGGAAGACTGAAGACTGTTACAGTGGTACCGGGCGTGAACTGGAGCGGCGTTCAATTCGACAGGTTGATGCTGCTGGGTAGGAGGAGGAGCGATGTGAATAATCATGCTGACGAGAGATTTGGACGCTTCCTCGCTCTGCTTCGTGCTGGATCTCAATTTTCCTTATCAGCAGTCGAGAGGAAGATAGCTCTTGATACGAAGTGGCCGAAATTGGACCAGGTCCAGAAGCATGCGTGGATGAAAGTTCAGAACGCCAAAGAAGGGGACATCAATTGGGTCTTTACGCCCGCGACTTTCTTAGAGCAAGTCCATGACGCATGGAACGGAGATCTCTTCGTTGATGGAAAATTGTGCTACAGAAACCGAGAATTGGTTGCGGAACCATTCAAATTGAAAATGGACAAAATTTGATGAAGCAAGAGAAAAGGAAATATAATTGATCAGTTGTCAGAAGGATGAGAGGTCGTTTATCGAGAAATACATCAGGCGCTTTGATACTTGCCAAGTCCCACTTTACGCGCTCTGTCACGAAAATACGCGAAGTCGCGTCGAGACTTCCCCCAGCCTCTCAGATGAAACTTCGGAAGCCATGAGCTGTCAATTAACATCATTCATTGTCAGTCGCAACCCATCATTCTCACCTTCCACACTCTAGCTCCCCAATTATCATCGATCGCTATTGCTTCCAGATCTTAGACATCCTCATAATGCCAGCAGCAATTAAAAGACGGAAGGTGTCTGCGACAACCTCGAAAACTGCATCTCCTCCCATCACCAAGCCTCGAGGTCTTGACGCTTTCACCAGAGTCTCCAAGGCAAATAGCACTGCGAAATTGATCATCGATAAGAACAATTATGTAGACTCTGTCTGCGCTACCCCATTGAATGATAATTCTATTTCAGAAAGGAAACGGAAGCTGGTTACTGTGGATTCCGAGTCGGAAAGTGCGATTGAAGATCACACTTCAGAGGTACTTGCCTCAAAATTAAACACCAAGAGAGATATCAAGCTATTACCTCAACGCCGATCGAATATCTCAACGCAATTTCCCAAGACTCCGCATAAACCAATTCTCAACGAGGTGTCGACCCCCCGCCGAGACTCCCACGAAAGGAGCGACGGGTCTCCTAGACCGACTTTTCCTCTCACAAAACAATAGCACAAAATCAGCCTTCGGCACGAGTACTTTTACATCAACACCTGCGCATAATTCTACAGTACCCCAAGAACTCCCAGGTGAATTACTCGACCTCATCAACTTACACGCATCCTTCCTTACAGCTTTATCGCTTCACTATGCTCATAATGGAACACATTCACCGGCAGACCTTAGAAATCTCTGCCCCGATGTGGCTCGAGCGTGGGGTAAACGACAAGTTACTCTCGAAGATGTTAGAAGGACCCTGGGGGTTATGAATACAAATTATTCGGAAGAGCAGAAAGGGCTGTCAAGACTCAGTCTCTCAGATTATGCGCATGGGAAAATATGCATCGAAATACAAACCGAACCGGGACCGACTGGGAGAATATTACGACCTTTGAATGAGAATCTCATGAACCAGATATATGTTCGGGGTATGAAGAAACTGTGGCAGGCACACAGTCAATTGGATACAGAAACGAAGGACTTTATTACGAACCTGCCTATGGAACCAGTTACGATATGTTCTTCGGTATTGAAGATGTCACCTTTGGTAGCAAAGGGACAACGGAGACTGGAAGATATGAAAGCTGGAATAACTCTCAGGAAAGAGGAGGCTGCGAAAGAGAAGGCTGCAGCGGCGGCTATCCCAAATGGTAGTAGGCCAACACTTCTCGAACGTCTACGGGCCAAGCAACTTGAAAAAGCGAATCGACCTCTTCCTCTATCTAAAATAGACCTTAGCCGGAGAGCAGCAGCACTAAATCGAATCGAGGAAGTTGTTTCTGTCTTGACGGTTCTCAGCACATCGAGCTCAGCTGGTCAACAACGGATATCTTTTACTTTGCCGACTGTTCTCACCAAGTTACGGGACTCTTCAAAGACACCCATGTCTAAGGAGGAAGGAGAGACAGCCCTCAGGCTATTGGCTGGCGAGATTGCACCAGCATGGGCAAAGCTTGTCAAGATGGGAAAGGTAGAGGCGTTGGTTGTGAATAGAGATGAGAGGGTTCCAGAAGCAGAGATCAGGGAACGTGTCAAACGTGCTGCTTGATTCAGCACTGTATAAACGTGTAACAAGAGAAAGACAGTGCTTGGATTAGTCTCCAGTGGGTTACTTGGATAACACTGTACGAGGCCCACGAAATAATGATTTAATATAATGAAGAGAGATAAAATATTCGAGAAACTCCTGTGCTGCTTCCAAAGTGATGTTCTATTCTGTCCAGAATGGTTACGCAATCATCGAACGAATTTGACCACTTCAACTCGAATCCTGAATTTAGCTTGAATACTCCTTACGGACGGACCTTGGACTGTAATTTCTTTGCAGTCCTTTGCTTTGGGTTTTAATCTTGGATTGAGAGCTACACAGTGAGATTGTGGACTTTGGGAAACGATTTGATTTGGTGACTTTTGGTGTTCTCTTCTATTCTCTGTTTTGCATGACTTCTATAATCATAAAACACGCATGAACCATTGCTCTGCAGACCCGTCCTGTGACCACCTTGCATCATGAAAATCATGGAAAGGATCCTGTACCGTCCAGTCAAAAAGAATTGCGTCGCATCCTTCATCCTTCCGTCGTCCCTAACCCGATATCCCATATCCCAAAGAAGCCCAAGAGCATCATATCATGAATGCTGTTTACTTCTTCTTGGGACCAAATCTCGGAGCTCCAATGTCATTCCCCCTCAACTTAATACCAAGCACCTTCTCCATAGCACCAAGGATTTTCTGATCAGGCTGTGCAGTTCCACGTTCGAAGTCAGCGACAATGCCTTGTGTGGTATTGCACTTCGTGGCTAGGTCCTTCTGCGTCATCTTCGGCTCCATCTTCTGCCGCTGTTCGCTGATGACGGATCCGACTTCCTTGCCAACTGTGTTGGGCTTCACGATATCGTCGCTACGGTCAACCTTGGTGAGATGCTGGCCTTCAACTGCAGGCTTGGATGCCTATCCATAATTTATTAGTCTTGAATCCATTTGAGGAGGGGGAGGGGTAGTGGGGTGTGGGATATTGACGAGGCTCATAGAACGAGGTGTATAGGATGTAAACTTACGGAGTTTCCTGCTCCAAACTTCTTCTCCGTGCCGATAATTCCTCCGCTTCGCTGTGCTGCGTTGAGGGCAGACTTTCCTCGTACAACGGTCTCGCGCGCTGCACCTCCGCCCCCGCGGGTCTTGCTTCCAATCTTGGTGACGGAGTTCCAGTCTTCAGACATGATGATGGCGATTGTTTAGTGGTTGATTCGGGATGTAGTATGTATAGATGGAGTGCGAATTCGAAATTGGAGGATTCGAGGTGAGTGGGTGTGGGTTTATGTAGGGGTGATGGTGCTTTGGGTGAGATTGAGGGAGGGAGGAGGGAGAAAGGCAGAGATATTGACAGAAGCGGCAATGAGGCTGTGGCTGTGTGAAGTGTGGCCTTCCGCGGTGAATGAGCAAGATTCACGTGAGTGAGTGGCTGAGTTGGCTGGCCGGATGAATCAATAGACAGAATGTGCAGGCGGCGCTAGGCTGTAATGTAAATGATCATCCCCCCCCTGTAGACTGTTGACTTCGGGAAACGGAAAGCCAGAGGAACCCTCAGATGCTCAGATGCTGTTCTGATATTCCCCTTCGAAACACCAACCTGTACATACTCGTATGATGTTGCTGAGAACCAATTCTCCCTTCTGCCTTCACTCGTGATGCCCCATTGTATAATATAATCTCGCAATGCTTCAACAAGCTCAAATTAATTCCTCCTAGTTGCTTCCCTCTGCAGACATCACACCCACAGACTTGATCCGTCAACTACAGCAACCATGGACACAACAACGAGTCTAAGGCTCTTCTTATTGTCAGCATTCTTGATCCTAGGAAGCTTCCTAGATATCCAAGTCTTGTCTTTCTTTATTCTCGTCAGGAACTGGGAATATCTGAAGCAGGCTGCAAGCCAGTACATCGACCGCACCCTTGTCATTGATGCTGTCAAGTGTCTACTCTCATGGTCAATACTACGGCAAACTATCCGTTTTGTTAGAGGTTTGCTACAACACAACTCTGTAGTTCCGGATGGGATTCCAAAGCCCTTGCTGTTCCCCTGCAGAACAAGCCATACAAGGCTGTTCCCGTCCAAGCATACCTTTACATATTCATACCTCCTAGCAGGTATCCCAATTGGCTGGAAAGGATCTATAGGAGGATTCTTATCTGCAGATGTTCAGCAGAAACCGGAATCTTGGTTGTCCAGATGGTTTTCTTTGAAGCCGCCCCAGGATAGCACGTGGTACACGGTTGATCCTGCTGACTACCTGGAGCGTGGGTATGTACATCTTGGACTTGAAGGAAAACTTGAACGATATTTGCGTAGTCAGGTATGTACTTGAGATGCTGGACGAAGTTATAGCTAATCAGAATCAGAACGCCCGAAGAGAGGATTACCCCTATGTCTACCTGTTAACAGCACCGAAACTCATGGGCTATGTTTCAAACCCGGTATCTCTTTGGTGCATGTACTCCTCCAAAAGGGAGTTGACTGCCATGGTCCTTGAGGTTAACAATACTTTCAATGAGCGGCGAATGTACTTTGTGAGAGAAGATGACTTGGTTCCACCAAGTATCGACAAAGACCTCGAGTTTGACTGGCAGAACATTGAGAAGGCAGCTTACCAATTTGACGCCGCCCAAAGATCTGGAAAGCCCGCAAAGTCTAAGATTTTCAGCCGATGCTGGACAAAAGACTTTTACGTTTCGCCTCTGAACTCCAGGAAAGGCTCGTACTCTCTTCTAGCTTATGATCCTTTCTACCCAGCCATGACTGGCAACGGACCACTGAATGCCACCATTACCTTAAATTCAAACAATGCCCATGCCAAACTAGTAGCGCGGGTTTTCTCGACCGGTGCTGCCCTCGATCCTGCGAACATGTCTGTTTTGGCTAAGACAAAGTTTATTGCGGCTTGGTGGTGGGTTAGTTTTGCCACATTTTTCCCAAGGACTGTATGGCAAGCCGGTGTCCTCGTCGTCAAACGTAAACTACAATTTTTAACCAGACCAGAACCACTCAAAGACACAATCGGCAGGTCCGCAGATAACACAGAAGAAGCCATTGAGTCGGTCTTCCGTGAATACCTACGTCACTTAGTGGAAAACGCAATTGCGCCTGTTATTGTCAGATACAGTCCAGCCGGACTTCATGAAGCTCAGGAAGAAATTATGATCTCTCCTGCGGCGCAGTTGGCCCCCGGAGGTGTAGAAGAGCTTGAGATCAAGATTCTAACACCATTGTTCTATAACCGTTTCGTCCACTATACTGACGATATCGATGCCTTCTCGCACGAATTCCACCAGAGCCGAACAGTCTGGCTATCAAATCCCTTAATACTGCTGGATTTCATTCCAAATCGTCCACCGGGGCTGAGTCATTCAGAGAGGCTGAGAAGATTTGACGTTGCTTGTTTCGCTACTTTGCAGAAACTACGAATGAGACCAGCTCCCATCGAAGGTACAAACATGGCGAAAGATGCGAAAAAAAACCATCCCCGCCTCTTGCGCCTATGAGAGCTATTTACTCTAATCAGTACTCTGGGTTGGAGGCATTCATCGTGAACGAGGCCCATCCCAAACAGCAAGCCTCGTACATGTACCAAGTTCTGTGGCTTTTCATCGCTGATCACATAGCTCTGGGAAGCCTCGATCTTCTCGGGTTAGAACTGTTTTTATTTCGCTGCCTTGTTGCTTGGATGTTTGCAAAAAGCTGTGTTTTGTGAATATAGATATGCGACATAAGGACTGCAGAGACTTAAATATTATTATACATTGGCATAGAGTTTCAGCGTAGACATTACATATGGAGGCATTGGTTCTATATAGATAGAAGATAGCCATTGGATTGCAGAAACCTTGGAGGGAGACTTGCTTTCAAACTTATACGGCATAGCGTAGCATTCCATGATTTTACTAATCTTATTACACAAGTCTTATTCCAGTAGTTACCTAAGTCAAGTGAGAAACTATCTTGCCTTGACATAACAATGACAACAATATTATAACAGAATCCGCAAAGCCTATCAAGATAAAATAGTTAGGAAAGCAAGTTGTTGGTGAGTTCCAAGATATTAATGGCCCCCATCCCATGAGATCCGAGCGCTCTTCCCTCCCTTAAAGATGTCCTTGGTCTATGATCACAGCCAAACTCTCTAACACAAAAAGAAAGAATCTTCGAGTTTTCTAAGCAGAACTTATCTATTATCCCTAATTATCTAGTTGTCTCTTCTCGTAGTCCATCTAAACTAAGAATCCATTGTATCATACTCATCCTCGTCTATCATTTTGTAAACGAGCAAAACTACAGTCCAAGTTGACAGTTGGAGCCTTGTAGACAACATCTACACTTGAATGAGTAAAAACCTCTCTAGTAGCTTAGTATGTATGTACTTTGCTATGAAACATAAACTAAGCAGTCCCTATTACACTCGCTTGAAGTTGATATGAACCCCGAAAACACGCCTAAAGGAAATTCCATCTTAGGTTGCAATCCTGAGCGACCGAGAAGAGAAAATTCACCTAGTAGATTATCGAGCATTTAGAGTAGTACTATCACAAACAGCCTAACTGACCCAAGCCTAAATCCTCTAAGAAAAACTACGCTAAAAAAAAAGGGAGAGGGGAGGGGAGGTTAAGGCCCCACGCGTGTAATTCTTAAGCGAGCTAGCAAATATAAACAATCCAAAAAGCCAAAAGGCCCCCCAAAAAAGCAAAAAAAAAACTACAAATGAGGCTCTAAGCACCTTCTTTTCATAGGAAAACTCTCTAGGTCAACTTAGAACCGACAGGTAGATATCTACCTTAGGTAGGTTCTTGGGACACCTCTAGGAAGGCAGAGTTTTATTAGGGGAGTACCAAGTTATTATTTTACATCTAGTCTGGTAATGATCGATACCCGTTAGTGTCAGGGAGACAATTTACTAGTTTACATCAGGTAATGATGCCAGTTTATGTCAGGGTGACAAACTAAACACAAGCTTGTTTGCTCGTGTTTGTTGAGCTGGGAAGAGTTATTTGGGTATTTAAGGGTGTATTTTTTTTTTTTTTTTGGAGGTTTAAAGGTTTTGGTTGCGGTAGCGTTAGTGGGTTGGTACCTAGGGTTGCTAAGGCTTGGTTAGGTAGGCGTGTTGCGAGGCTGCTTTATTACAATATTTGGGTGGGCTTGTTTATTTATTGCTTTTGACCGCTTTTCGAAGAATCGGGAGTATCTTCAATGGGAAGAGCTTGTAGATAAATTTGACAGGGCTTCAAAATTCATTTTATTGTATAATTCATGCATGTATCAGAAGTACTTGATATTGCAATACTTTACAAAGCACTTTTTCCATCATCGTTATCGCCAACCACCATCTCCAAAACCTCAAGAACCTGACTCTTCTCAGTCAAAGGCACAGGATTAGTGGGTAACCACGCATCCTTCAAACAATTAACCGCCAAAGCATCCAACTTCTCCCTACCAACTCCTACATCCTTCAAAGACCTAGGCATACCCAACTCACTAATAACAGCAGCAACAACATCCCCAGCATCAGCCTCCTCCCTCTTCAAACCCCTCTTCTTCAAAACCTCTACCACAGATTCCTGCTCCCATAAGACATCAAGAACATTCCGTTGTTTCTCCTTGGCTTTCTCGTTACCGTGTTTATAGTTGTACTTGAGAATGGCTGGTAGTAATACGCAGCTAGTCTCACCATGTCCAACACCCAAAGGACCAAGTTGATGACCAATACCATGACTACCACCCATAGGAACCTTGGTATTCAAACCCTTCATACTCTCAACCACACCCAACATCTCCTTCAACCTCGGTTCCTTGGCCTCCCAATCCCTCTTCGTAAGTAGCAAATTCGGAACAAGCAATTTTAGCCCGGCTACGAATCCTTTGTCACTCTCAGGGCCGGCATGAGGATCTAATGAACACAGTCCCTCAACACAATGATCTACGGCTCTGATTCCAGTGGAGAGCCAGATTTGAGCGGGTGTGGTGATACTCAATACCGGATCTAGAATTATAAGTGATGCTCCCATACTTGGATGTAGAAAAGCGGCTTTGTGATTACTTCGCTTGTCTGTAGCTCCTGCAAGTGGTTGGTACTCGCCACCACTCAACGAGGTAGGAATATTGATGATGGGGATTTTGCATGGAAGTAAGTCTTTGGATTTGGCGCTAATAGTCAATTTTTCGAGACCTTCAATGGAAGATACATCATTTGCGAGAGCCTGGTTGTAGAACGTCAGTCAGAGGGGAGCACTCAAAACACTTCGCTTGATATACAGAGTAGATAAGGGACAACGTACGAAGGAAACTATCTTAGCCCCGTCAGTAAGAGAACCAGCGCCGAGTGTGATATAATGATATCTGCCGCCTTCGAACGGACATCGTGCACAATCTCTAGAACATCGTCCCACGGAGTGTGGGGCTTAATGCCTCGCCTAACGCCTACGACTTTCTCTCCCAAAGTGTTCTGCAAAGCGGCAAAATTTTCGGTCTTGCTGATTGAGTTGGACACTATTATGTAGACTCTTGAGGCTTTGAAGGTGTTGCTGATGTGATGTGCTGCGGCTTCTGGAAAGGGAAGTCCGTATGAGATGTGGGGTTTCTCACTTGGCGGGAATGCCGGACGGTAGGTTTCTCCTGGTGCTGCGGTCATTTTGGCTCTATGGTTAGATTGATTTTCGTGTGTTCTTAAAAAGTCATTATAGATTTGGTAGTGAGCAGCGAGGAAAGTATTTGTACAGTGGTGGAAGTGGAGAAAGCATTATGTATATGTGTATTACAAAGTATGTTTTGGTAAGCGTCTGAAGTCCGCATGTGGGGCCTTGCTTGGGGTGACTTCTGGTTGTTATCCAATGACATCACGATATCAAAGGACGGTTCACCAATGCCAAAGAGGGCACTAAGTCTCTGGAGTATATCGTATGGCAAATGAAGACTTCATGAACGTAGTCTCATATCTCTATCTTGGTCTTCCTACACAGGAACATAACCATCTTGATCAAATGTCTCCCAAGAACGTTACACGAATAGAAGCTCCAAGCACCCTCTAGCAACATAAAGTTTATCCCAAGGAGCTATACAGTAAAGTCTAGCTTGGTTGATTTCCGTAGCTTTAGCAATTACCCACCACCCCCTACTCAAGCTTCAATGCCTCGAATTGCTTAATAGTCTCCTCGAAGGCCAGCTTCTCCGTTTCCAGATCAGCCAACTTCTTCTTCTCAACCTCCTGAGTTTCTGGACCAGCCTTCTCCTGGTAAGCAGGGTCGTCGAGAAGCTTCTTCTGCTTCGATAGAGCAATCTGTGTCTTGGAGAGCTTCTTGGTGGCCTTTGAAATCTCATTATCAATATCAACACGACCCTTTACGTGTAAGAAGACAGCTGCAGACGATGAAACAGAGAATACGACGCAGCCTGCCGGCCGGGCATCGGTAGAGGATAGAATTGAAAGGGATGTGACAGCCTTGCCCGAGAGAGACTCGATGGATTGTATTTGTGCATTGACAGTCTCGGACGCGGTAGCATTGTATGTTTGAATGAAGACTGTCACCTTGTTAGTAATATCTCAGGTAGGGATATAGAACTTAGACTTGCCCTTTGCATCCTCCTTGATCGAGTACTCTCCAATCAATGAACGAATGCCTTTTGATACATCGAGAACCAGTTCATAAGCCGTTGCTGAAGCAGGATCATCCTTGTCAGCTTCGTGGACAGGGTACTTGGCAAGGACAATTGAAGGTGTCTTGTCCTCTGGGCGACGAGGCAAACGTTGCCAGAGTTCTTCTGTCAAGAAAGGCATGTATGGGTGGATAAGCGTTAGAGCAACTTCTAGGGCAGTGTACAATGTATCCTTCGCGGAGCGCTTCTCCTCCGCAGTACCGTTCAGCAGAATGGCTTTCGAGTTCTCAATGTAAACATCACAAAGCTGAGTGAGAATATACTTGTAGATAGCCAAGGTGGAATGCATGAACTCGCGGTCTTCAATAGCCTTGTTGACCTCTTTTGCTGCCGTTGTCAAGTTATGGAGGATCCACTTCTCCGACAAAGACTCCTTGCCTGTAACTTTGCTTGTCTTTTGAGGCACGAAGTCGTCGCCAAGGTTCATCAAAACATATTTTGTCGCCTGCCAGATCTTATTGCAGAACTTGCGGTATCCGTGGATGACTTTGATATCGAAGGCGATATCTCCACCACCTGTAGTGTACGATACCAAGGCAAAGCGGAGAGCATCTGTTCCGCATTCGGGTATACCATCAGGAAACGCAGTCTTCTGGTATTTCTGGGCCTTCTCCACCTCGAGCGGGTTCAAATTACCAGATCGCAGCTTCTTGTGCAGATCCTCCAAAGCAATTCCTTGAATAACATCTTGAGGGTCAATGACGTTACCCAATGACTTTGACATCTTCCGGCCATCAGAATCTCTGATGAGGGAATGGCAGTAGACTTCTGTAAATGGAACCTTGCCAGTCATCTTGAGACCAAACATGATCATACGTGCAACCCAGAAGAATAAGATGTCCCAACCTGTCTCTAACACGGAGGTAGGATATAAGTTGGCGAGATCCTGTGTCTTATTTGGCCACCCTAGAGTTGCAAAAGGCCACAATCCGGAGGAGAACCAAGTGTCAAGAACATCTTCATCTCTCTTAAGCTTGAAGTTCTTTCCTGGCAATGCTTTATTGGCTTTGATCTGTGCCTCTTCTTGTGTACGCCCAGAAAACCATAGACTCTCGTCACTCTCGTCATTCTCTTCTCCATAAATCTCGGCAAAGTACATCGGTGCTTGATGTCCCCACCATAACTGTCTAGAGAGACACCAGTCGTTGATATTGTTCATCCATCGCAGATAGCTTGCTCTTGCAGATTCTGGACGAATAACGATTTCACCGGATTCTACGACTCGAATTGCTTCAGCTGCCATGTCTTTCATTTTCATCCACCATTGAGGTTTCAACATTGGCTCGATGATGTCTTTCGACTTCTCACCCAATGGGACAACCATGGGATTGTCCTTTTTATCCACGTATAACCCGAGCTTCTTGAGGTCATCCTGAATGGTATATCGGACATCAAAACGTTTCTGGCCTTGATAGACGCCAGCGTTCTCATTTAACAATCCATCATCATCAGTGAAGATGTTGATAAACTGAAGGTTGTGACGTTTACCAAGATCAAAATCATTCTGATCGTGAGCAGGAGTAATCTTTACAGCTCCAGTTCCGAAATCCTTCTCGACATATGTATCTGCGACGATTGGCAGGACACGGCCATCAATGAATGGATGGATGGCTTTCTTTCCAACAAGATGTTTGTATCGCTCGTCGTCAGGATGAACGGCGATTCCAGTATCTCCAAGCATAGTCTCAAGACGTGTTGTTGCGACTTCGATCGTCTCGTCAGTTCCTTCAATTGGGTACTTAAAGTGAACGATGACACCAAACTCGACTTTCTTGTCATAACCAGGCACGTCCAATAAAGTCCGGCCTGTGAGCTCTTTGCTGTTAACCTCAAGATTGGATAGAGCCGTGTTAAGTCTGCAGTCCCAGTTTACAAGGCGATTTGCCCTGTAAATGGTACCTTCCTCGTGCAGTGTAACAAATGTCTCCGTTACAGCCCTGGTGAAATTTTCATCCATAGTGAATGCTTCACGAGTCCAGTCAAAAGAACCACCCATTTTGCGAAGGACGCTATTGATCTTCTTGTGGTACTCATCCTTCCAATCCCAAACGGTCTCAATGAACTTTTCTCTGCCCAGATCATGACGAGTCTTTTGCTCTTTCCGCCACAGGATAGTCTCAACAACGCTCTGTGTTGATATACCAGCATGGTCACACCCAGGGAGCCATAATGTGGTTTTGCCGTGCATGCGGTTCCATCGGATCAGGAGATCTTGTAGTGCATTTGGAAGCGCATGGCCCATGTGAAGATTTCCGGTGACATTAGGCGGAGGCTCAACAATCGTGAACGCACCTTCCGGCTTGACCTTACCGTCGGCTGTGAACTCTGGTTTGAAAAATCCTTCCTTCTCCCACCAAGCATACCATGCAGACTCCACAGCAACTGGGTTGTATGCTTTGTACTGAGGGTCGTCAAATGACTTGATTACTGGACTCGGTGTTAGAATTCATTTCTCTCTTTCAAGAATAACTTCTTGTTGCACATACTCTTCTTGTCTCCAACGGGTGTATCCTCGACGTACGGTGGCAGGGCTTCCTCCGCAGCCTTCTGCTCAGCCTTAGCCTTCTTCTCTTTAGTTTTACTAGAGGCTGTAGGTGTAGCCTTGGAAGTCTTCGCTTTCTTTTCGTCAAACTTGGCTTGCTTCTCTGCCTTCTTGCGTTCTCTCTCCACTGTCCGCAAAATGAGTCAGCAAGTTATGTTTAACTTAGAGCCAGTGGCTACGGTTTGAGCAGGAATCTTTACATTCTTTTTCGCTTTTTACCTTCTTCTCACCAGTACCGGCATCAGCAGTTCCAACCTTGCTACTAGCATCTCGTCCAGCAACGTGCGATCCAGTAGCTTCGGATTGTGCAGCGTCTGCCAGCGCGCTCTTCGTTTCGCTGGAAACTGGTGGTGGTTTGCCAGTGACCGGACCGGTTTGTTCCCCAACTATTGCGCGTTAGTGGACATCAATTGGAAGTGGTGAGTCAAGGACCCCATGTTTCCTTACTTGGGTTGTACGAGGCTGCGTTGGTAGCCATTCTGAAAGTATGTGAGCTCAAAGTACTTCTGAAAGGCGTCCTGCGCACCCAGAGCGCTCTGAGAAGAATCCTCGACGTTTTGCCGGTATTCTAGTCAATGGAGTGATTGAGTATTACTTGGGTGGCAGAGGAAAGGCAGTATAAGTATGGGGCATGAGGGGTGAGCACTTGTTGTGAGTCAAAGGTAGAGTCGCAGCTCGAATGGCGATGAGTATGACACACTTTTTGTGCTTGATTTGGACGTGCACAATCTTTCAAATTCACAAAAGGCAAAGCCTTGCTGCGAGGGGGGCCGGTTAAACCACGGATGAATTGGGTCAAAGCGCGAGGCTGAGGAAAATGCACTACTACTAGACCTAGAGTATCTTGTCCATGAACAATCACCATCACAAGTATCACAAATACAAATATCATCTCGCACAAACTTATCCATCTCTGCGACGTGACTAGGGGAAGTTGAGAGTCTGGGAAGGAGAGGGGGAGGAACCCGGGCGCTCAATATCAACAGCCTCTTCCAGCATGTCTATCAAGCCTCTACCTCGTACTACTATCCACCTCCTGGGCTCTGCTCAAGTTCTGACAACGCCTGCTTCTCTTGTCAAGGAGCTTGTAGACAATTCTCTTGATTCCAGAGCGACATCTGTCGAGATACTCATATCTTCAAATACTCTAGACAAGATTGAAGTCCGGGACAATGGCCATGGTATCCCAAATGAAGACCTCGACTCCTTAGGCCGCAGAGGTCATACGAGCAAATTGAGATCTTTTGAGGAGCTTAGGAACCTTGGTGGCATTACTCTTGGCTTCAGAGGAGAAGCTTTGGCGAGTGCCGTTGAGTTGGGCGAAGTCTCCGTAACAACCAGGATAGAAGGAGAGCCCACTGCAACATTGATCAAGTTGAAGGCGCTGGGTGGAATTGCAAGTCGAAGCCGTGCTTCGCATCCGAACGGAACAACAATCTCTGTGGCCAATTTTATGGCAAGTTTACCTGTCAGAAAGAAGAATGCCTTGAAAGATGCCACGAAAACACTAGCCAAGATCAAAGAACTTCTGAATTCATATGCCCTTGCAAGACCTTCGACCAGATTCAATCTTAGAATCGACAAAGGGACCAAAGGAGGTTGGTCTTTTGCACCTCGTCCGAGCGATGGGATCAGGGAGGCTGTGTCCCAAATTATCGGGAGGGAAGCCGCCCTCCAATGTATTGAGAAGTCCACGACGTTTTCCAGCATACTAGTCAAAAAGGGTGGCAAACCAATTGATGATGAAGGAGAGTCAGAAGTTGTTACGGAAGCAAACATGCCATCTACTCTGACTCAAAGTTCTGACTACTGCGTACAAGCACTTCTCCCCAAACCAGACGCTGATCTGATCCTGCGAAGGTTGGTAAAGGCCAATACCTTTCCATCGACCATAGACCAGTCTCACATGAGAAGGGCGCTATGAAGAAGATCGTTACTATTTACAAGAGATATCTTAGGAACTCAATAAAAGCAACTTCCTCAGAGACACTCAAAAGCCCCTTCTTATATCTGAGTATTACATGTCCTGTGGCCAGTTACGACGCCAACGTCGAACCCGCCAAAGATGACGTTCTTTTTGATAACGAGACACTGATATTGGAGTCAATAGAGGCATTTTTTAAAGATATATATAGCTCCTCTGATGAACCCAAGGTAGTCTCAACTACACCGGCCCCTAGATCCTTGGCTGGGAAGCTGGATAGTTTTGAGATACTGCTAAACCGGGGGAGCACTAAGTCTGTGGCAAATGGTTCATCAATTCCGCCAAAGCCCAATGACACTATGCAGTGCCCAGATGTAACTATCTCCGGGTCAGATTTACTACCTTCAACAAAATTGCCAGCTACAGATGAGAATATCGCTGTAGATGCCTCTGAAAGTCCCGTCGCTGCTAGGGCCAAGAAACGAAGATGGGATTTTGACATGTCCACAGATTACACTCAGCAGGTTGAAGAACCTGAGAGAAAACTAGGTCACAAATCATTTCCAAAGCCCAGTCTGTCAAAACTTGCGGATGGAGATATGGATGACACACCTAACGCTGGGTTGAACCCCTGGGTTATTGCCAAACTGAATGCACCAGTACAGGAGAGGATACGTACAAATCCCATACAGACCACGCGTAGCAATCATGAAGAATCGACCGTCTCTGGACCAGCTCAATTACCTGTTTACCTGTTTTGCCACATCGTGCAGCGCATATGAAAGGTTTCTTATCATCAACGATGAGTCACTTGGCTTCTGTGGATGATCTTAGCGGTAGAAGAAGTATCTCTCCACCGATTCAGATCACTAATCCACTTCTCCATGTCAACCAAGGCCGACGTCCTCTATCACCACAACGGGATCTCATAGGCCCTTTGTCTGACCGTGATCCCATGCTACTTGACGAAGATGTGCGAGATCATTTCAGGCCAGTTAACGACTTCGTTTCGGCCAGACAACTTCCTCAAGAACCACTCTTGACACCACCCCCAACGGACCGAGGCATCTCGTCGAAACGGGCCAGAGGACCCAATAAGCCATTTGTAAACCCTTTCAAAACCCCTCAAGTCGGGTTAATGCCAGATTCCCTGCATCAGACGAAGCTACGCGCTGAATACCAAATTCATCGGGAGCAAAATGATGCCAGTACTGAGCAGCAAAAAACAACCAAATGCGGAGCTTGCGTGGGCTATGGAATTTGAGCAGAGAAAGGAAGATGCTACTCGGCGCCGCCGCGAAGAACTTCGATCTTCACGAAAAGATCTAGGCGATGCACTTCTAGTCGAGACCCTTCCTCGCTCCTCGCCACACAAGAACCGCTATAATGCCGCTATTGCAGCCCTCGACACCCCTCTTCAAAGCGAAGAGCCTGCGCGTCGAAAGGAACGTATAAAGACCTCTCTACCGGATGGTGACCCTCGAGCATATCTGATACGAAGGCAAAAGTCTATGGCTGCTTCGAATGGACTAACCAAGCTGAAGCGAATGAAGACTGGCTTGCTTCCTTTGGAAAACATCCCCGAATCTCAACAGATGTACAACTTGATTTACTCAGTTTCGCATAATATAGATGACATACGAAAGAGTACGGTCATGCTGGCCGATTACGATTCCTACGCGGCACGAGGCAATGAAACGAGTGGAATTGAGATAAGTACTGAAGAAGCTCCTCCTATCATTAAGAGAATCAAGAAGGCGATGGAAGACTGGAAGATACAAGCAGACCCTACAAATCAGTGCGAGATCCTGTATCATTTTGGCAATATGGTTAAGGGGAAATCGCCAGCTTTGGCTTGAAGGAAGTATGTATAATGATGATATGTCGGATATGTTGGCTCGTTTCTTTTCTGGCGTCTGGCTAGGTTGCTTTTGATGATACCCATTTGCTTTTCCTGTTATCATATCTGTTTAAGATTTTCTTGCAAATGCAGTCCTCGTGCGCCACTTCAAGTATATTCTGTGAGCTTACTCAACCAACATCTACCTGCTTTATTTTGGTGACTCTTCAGTTGATAAGTGGGAGAATTCCGTGTTTGCACCGAGCATGTTGCAGCGTTGGACAACAACAGGTGCATGCCGTGACAAGTCAAATCCCGGTCCCCACTTAAAAGGGCGCACTAGTAAATACATCCGACTAGCATTTACTTTAGAGACGGGAGTCATGACATGGATCTCCATCAATAAATATCACGACAGCATTCCCGTTTTCAAAAAAGAAAGAATCATGCAAAAACGAGGAACCTTTGGAACCTCATCGCCAAACATGCCTGGACTAAGTGCTTCAGAAAGCAACACTGAGGATCACAGCCCTCAACAAACAACCCATGGACTTGGTGCAAACCTCTCCCTCAGTTCTCTCACCATCCACAGTGACGATTACCTCAATACCGGGTCACCCGATGTAGCGCCAGCACTACACCTCTCCACCACCTTTCGATACGGCAACGATCCAGACACCTTAAAAATCACAACCGATGTAAGTTAATTCTCTCACTCTCTTTTCAAAAGCCAGTAAAAATATCAAAATATCAAAAAGTCAAAACGGTCAAAAAGCCAAAAAGCCAAGAACAAACATAAGTGTTGCCATCGCTAATTCTATTCTTTCCTTCTCTTTCCAAAAGCCCAATGATCCCTATGAAGGATACATCTACTCCCGACTGTCTGCACCAAACACAACCCGCTTCGAAGCGATCCTCTCCAAGGTTCTAAAAGGACCAACACTAACCTACGCATCGGGACTCAGTGCCTTCCACGCCATCCTAGTCCTGCTGAATCCAAAACGGATCTCTATAGGTGAAGGGTATCATGGATGTCACGGCGTGATCGATATCCACACTAAACTCACGGGACTCAAGAAACTCAGTCTCGATTGTGCAGCTGAGGAGTTACAGGCTGGAGATATTGTGCATGTTGAGACTCCGTTGAATCCTTATGGGACGGCGAGGAATCTTAAGGCTTTTGCTGAGAAGGCTCATAAGAGGGGTGCTTTTTTGACTGTTGATGCTACTTTTGCTCCGCCTCCTCTTCAGGATCCGTTTCTTTGGGGTGCGGATATGGATATTGTTATGCATAGTGGCACTAAGTATATTGGTGGTCACTCGGATATGCTATGTGGTGTGTTGACTGTTAATCCAGCTAGGGAAAAGGAAGGTTGGTTTCAAACTCTTCAGAACGAGAGGTTGTTCTTGGGGAATGTGATGGGGAATATGGAGGGCTGGCTTGGTGTTAGGAGTTTAAGGACTTTGGAAGTCAGAGTTGAGAGACAAGCTTTTAATGCTGGCAAGATTGTAGAGTGGTTAGATGGTGCTCTTCACCCAGAGAAAGAGACATCGGGCAGCGATAATGGCCAGATTGTAGGTCGGGTTGTAGAGAAGATTGAACATGCTAGCTTGCAGGAAGAGGATCTCAAGGATGGCTGGCTTGAGAAACAGATGCCAAATGGATTTGGGCCTGTCTTCGCCATCTGGATGAAGGAGGAAGCCTTTGCACGTCGGTTACCTAGCAAGCTGGCACTTTTCCATCACGCCACAAGTTTAGGAGGTGTTGAAAGTTTGATTGAATGGAGGACGATGACGGACAACACTGTTGACGGGCGTCTCCTTCGTGTAAGCATTGGCATTGAGGGATGGGAGGACTTGCGAGATGATCTACTCCAAGGCTTCAAGGCTTTGGCCGTAGAATCTACAAAGAAGCCATAGAGATTAAATAGAAAACAACTCGTCTAGATCCTTGATCTCCACTAAATTGTACAGTCTCATCATCCACATGAAACTCTTCACATGGCCAGCCACAGCCGTTGCTAATCCTCATTCCTGAGGTTAGCTATTTTCTAAAGGCGGACACCATTCCGTAATTAACACCTTGTTGCATGTCGTACAAATTCTCCGAAAAAACTGGTCGAGAACTAGATGAAGGGTTCCAGAGACGTTTGGAAATTGGTCCAACGAGGGGCTAGTTTCTGGAGCGGTGACGGATCGGGATTAGGAGCATCAGAGATCGGGTCCCGACTCCTCTCGCCAACCATTGTTGGGATTGTGCGGTTAGGCTTTTGTGATGCGCTTTTTTGGTTCAAACTAGTCAATACAAACCTGCCGCTCGGTAGAAAAGAAGCGATAGACTTGCAAAGTAAATTGATTAAAACGTTGTGTTAACCCCAAAGAGCTGCGTCTAAAGTGGGGTATCTATCTGAATATCCTTAGCAAAGGATCCAAAAACACTTTTGATAATGCCAAACGAAATAACAAAAAACTCTTCAGATCAGTGGTGGAAGAGTCTGATAGATTGCTCCACGAAAGTGATGCCGAGCTTCTCTGCCGTCTCGAAGACTGCAGAATCGTTCTGGCTACCACTTGGTGCAGCAATGTACTTAGCACCCGAGCGACCCGCTCTGTAGACGTTGTCGATGAAGGGAAACTATGAGAGATTAATATTTGTTAGATATTGATTATCATTTGGATTACTTACGAATGCATCACTCGACACGGCGACTTCGCTCAGCTTGCCAAGCCACTCTTCTCTCTCCTGCTCGGTAAACGCCAGGGGGACTTCCTCGAAGAAAGACTCGTAACCCTCACGTTCTGGCCCGTCCTTTGGCAACTGACCGCTGACAAGCAGATCAATTGCGTTGCTCTTGTCCGGGCGCTTGGTGCCCTTCTTCCACTTGATGCCGAGAACTCTTGGGTTGAAACGCAACCACCAGTTGTCTGCCTTGTCGCCTGCAAGACGTGTGCAGTGGATACGGGACTGCTGACCAGCACCAAGACCAATGATCTGGCCATTGAAAGCGTAGCACACAGAGTTACTTTGCGTGTACTTCAAAGAAATCGTAGCGACGGTCAAGTCTCGGAGTGCTGCTTTGGACAATGGTGCAGAGTCTTTGGGTGTGTAATGATTGAAGTGAAAGATTTCGGTGAGATTTTGACATCGTTACGATGCTGAGTTAAGGTGATACCATAAACAGTTCTCGATTCCTGATCGGCCGGCTCATAGTCGGGGTCCATCTGAAGAACGAGGTACTTGCCACCCTTCTTCTTCTTCAAAATCTCAAGCGCTGCGTCCTCGTAACCAGCAGCAATGACACCGTCAGAGACTTCTCTGGAGATGATCTTTGCAGTTGGAACGTCAACAATATCGCTCAAGGCAATCATATCACCGAAGCTGCTCATCCGGTCAGCACCTCGAGCACGGGCATATGCTTGTGCTAAGGGAGAGTTCTCCAAACCCTCAATATCGTCAACCATATATACCTTTCGCTCCTCAGCGGAGAGGGGTTCTCCGATAGCGGCGCCAGCTGGCGAAACGTGCTTGAAGCTGGCAGCTGCTGGAAGTCCCAGAGCACCTTTCAATTCCTTGACCAACGGCCATGCATTGAGAGCATCAAGGAGGTTGATATATCCAGGTGATCCGCAGAGGACCTTGAAAGGCAGTCGTCCAGATTTGACAAATGCTGCTGCGGGTTTTTGGTGAGGGTTGGCCCCATAGCGAAGAGCCAGTTGCTGGTTTCCGTCACTTGCATATTTTTCTCGGAAAAATCCAGCGATGGCTGCATCATATCCTGCTGTGTGCTCAAAGGCCTTCAGTGCATAAAGATTTCTGCTACTCTCTGAAATCTCACCCTTCTCAAGCTCCTGCAAGAATTCGGGATAGTCATTTGGGTCGCTGAGAATGGTAACTCTAGCATGGTTCTTTGCAGCAGCCCGAATAAGAGTGACACCTCCAACATCAATCTCTTCGACAGCTTCGGGGATAGTGACATTTATCTTGGAGATTGTGTCCTTGAAGGGGTAAAGGTTGCAGATAACATAGTCAACTTTGTCGATATTCTGTTCGGCAAGATCTTTTTCATCCGAAGCAATATCGCGTGCGAGGATGCCGGCATGGACCTATGTAGGTAGGTAAGAAGACTGAATGGGTGTATATATCGGGGAAACAAACTGCTGGGTGAAGGGTCTTAACACGTCCAGCCAACATCTCAGGTGCGTGAGTAATGTCGGAAACATCTCTGCGGAAAAGAAGTTAGCTTCTGAACAGATGCTATGGCAGGAGTAGATAACTCACCCAACAGCAAAGCCAGAATCTCTGATCATTTTGGCAGTGCCACCAGAAGCAAGGATGCGCACATTGTGCTGGATCAATCCTTTGGCAAGGTCGAGTAGACCGGTCTTGTCATAGACAGAGACGATGGCAGTCTTGAGTGTGGACATGGTGCCGGTTGTAGGACTCTGTTGGCTTGGATTTATTTTAGTTTTGGGCACAGCACGAAAGAGAAAAGATCAGGGGAGGAAAGGGAGAATAGCAAATACCTTTATACCCTTCAGACAAACTTCAGATTTCTCTTTGCTAAGAGTGTCGCCAGAGCACACTTTCTTTTTGAAAGCGCGCGGGATACAGTAGCGGGGCACAAAATATCGGAGGTGGGGTGGAACAAAAGCACCCCCCTAGTCCATGGCGCACGCAAACTCAACGCAAACGCCAGTGAAATTTCTGCTTATGATTACCATGTTTGCACTGTTACACCTCGGATGTTTTTATTGGTGTGTTGTGCTGTACGTCACAGTCTACTCATTCAGTATTCTCTAATTATTCTCTTCAAGTGCTGAATGAAAGCAACAAACGGGTAGATAATATGTGTACGGACTATTTTTCTTCTTCTTTGGTGTATGCTAAGCTCTAAGGGGATCGCACAAGAACCTAGTGGGAGCCTCCCATGTGAACAAGTAGGTGCAGTACCTTAGCTACTACAGGCAGGCAGGCGAATGAGTTCTATGCGTGCACGAAAGTATCTTTGACCTTTTCCACGCGATGCCAAATCCAGGCAAGAACTCTTATCAGATAGAGCCACAAGGCTGTGTTGTATTGCATGTATGTATAGCTCTACAGGATTTGGTGGTATTTTGCTTTTCAATTTTGAGATGCACCTACCTAGAAGCAGGCCTAAATCAAGCGGAGATTGTACTGTACTGTAAATGTAGATCTTCTCTAAAGTCGTCTGGGTCTCAAGAGTGAAGTTTCTGGAATGCACGAGGCTGAGGTGCTGAGGTGACATTTCATCCATCCGTCTTCTGCTTACTAATCCACCACTACTTCAACCACACCCTTATTTTCTATCGACGCGCCACCATCTTCAAGCTCATCAGAAGCCTCCAAAAAGTTCACCACCAAGACTCGACGCGCGCGAAGAGCTCACCAACACCATATTCTTCTACGCAGCGCCTCCCCCCATACCGAAATCAACATCTTACCAGCGCGCACGTCTTGAGCTCAAGCGCAACTTTCCCACGATCAAAACCGCACTTCCCATAAACCTTTCGCCCATCATCAACATCATCCGCATCGATGGCTAATTACCTCGCCTCCATCTTCGGAACCGAAGCCGACAAAGTCAACTGTTCATTCTACTACAAGATTGGCGCCTGCCGTCACGGCGATCGCTGTTCACGAAAGCATGTCAAGCCATCCTACTCGCAGACGATCCTACTGCCCAACCTGTACCAGAATCCAGCTTATGACCCCAAGGTCAAGATGAACGCCAGTCAGCTACAGAACCACTTCGATGCTTTCTACGAGGACTTCTGGTGTGAGATGTGCAAGTTTGGAGAGATTGAGGAGGTTGTGGTTTGTGATAATAATAATGACCGTATGTTTTCTCTGTTCCCCTACAGCCCTGCCTTTACTCTTTCGTGGACGAGCTTTACTAACATGGTTGAACTTAGATTTAATTGGCAATGTTTACGCGCGATTCAAGTATGAAGACTCAGCACAGAAAGCCTGCGATGCGCTAAACTCCCGCTGGTACGCAGCACGCCCTATCTACTGCGAACTGTCGCCCGTGACAGATTTCCGCGAAGCATGTTGTCGATTGAATAGCGGAGAAGGCTGTGTCAGAGGTGGTTTTTGCAATTTCATTCACAGGAAGAACCCGAGCGATGAGTTGGATAGGGAGTTGGAGCTCAGCACTAAGAAATGGCTGAGGGAGAGGGGCAGAGATGAGAGGAGCGCAAGCAGAAGTCCAAGCCCAGAACCAACAAGGAAGAGATATTAGGGGTCTACTCGAGGCCGAGACTGAGCACGCAGGACAGGGGTGCGCGGAGAATTGAATTTGATGTGAAAGAAGACTTAGGAAGTTGTATTCTTGAAGTGGTTAAATTTGGCGTTACTGGTCATTTTGCAGCTTTTGCTAAGGGGGTAAAAAGCTTGTATGTGTATCATAGCTTCTAAAAGAAGCGCTATTACTTCTAAATCCCCAAGCGACGATCGCCTCCCATTCGTCAAGACTTCTATGGTGAGAAGAAAGTCACGTTCTGCTTGTAATTTCGTGCACTGCGCAGTACTCAGCGCCGGTTGTTACCCTTTTCGCAACGCCAGGCCTGTCTAGGCTTCCAAACCATTAAATTTCATAATCCACTTCCATTTTATTCTTCAGCATCCACAAATTCATCCAGACTTTTAGTATCCGTGTCTTCCCTTCTCAGCGCTGGATTTGCTTTCGGAAGGTTTTCTTTTAAGTCCTCATGGAAGTCGATTAATGGATCCTTGGTCTGACTTCGTTCAGTACTAGTATCTCGAAGTGTACGCTCCAAATTCTTCTGCTCTCGCCCATTGTTTTCAGTCTGAGCACTTATCAGATCTGAAGGGAAGTGAGAGGCAGGTGCTTGAGGCTCAGGGGTTTCACCGAAGTCAATGAGATCGGGCCCTGTACTTGGCTGTTGCACCTGCTGGCTTGGGGTGTGATTGGATGGCGCTTGTGGTTCAATATGCGGGTGTCGGGGTGGTATTACGTTCTTTGCTAGGAGTTTCTGACCTTTGAGAATTGCAGTAACTGCTAGGATTTGTTCAGTTTGTTCCTGAGGGGTTTTGCCATCACTAGGAAAAAGATTAGCTGCCTGGTACCATCAAAATGGTTGAACACCCACATGGTAGCATTTAATATCCAGTCCAAATCTTCTTCGCCTTCTTCGGGACCACCGGGACCTCCTTTAACATGTCTGAAAAGTGTTGGGTTCCATTCTACGCCTTCTTCGGCTCTCCGGGCTGCTTCATCTCTTTGCTGGTCCTCGACCTTTGTCTTCTCATCTGTCGCTACTACGTGATCGCGTTGTATGACTGCTTTTGCAGTCGGTAGCCACAATTTTTGAGATTCGCGGTCTCCTTGCTCTTCGAGAGGTCGTACAATTGGGGCTGTTGGTTTCGCGTTTGTGGCATTGAACAAGACATCCTTCTTCCCGGTCTGTATGGCAAACTATTAGCAAGGACTTACCACACTTAATTACGCGAAGGTTCGTACCCTTAAATCTTTGATTACCATCTCTCCGCTCCACATTCCTGATAGCTCAAATAGTGCTTCTCCGGTCTTGTCGTTCTTTATCGTTCCGCCGATAGCATTATAAGTGCCACCGAAGTAACCTTTCGTTTTGAACTCGATATCGGCACTCAGGCCAAGTTCTGGGCATCTCACAAAGCTATGGTCGCCAAGCTCATATTTCATTTTCCCAAAAAGGATACCGCGGGCGTACATGTTTGGTTGAGTAAGAAAACTTGGGTAATAGTCAGTGAGAAAGCCCAAATTAGCAAGGAATGCCACGAGCTTACTAGCTTTCGCCCTTCCCACTCTGTCCTCGGTTGAGGAATCGCAGTATGGCAATACCTTCCATTAAACTAGCTGCAGAGTTACCCAAAAACTTACTTCGAGGCTTCAGGCACCCGTCAATTCGAATGTGGTGCTCCGGTGCCATATAGAAGTAGCTTGACTTTGGAGGGTGATGTGATGTCTGTTCGGATATGTAGTAGCCCTTTGTATGGTCGGGGTATTCCCAGTAGCAGGTGAAAGTCTCGCCCAGAATGGGATTAAGCGGCTTCTTTACACCTCTGCAGTTTAGATCAGCACCATGACTTGAATTACAAAGTCCAGTGCTTTGCTTACGGTGGTTTAATATGCCATCCACTTAGGTAGAACTTCACAACTGCTACAAAGCGCTGGGTAGGATCTTCGATTTCCGGCATGGGAAGCAGTGTCTCTGGATGTGCCATAAAGCTGCGTTTTGATCAGCATGCAACGTTCCAACTACCATATTTCCCACTTGTATACGCACTTGGTTATTCTTTCCAGCATACTCCGGGGCTCGAGGATGAACGTCGGCAGCACAACTCGGCTCAGGTCTGCGCCTGGCCGAAGCTGCGAAATTATGTGTGAGAGGACTGGGTAATCATCAGCTTGAGTTGTCCGTAGCTGTCATCATCGCTGCCCTCACCATTTCCCTGCTCTGGCTCTACGACGGTTGTCTCCTCCTCCGCCCCATCCGACCGCACCTCGTCAACAGAAGATCGGTTGCCTGCATATCCAGAAAAATGTTAGCAACATGTGGTTGTCTTTCTCACAATCCAGCCTCGAACAAGAAAGGAATGCAGCAAAGGTACACATACTTGCCGCGGAAGACCGGCGATGGGAATGCTCTTTGAGTCCCGTAAGACTGACCATGTTCGCAGTATGGCGTCACTATGTAGCTTGGTTGTAAAGTTATTAGGGAATATGTTGGTTGCGATGTGATGTTGAACAAGTGAGGCTGTGTTGATGTCTACCTTGGACCTTGGAGAAGGCCGACAGATAATTTGCCCTAAGCAATGACGCTGGCTGGTGGTGACGCATGGGGGTCTGCCAGGCGCAGGCAGAAGAAAACAGAGGATCGGATTGGAGGGGTCGCCAAGAGAATCCCACCCAACTCACCCGGTGATTAAGAGGCGCGCGCCCTCCACTAAATCACTAAATCACTAACTGGAATTGTTTTTTTTATTTCCGGGGATCCCATTCATTCACCTACTCCGTTCCCGTACGAAGTACGACAAATTACTATTCTTGTACACTCTGCGGCTTGACTGACTATCGTATTGCTGATGCTTTTTTTTTTTTTTTTTGTTGAGCGTTTAGGCGTATTTACAACCTACTTACCTACCTACCTGAGGTACCCAGAGTCAAAGAGTCCCCGCCTAAAAACCATAAAGAGAGTGTAATAAGGCGCTTCAACCCACCAAGCTTTGATTAAAAACTAGCGCTCAGGCTACCCAACCCTCGGGATTCATGTCAAAAGGTCAATTTTGTTTCTTTAACTTTCCGGGCTCTCCAGCTGTGAATTCTCCTCTTTGCACAACACCACAGAAATTCAAAAAGCGGGGTTCCTTTTATCCAAAGCCGAGGTCGCCGTGCTAGATTATAAACATGTATCAAGGTAGTGAGCAAAACTCGATCACTTTACGAGAAGTCTCACAGCTTAGGATGTCTTACTATGACCTAGACTAATGTAGACGTATCACCTGCTTATGTGGTTTGATATTATACCTAGGCATAGTATCTCCATCTGAATGAGAAATTTCCAACTATCATTCATGTGAAGCTGCAAGTATTGTGACAGTACCTTACCTAGGTAGTAGTAGTTACTTTGCTTCCTAGATCATGTACTCAAGCGCGACTTATTCACTCCTTACCTACCAAAACCGGCAGTTTCTCCTAGTCTTTGGCAAAACTACTATGATAAAACTCTTCCTGTAAAATTTGCGAACTTTGAATACAAGGCAGCTCCCAGGTTTCTTTATCAATGTAGAAATTAAGACCATGGTTTCTATGCCAATAAGTAGAGTTTAATATTAAATGCCGTGGTTTTTGATCACAATATAATTTGCTAAGCGAGGCAATTAGCTTTCTTAATAAAAAACGTCAATATAGTCCCAAAACATGTACTGGTCTCCAACAAACCAGTAGAATGGCCTGCTGGCCCAATGGCAAGGCGCTTGACTACGATTTCCAATTACGGAAGATTCGAATCAAGAGATTGCAGGTTCGATCCCTGCGTAGGTCAAGAAGCATTCTTTTTTGTTCATTTGGCGTATCCCAACAGTTCTTTTTTGTTGTCGCTGTTGAAGAACGTTTTGAAACTGGCGGCTTTTTTTTTTGCCCCTCGTACTGCAGCTGCCAGTTTTTCCGCACAATCAGCCATATCGTTACCGAAAGAGTGAGGCGAGCCCCTATTCCTGCTACGCGAGGCTGATAGCGTACCCAAGTCTATGTTAAGTTGCAGAATGATCTCTTGAACCAACTCGTATGGCAGCTTTGCGCTTGACAACTTTTGAGATCACGCAGCGGATAAGTCAAGAGTTCTTAACTCGTCTACTGCCTAAAGCATTATTATGCACAATACCATTATGTGAGAGGTTTATCTTCAATTATTACAAGCGTTTATTATTATGTACCTAGACAATCCCAGCTTTGTAAGCCCAGTGTGCTCTGTTCACTCCGCAACCTATGCTCCGTGCTATAGAAACGCAACTTGCTATCCACCCAGTGCTGTCCTGATACTCCAGCGTTCTAAAATACAAGCAATGGCCCAAGACCCATATAAACTCCGCGAAAAACTTTTCCAGCAAAGAGATTCGTTGTTGTGCAATTGCAAAGGGAAGAAAATTTGTGCTATGTATGTCACAGTCTTCCAGGAGATGACGTCCCGCTAGTTCGTTCATTGACGACCTCAGCCGAGCTTCCCAGATAGTCGGGGTTTTGCGAAGGAGTTACAGTGTGAATATTGTGCTGATGTACATAGCCCATACTTGTTGGCCTATCGCTCTCAACATCGCCTGCGAAGTGGCCAAGGGCTGAGTTATTTCGTGAGTGGCCTGGCTCCTCTCCAGGTCCAATACTCGATCTTGATGAGACGGCAGAATGTCGTTTATTCGAGCTTGAGCGAGCGAAGGGGAATCCAGGGTCCAATGAATCTTGCGGTCTATGCTGACTAGACGGCCCTGATTTTGAAAGATCCACGCTCAAGGACTTTCGCCTAGAACTCTTGCGGGGAACAGTAGGGACCAGAGGAATGTCCGTCAGTGCAGGCTGGTACTGGGGGTGCTTTGAACTAGCTTTAGAAGGAAATCTGCTGGGTAGCTCGATATCCTCACCCGGCGACTGGATTCCTGGCAGGGACGGAGGCACATCTGAGATTCTTGTAAATCGAGGAGCAACATGCTCATCTTCGGATTCATCCTCGTCGTCCGACTGTAATGGACTGACTAAATTCCCACTGCCCACTTCCTCGTCAACGCCATCTTTAGCATGGGTCGGGGAAGCCTTCGATGCCCCATCAGGAGATACTCGTGCGGGAACATCATCATCCTCAGTATCCGAGTCAATAGGTCCGTGCCGTGCTCCACCGGTGGCCACAGGAGGTATTCCTTCTGGGGGAGTTTCTTGTCCGGGTGCATTTCTGGCCTGCATCCCAGGAGGCATCCGAGAGCTTCTTACTACTTCGAATCCTTTCCCCTTCTCTTTAGTCTTGCCTCCAAACAGACTCTTAAACCACCCAGCCGCCGAAGCTGGAATGCCAGTTGGGTCTGCTGGTCCAGTTTTGATTCGACGACTCGGTATGTTAGCATTAAGAGCTGGACCTCGAACGCCATAATAAAAGTCAACCTCTCTTGTTGCATAATCGGCCTGTGACCGTCTCACTTCATTTGGAATAGCATCAGGTGGTTGTGCGGGAACAGGCGTGCCTCTTCCAGATATTGATGGACCTTCTGGTGACTGAGGAGCATCATTTGCGCCAGTGTCGGGTCGGTTGCCCCAGTCTCCACTTGCCCAGGAGCCACGGCTTTTTGCGCCTGGAGAATAAGCTTCTATTGTTGGCCGTCGTGGTCTTGGTGGCCGATAATAAGGATCCGCAGCATCTGCAGTAGATAATCCCAATGCCGGACCCCGATGTCTAGTTTGACCTGGCGGAGCTGCTGCCGAGGGTAGAAAAGAGAAAACTGCTGGCCTCCCCTGGAGTCGATGGTGTATAGGAACTCGATCCGCTCAAGTGGTTCGCATGTATAGGGCCAAATGGCTCGACGCCGGTAGACTCTAAAGCAGCACTTTGCCGATTAAGGAGTATGCCTGTACTACCTGCTGATTCTGCTCTCATCCTATTTCCATTCGCAGCATACTCCTTTCGATCGGCTTCGGCGTCAGCATGTAGCATCGCAGCACTAGATAGTTGGCTAGCTCTAGAGCCAGCATCACGTCTGGGTAATCGCCTCGACAACTGCCGCATCCCGAAGACTCTGACCAGTCCACCTCTCGCAGCACCAGTTTCGTCGTCTCCTCCTGCCCCTGCCATCCGAGCTGCAACTTCGACAATAGTCTGAAGGGCGTTCAAAAGAAATCCGAAAACAAGCACCAAGGCGTGCAACAAGAGGATGGTGTACCCAATCCATCCCTTAGGGCCGTCAGTTACACCAAGTGAGGGAACAAAGGAAATCATGAGAAGAACAGTCGTGAACCTAACCGCGGCGAAAACAGTGTGATAAAGATTATTTGATGTCACAGAGTGAAATGGCCGAAATGCGTGGAGCGTTAAAACAGTAATGACTTCGCAAATCGCGAGAAGAACAAGCTGAGCAATGCCGGATGGCTGGACTGCACCAATTGAGACCCCGCGAACAAATGTTAAAAGAACTGGTACAAGAGCGAAGGGTGCCGCGTTGTCAGAATAGGTGTTATACAATGACCCATAAAGAAGGACTGTGGGCAAGTCGTCGAACAGAAATGATTTAGGTTTCGTAGACGCTATAAGATGGAGCAGCAGCCAGCCAGCGAAGCCTATTATCAGTACCAAGAGTACCACGGCCATAGCTACGGTATACGGAGGTGACTTCGACGCTACAAACCAACTGAAACATAGAAAGAGCGACAACTGGTAGGAGGAAGTAATTAAACACGATCCGGATAATGTTTCCTATCGAGAATGGCATGTTCTTCGCCCGTAAATCCTCTTCTTGGGTGCCTCTCAAGTGTCGATAAGCCCATCTTGCGGCAAGCCCAACTTGTATGAAAACAAGAACTGCTGCAACGATGACCAAGAGCCAGATGGCCATACCAGTCCATACATCATCAACTGCATTTAAGCCAACTAATTGACGCATCTTGTCAAGGCCAAATGTTCCATTCGGGACATACATTCCGTCGATAAGGCTGATGTCACCAGTCTGGTTGCCCACAAAGCTCTGATTGAACATGAGCGTAGACCAGGCAACCTTGCTGACAATAGGTTGATAGAATCCCGGGTAATTGAGAGTCAAGGCTCCGGTCAAGACGACAAATTGAATGTATTGTAAGCAGTCCCCGAAACCAGGTGTTACTAGACGAAGAAGATCAGTGTCTCGGCCATAATTGGTCGTCCATCGGAAGGTATCAGTTGAACCCCAGGGACTGAAGACTCCAGCAAAGGCCGTTGCAATACCAACTGCAATCAAAATAACAGCAGGTATGTACTTGATCACGCTGCTTAGCCCAGTTCCTAAATCAGGTGTTATGTTTGCCGAGATACATCCAATCGTTGTAGCAGCACTATCCCCATTCTTAACCAGTAGAGTAACGGTAAGAGTCGTAAAAGAGTAAGTTGAATAAAAGTTGTTTGACATAGAAAAGGCAGGTAAGTCGTAAGGATTGCTCCTGTTGTAAAGTCAGCCTCCACTTGAAAAGATTCAACATGGCCCCACCAGATAACTTACGCGTTTGCGGTGAGGTGAAGGCAGGCCCCAGAGGGCACGATGCGTTGATCAGTTGATTGCACCAATCCAGAGCTACACTCCAAGGTTCGTATGTAAGTACATTGACCTTATTGTACACTGTCGTCAACTTATTGACTCCATCTGGGTCTGGAACATCTTGGATCTTCCCATCGGTCTGGTTCCCATCACTCCAATACGCTGTATCATTCCAACTAGGAAGGGCCACCAGAGGAAGTGACCCGGTTACATTTCCCCAGACTGTAACCTTCAAATTATGTGCCGGGTCGGTGGTGTTGAAGATGGCGTTTACGTAGAGGGGAACGAACTGCAGGAACACCGGTGTATCATGCTGATAGGACTCGGAAAGACAGTTCGTGAAGTCGATGAACACCGCAGAGGCTGGAGTGATCCACAGGCTCGTAATCAACATCAAGAACCATGCCATCGGGGCTAAATGTGTCCCTGGGAGCCATCTGGATGATTTGTACCGCAGAACTCGAGCCGAGAGACCTTTACTAGTAGATACGGTACTGGAACATCGTTCGAGTTCGTCCTTGTCCCTCCTGACATCCCAATCCACCCTGCTGTCTGTTGCCATTATTGTTGAGGCAGATCCTTCAGTATTTTGGTGGCGGTCATCGTGTCGTCGCTGGATGGCCTGGATGCCGGTCATATCCATGGCGGCATTGGGAAGCAACTGCCGTATCATCGACGAGCAGTGATGGCGCATACGCAGACAACAACGTCGTCCTCGATTCTCACTCAGAACGCCATTATGTTTTGGTGATCAATTGTCCTGGCGGCGAGTGACGATGAGGAGGTCCTCCGGCATAAATTTGATGATTATTGGGTGCCTGGCGCCGTGTGAAACCCGATTCTGGCACTTTATCCGCCCAAGCTCCAACCTTGCTTCCTGCGAGAAGTACTGGTACTGTACTTTGCCACGAACTACTACTTGCCTTAGACTCTGGGGGAAATTCCAGAGCAAAGTTAGGGGGTGAATTGAATTTAAATGAAGTATTTGAAGTAGAGGACAGAAAAAAGAGCGTATGTGTTTGTGTGTATGTGTGTGTCTGGGTCGAGGCAAGGGGGGAGAAGACTGCGTGTATGGAATCTTTTCACTATTTTACTGTACACAGTGCACAAGTCTCGTATCCAGGTTGTGGAGAGATCATACTTACCTATATGCTGATGATGCTGCGCCGCAGGGGTCAGATAATCTGTAGGTTCCACTTAAATAACAATTGCGCTGTACAAATCCCCCTTCAGAAATCAAAAATCAAAAATCAAAGAAACATTCCTTGACGTTCTCTCCATGCTTTGGTTATTCTAAGTAATAGCATCTCCGTCGAATCTTAACTTTGGGACTTATACCAGAGATCTTCACCACAAACAAGTCAATAGTCCGATCTACAGGGCCTGGTGGGGGTCCCTTCACGACATCCACAGTGCTCCTGCTCCTCTACAGCAACGGGCGCACTCCCTTTTCGGCACTCGTATGATGCTTCTTTCTCATCGTGTTTCGCTGTGGCGTCAAAGTGTCGCTCAAGGTTGTCGATCATTTCAAAGACCCTTCCTACTGGCCCAACAGCAGACCATCTATTTTCAGGACCACGGAACGAGCCTATGACGTTGTGTGTGACTTAGAAAATTCCCCGAATGTGGGTTGATAAGATTTGTGGTGGCAGTGGCAGTGTGCAAGATATCCTCAGTAATGTTAAGCACTTTTATAAACTCGAGTATTGAACCCCCTAAGGTCCTCTTCAATCTTGAGCAGTGCAAAAATTAAAAGCGACGTCAACAGTGCGCCAACAAGGTGCCAACAGCAGACTGGCAAGTGTTGTCAATGATGTACTGTACTTCCGTACGAGCTTACGAGTACAAGTACGGTTTTTCACCCCGCGGGGCGGCTCCCTGTGCCAATCAACGTGATTACCACCAGAAGAACAGATGAAGTCATTCTTCCTTGCCGTCGATAGCGCCTTTACTGAATACTTTTGAAAGTAACCTCCCTGTCTGAACAGCTCTGAGAGTTTTAGGGCAGGAGCTCGTTGGACCTTAATGTCTTTCCAACCCGTTATTGGGCGCAACTTTTCTTGTCGTAAGCTAGAATAGTAGTGGTGACCAAGTTTGAATCACTCAACCTATACTAAATATTCCTCCAAGCGCTACTGGTAGTTACTATCTATAATGCCCTATAATTATGAATGATTAAAGGTTGAGCCTAATGATACTTTGCTGTTGTACTTGTACTTTGTGTACTTTTGTACGTGCAGTGTCTTTTCCATTTGCTAGCCTAATAAGTTACGCAAAACAACAGCATCAACTGCAGACATATCCACCTTAATCACAAGACTTGGCTAACAAAAGGAGGGATCCACTATACGGTACATAATTCTACACAGCCACAATAAACCCAAGCACGGGGTACGGGGTACCAACGCAGAGGAGCTGAGCACAAATTCTCGCCATTTGCGGTTCTCATCCCTCAGTCTTTTGTGGCATTTCCAGTAAGCACTTATAGGAATACGACCAAAGCCTCTTGTATAAAACGAAAGTGGCCCAAGAGAGAAATCTACTCCACTGCCAATGGGTAACATGCCTATGATATTTGATTGTCTGTTGGGGTATCCTTTTAAAGACTAGATGTGCCACAATTCAATCATATTTTCTAGGCTATACAACAATTTCGCGTGCGCTATAATTCTTACGCTTATTGAAGTATCTATATAGATTATACGTGGCACCATAAGTTTATAGTGCTTTATTTTAGCGGTTTTATCAATGCGCCACAGTCTTACTTATTCACGTCAATAACTAAACTAACACTTCGCATAAAAGAAGGGGAAGGCATAGAATACGATGCACAGCCCGTATCAACTCAGTTTTACTAGAGAGTTATCTGTTTCAAGATGGGAAATTAATAATTTTTTCCTTCTCAAGATTTGGACCCCAAAACTTCGTAGGGTTTGACGTTTTAGTGGAAAAAGAGTGCTGCCTATTTCATCACAACTACCTTCCGCCGGTTGATACTCACCAGCTTGAATTTCCAAAGGCTAGAGCTCACTAAAATCTGCTAGGGATGTGAACGACGACGACTTCTAACTATACAACATCAAATAATACCCTTTAGGTTCCTCGAGCTAAGCAAACGTCACCAAAACTATGTCGAGTATGTCGTGCTACTACTGCTAGCGACGAGGCTGACATAGCCTAAGCGACGAAAGAACTAGAAATGTATGGCTTCTTCCTTTAGGGCTATTAGACACTAATTTAAGCTGTTAAGTAAAATCTTTAAGCACCGAAACTTAATTTGTTAATTCCAATTCTACACTTCTATCATACCTTATAATATGCTGTACGTCCCAAAACTGTATCATCATCGCCTTGGAATACACTTTAAACTCGCTCTATGTGCAGTTTTTATGTAATAATCATCATTAGATTTCTATACAATATCCTCTGTTTCGCTATGTCTTGCCTTGGAATATACGTGTATAAGAGAGCTTAGCCTCTACCTATCTGGTATTTGTATCGAATTTGTTATTGTATTGGTTGTTATTTGGTATGTAGTTACTGCTGAGAATTTCTGGGGTGAGTTAGATAGAGGAGTGGACATATGAGATGATTTGAACAGGCTGGAGGTATTTTCTGTTAGATATTAGGGCATGTACAAATCCTGGTACTACAATAGATGGTGTCGGATCTGAAGAGGAGGTGTGATTGTTTAGAGTGTAAGCCTGGTTTGTATGCTTTTATAGGTATGCTTAAGTTACCATACGCACCAGTTTATGAGAGTGTGTTTTACGTGTATATCTATTCAGATTATTTGAGTAACTTGTGAGACATAGAAAGATCCCCTCAAATAATTCCATCCCCACAATGTCCACACCAACCACAATCCTTATCACACAAAGCCCAATTCTGATCCTCAAACATATCAAACCTATAACGTTGTTGTCCACCATATTCATTCCTAGCCCTTACTCCATTCAACCCATCCCCATCCCTATCCCCATTCCCATTCCCTGTGCCTTTCCTCCGATTCTTCCTCTTCTTCTTCTTTGTTGACTTCTTCGCAACATTATTACCCTCCTTAACAAAAGACAACGGAATAGAAGACATCCGCTGGTTTGCTCCGCTAGTCTGTGGTAAAATCGGATTACTACCTTGAAACGGGATGAACTGAATTTTTCAGAGAGGATATCGATTAGTATGTAAGAATATGTACTATGCCCCATAGGTAGATTATAATACTTACGCCAAACCCATCAGTTCGGTCATCGTCTTCTAGAGTCAAAGTGTGCAGACTCTCCTCTAGATTCATGAGTATTTGTATTATTTGTTCTAGGGATTGTGCCGGTGGTGCTGGTGGTACTAGTGGTGCTGCTGGTGCTGGTAGTGGTGCGACTGGTGTCTTATGCTTAGGTGAATCACGTTGATGTTGAAGCATAGCATTGTGATTCTTGAGTGTCCTCCCGCAGGTACAGATAGCTGGTTTGGGCTTATCCATGATTTGAACTGTAGATATTGATGACAGGACTGGATCTGAAAATGATTGTACTTATCACTGATGGTTTTCCGTAGATGTTATGTCTGAGGTTCTGAGGTGTTGAGGTGTTTGTAGTTTGTTAACCCCGCATAGCTGCATGCTTTGTTTGATGGCGAGTTGACATTTATGGCACCTTGCATATATGAGTAGTATAATAGCCAATAACACTTCTAATACTTGTTGGAGACCTGGCTAGCACTATGTTGAACGTTCAAATTGATATCGAGTTGACTTCTCGATAGATACCTTCTGTACTGGAACTATTAGCCCTCTTTGGGAATAAGTATACAACTACAATGAGGAGGTAGTAAGAAAGCCATAGAACAAAACCTTTTAAAATTATCTTATAGGATGAAATCGGATATCTCTTTTGAGAAGTGAAGGTTGTATACAGGGTGGATAGAGTGAAGGAGGTCTCTATAAGATAGCTAGCTAGCTACTTTAAGGGCAGCGTCTTCCGAGGTAGAAGTTATCTCTAAAACCAATCGTTCGGACACACAACAGAACGTAACTCCTGCCACCAGCGAAGAGGAACTTCAGTTCTTTGGGAGTTGCATTCATTACAGCAATGGTAAGACTCGTTCTTGATTGGTCCAGCCTCGACTTTATGTAATATATGTAGATGGTCAACTACTCTCCCCACAACGCCCGTCCCGATGGCTTTGAAGAACAGAAAGAGGAGTTTGCAAAAGAAACACCTGCATTACTTCGCATTACTGACTTGACTCTTGACCTTGAAGAAAATCGCTAGACGAACGAATTATACAGCTCAGGTAAGTCTGGTACACTTGTGAATTCAATAATCGCAGGCAAAAGGGTAGAAGCAACAAGAAAATAGTTTTGTCATTGCGTGTAAAATGCTATTATGCAGACTCCAAAACCTGGACGTGGATATCTCCCTTGACCCGCATACAAATGCAACATACGCTAAGCCAAACAATTGATGCCAAATGACCATGAAAATGCACGTATGTACGATCCCTATCCTATCATTTTCTAATAGACCCAATGCGAGATGCAACTTTGACAGGTGCCGGTAATGCTTGTGCGAACCTTTCACGTTCTACCAGGAAATATCAGTACACGCATGAAGATTTAGAAAGATGAGGAAAACATACCAGCTTCAGTATCGAAGACAATTGTGATATCATCATGCTCTCCGGGATACTCCGGCATATCGAGAGAGACAAAAGAACTTTCCATGCCAGTATCAGAATGTTCTCCTTCCCCCTTTGCTTCCTTCCCTTCTGGTTTTGTCTTAGGCATTGGAAACTTGGCGTCCACAATCTTCAACTGGAATTTGCCGCTACGGGTCGCGCTTTCATAGACGTCCGTTCCTTTCAAAGCAAAATTCATGCAATCGCCATGGCTGAAGTTCTCGAAGAATGCCACCAATTGAACAATCTTCTCCTTTTGGACAATCTGCAGTCTGGTCTTTTCTGCATCCCATTTCTTGTAAATTGGTACCACCATGCGACGACGGGAAATGTTGAATGATGCCGAAAAGCCATCATACAAAACCTGAAACCCTGTCAAGGCGGCTTGGAAGAGATGGAGCTCTTTTAGACTTGGAAAGGAATAAATGCGCGAGGTTTCCGATTCATTGATAGCTCGGAGGAGATGAGCTGCATCATGGATTAGTTCTTTGGGTACCTGGGCCTCTGATATGGAGATGGTCATGTCTTGTTGTTTTTGGCGTAGTACTTTAAGCTCGTTGGCAGTGTTCACGTCCAACCGGAGCTTGAGCTCGCCAGGCTCAACACTTAATCTATCTGTGATGCTACCTGCTTTGAAATCCATGATCACTCGGAGATGTTGTGAAAGAACTGTCTTGTTGCTTTGAAGGTCGCCTTCATCTTCATTGATTACTCGGATGCTCTGCCATTCCACAGGCTTCAGGAATCTCGAAAATCTTGCATCATTCACTGCATCTACCATCTCAAATGCTTTGACCTGAGCTTCAGCCACAATCGATTCTCCGTCAGCAAGAGCCGTTCCAGTAAGTTTCGTATGCATCTGCATTCGTTCATGGACATCATTGAACGTAAAAACCATCGTGGATTTTGTTGAGCCATCTTCAAACTTCAAAAGAAAGGCTGGAAAGCCTCCTTCACCCCGAAGAAAACCAAATTGGACAGGGAGATTGGGTGGGATATCTTGGTTTATACCGCTCAAGTTTCTCGTTTTGGGTCCCGTGACAATTGCTATTCGAAATCCCCGATGAAGTTTCCGAGCGCCAGTAGCTGCTTTCTCGGTGATAAGCCGTTCAAAAATGCGCACCTGACAAGAGGTGACAGCTTCCTTTGGAAACATTTGAGACTGGGGGTTCTGGTCGAAATGTTGAAATGCCTTTACGGTCGCTTCAAAGGCAACAACTTCATCCTGGTGTTGGAACAAGCTTGCGTGTATTTTGTTTTGGTAATCGTAAATGCCATAAAGTGCCCTAAAGTCATGTTGATTGCATTGAAGTCGAAGTAAAAAGCCCCTAGGCAACTTAATATCGACCGCACTATTCTGCGCCCGCCACGCCACGTCCTCCCATATTGGACCTTGACTCCTATCTGACTGTACGCAGAGCTGGATGATACCATTGGCGCTTGTAATTATCATTCTGAGCTTCTTCTCTTTCTGCCCACGAACAACGGATACCAAGGCCGGACAACGATATTGTTGGGATTCATCCTCTTCCATCAAGATGGCCTCAGCAAACATTCTACTATAACTGAATATCCTGCTAGTGTCGCCTAAGGGTAGTCCGTCTGATATAGACATTGTGAAAGTGTTCTTTTGATTCGAGACTAACGACCTGTTTCCCTCATCCCGAACCCAAATGGAAGGATCAAGACCTTGCTGTAATGGCGCCTCATCAGGATCCAATGGCATGAAATTATTCCGTTTCATCGACATGGTCAGCTTTCGCAAGTTGGTCATGATAGCTTGGCGTGTATCTGAAATGTCTGCCATGTCTGCACTTCCGATTCCCTGCGGAGGAGTGGCATTGGAAAGTTGTGGCGTAACATGGTCAAGCAACCATAATGCTTTAGCCAAATCGGCATGGGCTTGTTGACGTTTGATAAAGTTGTATTGCTGCGCTTCTGGACTGCTTGGTCGGTCCCTGACTGTGGCCTCAAGATTCATTCGGCCTTTCAAGAACCACCATGCAGCCGCTCGAGTGACGTCCATCAAGGAACAAGTAGAAATTGGCTTCACACTCTCGGTAGATAAACGAAATAATGTAAATAAATGAGCCATCCTTCTTGAGAAGTCCTGCAGAGCTTCATCACCCACAGCAACAGCAGCCTGTTGCAGTGTGAAGGTAGAGGATCTTGACAAAGTAGGATCGGGTTCAGGCTTTTCTGGAGAAACTGGGGAAACATACGAGTCTGGCGTTTGCGGCCGTAGCTCAGACATGACTTGTGACGGAAAATTCGTTGACGAAGAATCAGAAATATGGGAATTTCTAAGGGTATTTATTTGAAGCTGTTCCATTCCAGGAGTAAGTCCAGAGCCTGAAGCGGGGTCCGCAGAGATGTCTTCCAGAGATTCGGGGTCTAATAGAGTCGAAGCGGCTCTTGTTAGAGCCTCTCCTTCGTCTCTACGCATCTCCGCTTGAACTTTGGCAGCGAACGAGTTTGGGTCATCTGGCTCACTCTTTATAAATCCGTTATGCAAAGAATCGTCTGGCACACCACCAGATGGCATTTGAAAATGCACGTTGTCTTGAGGTGGACCGTTCTCTGTGCCTTGAATGGACTCATAACCGGTCTGCGTTCGCCGTAGTGGCCCCGGCCTGAAAGCATCTGGATAAGGTGGCCCTTGTGTATTGTCGTGTTGTGCACCATATCCAGCCTGGAATATTTGGCGACTTTCCGACGGCGGTGGTTGTTGACTGGGCAGACGTTGCGGGTGAGAATTTGCCCGTTTCCTCGATGATATGACAATAGTGGGCTCCTCTGATTCATCGCCTCCTACTCCAATAACTTCTGGCTGAGTAGTTGTGAATTGGACAGCTAGCCCCTTTCTATTTCGTCTTGGACTTGCTGAACGACCACGTCCCCTATTTGAACCGGTTATTTCAGCAGCAGAAGGCCATCGACGCGCATTCGCCGTATCGACTCGGACAATAGGAGGTTGTTGCGAGCCGATTGGAGACGTGGGCGTTGGTGTGGTCATTAGGAGCTTATCCGATGGGCCATAAAGGAAATCGGAGACATCATTGTTCTCGGTCGAGAGCTTTTTGTCCTTCCCAAACAACTTTCCTGCTTTCCCCTTCAGACCTGCACGAAAGTTATGCTTGTGATCATGTTCCTTGGCTGTGGGTGAATTTCGCTCCATATCAATGGCCTCGAGGAGTGCGCTGGTTGAGGATGTGAATGAAAGCGATAAATCGTAAGGTATGTTGGAGAACTAAGGCGGGGTATGTTTTGGATCTGAGAAGTAGCGGTAGTTTAGCATGAGGTAGGTTAGGAAGGGCGAAGAATGCTGCTAGCCACCTACTACTACTGGTCTTTCCCGCAAGGTTGATTGTCGACACACGAATATAGAACTTACAATTGCAGCATCACGCAGTCTCAAGGTGACCGCGTCAGTTTCTGAAACCAGAGGCCCCCGAATCCCCTTTGGAGTTGAATGCCAAGACGCTCCCCTCTGGCAAGGCGGCCAATGAAAAAGCGAAACACCGGCGTTGACGTTGAAAGAAAGATTTGGGGGGAGTGAACAATCGCCTTGTATCACCAGCAGGTACCGGTCTTGTACTACCTACGAAGAGTGTAGTAGTCCTACCCATTGTCGCTAGAAGACTGCGAAGTTCTTGAGACTCATCACCACACTTACCTGCAATAATAAGGTCGTCGAGTCCTATAGCCTGGGATATGACTTTGTGCACTTAAGCGGAGACGCCGAAGTCTTGCGTATTTGGCAAATATAGACAGGTACTTGTAGAAGAGGATCAACAGGAACCTTTATACCCCCCCTCGTGGCCTCGTGGGAGTAAGAAAGAGGGGTCTTGCAACACGCCTTTCTTGGCTCCCTTTAGCTCCCGTAAGCTGCCATCTGTGGTGACATTCTGGAAACAATAATAGTTTGTATAACTTCCCCCTGACAAAGCAGTGCCCTGTCGATCGGGCCTTCTCTCGTGCTCTTGGGGCTTGCCGTGCTGATAATATATATGATGGCGCAAAGCAAGGTCGATTTGTGATATAAATATTTATCGTTCACTTGTAGCCATCGAGCAGACAGACAAAGGACTGACTACTACTAACATGAGACGCTTGAAAGTCAAGGGTCTGCGGCTAGTATATGAGGGTACCTTAGCATCCTCTTTTCTAGATGGGGAACACAAGAGGAATAATAATTCGAGCTCAGCTGAAGAGTGCAGAACTTGGACTCCTTTTAACCTCACGAATTTTGCTGCTACGTACAAGAACAGTAAGACCAGAGCGATAAAGTACGGTTGTGTCCAGTACAGCACTCCGTAGTAGCTAGCCACCACCACCACCTTACCCTAAAAAAACATGATCAGGCCATCCTTGTCCGCCTGAAAAATCGGGCTCGCTCCAGTGCTTCGTGTGATGGTGACGATGATGTCCGACAGGGATACAGCTCAAGATCTCTGCATCGTTTCCTAGATTTTTGGAGATTCTTGATGCACGAGAATGGTCCGACAACACCCAATTCGGTTCTGCAATCTTTCAATTGAGCGCCTTGACGTCATCTATGCCATGTTGCAGTGCTGCAGTGCTGCCAAACACTGTGTCTTCTTCTGAAAGCTCCCCAAAACCTTTCCTGCCCATCGCAATTAATTCACTGGTCTTGCTCTCTGATCTTGTAGCCTACCGAGAGTACTCCAGACTCTCTCAGCTTTTCCAGGGTCTGTCTGGCCCACTCGTGGTGCACTTGCGCGCATTTGACCATTCTTGAGTGGCCATCGTGCCCGGCATCCTTGCACCTCAGCCACGCCAAGTCATCGGTTAACTAGATTCAACAAAGAGCTTCCAACCGACTCTCCACATACATACCTCATACGCCAGACCACTTCAAAAATCACTAACTCCTCATTCTCGCCGAGGCCCTTTGTACCCTTTGTACCCTTTCCCTTCCTTTCCTCAGGACACACCTTCGTTTTTCTTCTTCTTCAACCCAAGTACCATCCAGTTCGCCCCATTGCATGACTACACAACACTACATTTCGAAGAAGACAGCTCACAATCACGATGTCGGCCGCCTCGCGGGAGCATGAGCTCAAGGCCGAAGGTGTCGTCGAGGCCGCCAACGACCCCAACACCTCGGTGACCTCCGACGATGCGCAACAAAAGATTGTTGCGGAGAGTAAGAAGGCTGGCGTTGCAGCATTTACCTTCGATCCTGATGCAACTCCAGAGGAAAAGGCAGCTCAGGCCAGAGCTGTAAGTCGCCATCGTTTGCACCTACAGACATGTTGAGCTGACTAAATTCTCTGTTCAGCGTGTACCAGATAATTTCCACCACGAGCACAAATCTAAAGGCGTTGCTATTGCAACAGACATAGACGATGGAACACCTGGAGCATACGATCTTCCATCGCCAACAACTGCCGGAGCTATTGCGCCTACTGCACCGGCCAAGGACAAAGACGGCAAGCCTGTGACGAACGGAGTCAATGGGCACATATTAGACGAAGATGAAGATGCGCGATGGATTGAACGAGCTGGATGGGCCCCAAGATTCGGTAGCGGGGTTTTCGAAGAGGATGCGGAGGGCGAAAGTCTTCTAGACCACCAGACGTTCCTTGAGGGGAAACTAGAGGATAAATTCTATGGTGGTGAGTTCTTCCACTTCACAGATCCGATGAACCTTCTAATCTACTCCTAGACTGGTATCACAATACTGCGGTTATTATATTCGCATGTTTATCCTCCTGGTTAATTGCCGTTCTCGGCGGAGGTCTTGGCTGGGTTTTTCTGATAATGGCTATCTGTGGCTCATATTATCGAACATCAATACGCCGTGTACGAAGAAACTTTCGAGACGATGTCAATCGAGAATTAGCGAAGCACAAATTGGAGACTGATACGGAGAGTTTGGAGTGGATTAACAGTTTCATGGTGAAGTTTTGGCCAATATTCCAGCCTGTCCTCGCAGAGACAATCATCAACTCTGTGGATCAAGTTTTGAGTACATCTACACCAGCTTTCTTGGATAGTCTTCGGATGAAGACTTTCACCCTAGGAACGAAGCCTCCTCGGATGGAGCATGTCAAAACCTACCCAAAGGCCGATGACGATATTGTACTTATGGACTGGAAATTCAGTTTCACTCCAAATGATCATGCTGATATGACAGCCAGACAGATCAAGAACAAAGTCAACCCCAAAGTCGTGCTGGAGATCAGAATTGGCAAAGCCATGATCAGCAAGGGCTTGGATGTTATTGTTGAGGATATGGCTTTCTCTGGCCTTATGCGCGTGAAGATTAAGCTCCAGATTCCATTCCCTCATGTGGAGAAGGTCGAAATCTCATTTCTTGAACGCCGTACGTACCCAATTTCTTGGAACAAAGCTGCCCCCTTCCATTCTATTACTACCTATTTTAAGTGACTCTCTTATTTTGAGTAATTTACTCCTAAATATTAAAATTACTCCTGATATTACCTAGAACAAGCAAGCTAACTCCGAGTTTTTGGATTTTAGCTACAATTGATTACGTTTGCAAACCCCTTGGAGGAGAAACCCTTGGTTTTGATATTAACTTCATTCCTGGTCTTGAGAGCTTTATTCTAGAGCAGATCCATGCCAATATTGGTCCTATGATGTATGAGCCAAACGTCTTCCCTATCGAAGTAGCAAAGATGCTATCGGGTTCTGCTGTCGATCAGGCTATCGGTGTTATGGCGGTGACTCTACATGGCGCTCAGGGCCTCAAGAACCCTGATAAATTTGCTGGTACTCCTGACCCTTACACCATCTTGTCTCTCAACAATGGAGCTGCTCTTGCACAAACCAAAATTGTCAAAGAGAACGCTAATCCAAAGTGGAACGAGACCAAATATGTGATAATAACTTCTTTCAACGACGTATTGACGTTGCAATTGTTCGACTACAACGAATACCGGAAGGACAAAGAGCTTGGCACTGCTAGCTTTCCTTTAGAACGTGTTCGAGAGGTCACCGAGCATGAGAATGAACAACTTGAGGTATTAGCGAACGGCAAGGCTCGTGGCCTCGTCTCCACAGATATCAGATTTTTTCCTGTTCTCGAAGGCCCTGATCTTGGAGAAGGTAAAAAGGGACCCCCTCCAGAGTCTAACACGGGTATTGCTCGATTCACTGTCGAACAGGCTAAGGATCTTGATGGCACCAAGAGTCTTATTGGACAACTCAACCCTTACGCCATTCTACTGCTTAATAACAAAGAGATCCATACTTCGAAGAAGCTGAAGCGGACTAACAATCCCATATGGGATAATGGCTCTAAGGAAATTCTCATCACCGACCGTAAAACCGCTAAGTTTGGAGTTGTCATTAAGGATGATCGAGAGCTTACAGCGGATCCTATATTGGGTACATATCAAATCAAGCTTGATGACATGTTGTCGCTCATGGAGAAGGGACAGGAATGGTATAACCTGGCGGGCGCCAAGACTGGACGAGCGAAGTTGACATTACAATGGAAGCCAGTTGCATTATCTGGCGTAGGAAACAGCACTGGCGGTTACGTGACACCCATTGGTGTCATGAGGTTCCATTTCAAGAATGCGCGAGATCTTCGTAATTTGGAAACCTTGGGCAAGTCAGATGCTTATGGCAGAGTTCTTCTTTCTGGAGTGGAGAAAGGGCGCACTGTTACCTTTAAGAACAATCTCAACCCAGATTGGGACGAGGTTATTTATGTGCCAGTGCATAGTGCGCGAGAGAAGTTGATCTTGGAAGTCATGGATCAAGAAACCATCAATAGCGACCGTTCCTTGGGCATGGTTGAGGTTTTAGCCTCTGAATATATCCAACAGGCAGAGAACGGCGAGTTTCTAGTAAACGATAGTAAAGCAGATCTTGCTGGGCAACTGCGCATGCACGGGAAAGGCTCACCAAAGGGCACACTTAACTACACAGCTTCTTTCTTCCCTTCCCTTGCTTAAACATCGCAGATCCAGAGGATGAGGAGGAAGCGAAGGCAACAGAATCTGCCCGTACTTCTGAGGAGGAGCAACAAGTCAATGGCAAGGAAGATGCAGTTGCAGTCGAGAACGACAAGGTCGCTGGAAAATTTGATCCGTCACTTGCAAAGACCCTTGCCGAAGGAGAGAAAGAGCAAGAGGAAACCAAGGAAGAAAAGAAACTTCCCAAAATCCGTCTCTCCCCCGAGGAGCTGGTCAAATATGAATCTGGTCTCATTATCTTCAAGATTCTCGATGCAGATCTCACAGAAAGCAATGTCCACATAGAGGTTGTGGTCGATGATATGGCATTTCCATCATACTCATCATCGGCAGTCAAGACTAAGAAGAGTAACATTGATGAAATTGGCGACTGTTTTGTACGAGAACTTGATTTCTCTAAACTCACCCTACGTATCCGCGAGAAAGGAGTAAGCAAAGGAGACGAGAAGAAGGATCATACAATTGCCAAACTTACCGGGAACACACTAGATACTCTTAAGCAGTGTTTGGTATGTTCTTCTTTCCTTTCAACCTTAACTCTTTGGCGACTTGCTAACATTCTCATCAGAACAATCCTACCATCCTGAAACTCAAAGACGAGGACGGCAGAGTAAGTTCGGTTCGAGTGAGCTTAAAGTATATCCCTGTTAAGATGCAACTCGACCCCAGCGAGAGCATCAACAATATGGGCAAGCTACGCGTAGATGTCCTTGATGCCACCGATCTTCCTTCAGCAGACCGAAATGGCTACAGCGATCCTTTCTGTGAATTTGAGCTTAATGGCCAAAAGGTTTTCAAGACCAAAGTTCAAAAGAAGACCCTGCATCCAGCTTGGAACGAGTTCTTCGAGCTTGACATTGCTTCGAGGACAGCTGCCAAATTCTCTTGCAAGGTCAATGATTGGGATTTTGGGGAGAAGGCAGATTTCTTGGGTGCTGCAGATATAAACCTTGAGCTACTCGACCCTTTCAAGGCGCAAGAATACAATCTGACTCTGGATGGAAAGTCAGGGTCTGTAAGGCTGCGACTCCTCTTCCGGCCAGACTATGTAACACGTTCTCGCCAAGGTTCATCTACATTTTCTGGCACTTTTGCAGCACCAGGGAAAATTGTAACTGGCGTTGCGGGCGCTCCTATTAAGGGCGTTGGCTTAGCTGCCGGAGGCGTTGCCAAAGGAGCTTCATTCATTCGACACGGCTTCAAGAGTAAGAAGAAAGACGATGACGTTAATGGCTCAACTGCGAATCTTGATAGCGACGATAACAAGATTACGAACGGTGACCATATCACTGGTGTCAGGCGTGCCAGTGGACTGACGCCCTCGGTCGCTGTGATAGAGCCGCCCGTAACGCCACCAGGGACTGCACATGGCCGAACCAAGAGCTTTGGTGGAGCATCTATGCACAGCATGGGTGGAGGCTCTCCCGGACCAGCTGCTACTGGAACCGCAAATTTTACGATCATTTCAGCAACAGGATATCCGCCATCTTCAAGCGTTCTAGTCTACGTTAAACAGTTAGGGTCAAGCAGATCCAAAGTCATTCATAAAACCAAGCACATCAAGTCATCCACTGGTACTGTCAATTTTGACGAAAGTTTCAAATGCGCTTGCTCGGCAGACACACAATTCCAAATCCAGGTTAAGGCTCATGCCACATTTGGCAGTGATGATGACCTAGGAGAAGGTTTGTTGGTGGTTGATGAATCCGGAACTAGCCAAGAGAAACAAGTCAAAGCCGGTAGCGGTTCGGTGGTTGTGAAAAGCAACTTTGTCCTCGCGTCCATGAATGGTAGTGATAGTCCAAGAGCCAGCGGTGTTGGGAACTTCCGCAAAAGTATTTTGAGTAGTAAACCTGGAAGGAATAGTAGGGATGTGACGCCCTCTTAGATGGAGTGCCTGGGTGGAAAGTTGGGGGTGCAACTGGCACGGAAGGAAAAATGATAGGAGGTCCTTGTGCATGATTTTGAAATTTCCTTTTGCGATACCATAGCGACTGATACTTCCCTTTTGTTGGCCCTTTTAGCCGGTTTCCCATGGGTCGAAGAAAAAGCCTTTGGAACGCGTGTAAGAGTTTAGTCTATTACCAATATTTAATGCCACCAATGATTTTTCAAAGCAGAAGGGACTAATAAAGATTGACTTGACGTATTCGTAGTAGGGTTTGGCGACTCGAAAGTTGACTGCAAATAGCCTACAGGTTAACAGCAACTCCAGTCAGTTCCGGTAGTTTATTCCTACTCTTGGAAGAAAACCTTGTAAGGCAACCGCCATTGTTCAAAATCTACCTTCTTAAACATGGTTTCAATACTTTTGTAACTCGATATTGGCTCAGATGCCCAATAGAGGAGAGCTAAACATATATTATAGATGTAAGGTTGACTACCTTCTAATTATTTTGCTATCTAGTAAACACAAGAGAGGTTTATTGTAAAACTGCAACTTAATCAGCTGTCTTGAAGTGTATGAACTGGAATAAAGATTCTCAAAATTGATAGTGGCTTTAGCTTGAAGCCGATAATTAACGAGACTACATCTGGGATGGATGACTTAATTTGATTTGAGTAACTCACTTAAGTATTTGAATTAGAAATACTATACTATACTATACTATACCTATAGACGGGAATTTGGAACACAGAAATAAGTCTACATAAGTAGAAAAGAGGGTGGTACAACAATATCCAAGAAAATATATCAACTCTTCTCACTCTTCTTCTCTACTCATCAATTCAAGAAAGCTAATAAACTTCTGCAGAAGTCCTCTCTGAACCTTAATCACCTCACCCCACCCTTCTTTACCTGTCTTTCGTATATGTATAAACAAAACCATCAACAGAAGAACACCAAACAATATTCCAACAAAACAAGAACACAAAAAAATGTAACCACCTGCGGAAAAAAAAAGATGAAAGAAAGGATCAAAAGACACTCAAAATAAGTTTTGTTGCACATCTACAATTTTCCTCCGGAGAGCAACTCCGACGAATGATGCTGTAAGCTGATGCCCTTCTTCAAATTTTGGCATATGTCATCCGGAGGTGTACTCCGGATACGAACGAACAACCATGAACGAACCACCACAAACAAAAAGTATTTTGAATTTTAGGTGGTGAATGAATGTCGACTAAGCGATGTTTGGAGTTAGCGATGGATATGATGTGATGTGATGTGATGCGATGCGAGATTCTCCTCATCTATACTTTAAGTAATCCTTTCAAAAGAGACAGGTTACAGAAGTTGGTTCTTGATCATATTATTGGAATATAATCGTGACTTTGTTGATTGGTGACGCGTGAGATTTTATCCTGATGAGAAGTCTAAGAAAAGCAGTGAAGTTCATTGAAGTGCTTAGGAATGTTGCTACTACTCTACTCGCTACAACTTCCACACTTACAGTGGTATGATGTTCAGAAGGGTTACAGGATATCTTAATAGAGAATATGGACTTAGCTACAGCTCTTGAAGCAAAGTAATAGAAATGTTAGTAGAAGAAGTTTGGTAATTTGGGTGATAGTGGTAATAGCTAGTGTGCATCATCTTTCATCAAAGCAGGTTCATCACAAAAACTTTACCTATAGGATCTTTGCACTTGGCACTTTTCAATACACCAGGATACCAAATCAATGCTTCTAATGAGTGGCATTTAATAGTCTAGATGCGAGAGCCTAAAATTCTGATGCTCGGTGGTATATAGCCCGTTAATCGTTTCCTAACATCGCGTGAAAGAGCAGCTCATTACTCCAAAAGCAATCCACCTCCAAACACCTAAAAAGAACCAGCAAAAGCCAACTTTCACAACGTAGTAGCGTTATCTTCGAGTACTCAGAATCCATACCCATCATGTTGATGGACGGGACAACGGCCATGATGTTCCACCCACCAATCCCGAATGCAATGTAGATGAAAGCGACAAAAACACACTCAAGGCGTGCCATATCAGCTCCAACTTCGAATTCTTCTAGGCAGATGGTGCATTCTGCATCATCCACACAATCCTTTTCCGTAGCTTTGTAGGGGAACAGACGAGTTTGACGACCACTTTCTGCTGGTGGAGTCCGCGAGGAGCCGAGGACAACTGCGGCATGTGCCTGCTCCCGAGCGGCCATCCGAGCTTCAGGCGTGTTGGGGAGGGGGCGAGAGCTGGAGGAAGAGGATGCATTAGACGGGGCCCATCTTCTCTGGGTACGAGAACTTTCAGGGTTACTACTGCTGCTACCCGCCTGGATTGGCCCAGCAGGGTCAGAGCGTGAAGTGTAAGCTCCAGGTCGTATTTGCGAGCTGTGATTTACACTGTGGCCTTCGATACAAGAAATTATATGTGCAGCACGGAGCTCTTCGTAATTCGGGACCGTTTTTGCGGTAAGCAGTCTGTGACATACGGGGCAGATATCGTCCTCTGATGGTGGGGGGAGTTGGGGCAACGGTCTTGAATTGTCTACCGTCCTCGGGTATTGCCCACGCGGTGAAATATATGAACTTTCCGACCGAGTATGATTACTAGACCCAGAATGCTGGAACATAAAGTTAGCTCCGGGCCACAGATTCGCGTTTTAGCGAAAAATGTAAATTAGCAGAAATAAGGGACCTTACCAAGCCTCCTGCATCGCGTGCAGGCATCTAGAGGCTAATTAGTAGATATACCTGAGAATAAAGAGACTTGGACCATACCGTATTACTGCGGGAACGATTCCCTTCTTGCCCACTATCTTCAGGTTGAAGTATACTAGGAACACGAAGATGTCTTGAGTAATTATCAAAGACCAGACTCGAGCGATGGTCTCGTCTAGGTGCATTGGAGCTTGCTGATGTCGTTGAACTTGACGATCTGTAACTACGTCTCTCGCTTCCGGAACGATACAAACTATCATGGGAGGGAACTTGTGGAGGTGCTACATTGGGATCTGGAACGCAAGGATTGCACAACCGTACCCTTTCCCCTCCAGTCCGAGATCTTTCCAGAGCCAACTCATCTGAAGCTGACAACCCATAAGCTCTTAAACCTTCGGACGGTGGACGAGCAATGTATTCATAGGGGATTGTGATACGATGGGTTGAGCATGACCCGCATACAACTCGACCACATTTTCTAACTGATATTCAATATCTGAAGTCTCACAAGCAAAGAGAGTCTTAACATACCTGCAATGATGCTTTCTGACAACCCAACCAAACTGGGTATGACATATAGGGCAGTATGTTACTTCCCCATCTGGCTGCCATCTTGCTCTCACAATTTCTGTACGTCGAGATTCCGAGTCGCCTCGTCTCAAACTGGGCCCGGCAACGGAAGGTTGCCCGTTGGGTGTGACATTTGTAGAAATATTACTCTGGCTATTAACTGGGCTCCTCGCTCCGTCTATTTCTACACTTTCAACATTCGTATTTCCTCTTCGATCCGAGCCCTCACTGCTGTGTTCCCGAGGAGGGACTGAAGGTCTACTGGAATCTGCATCAGAGGCACTAGATACGTCCACTTGTGATGTTGTTATCTCCTGCCCTTCATCTGCCCCGTTTCTTAAGAGCCTATCTTCTTCTAAAAACTCCATGAGAGCCAATGCCACATTACCATCGCCAGAAGCGGATGGGGCGATATATGCTGAGCTGTCTGTGGCTGCAAGTGGTTGGGCTTCATGCTCGCCTGTGACCTCATGATCCGCCTTAGAATGATCTGCTATATCGGAATTACCATCATGAGCTGTCTGGCTTTCCTCGTCTTGATGGAGCAATATAGCCGGGGGTATGAGCGCCGGTGGGGTAGGGCTCGATGGCCCTTGAGTGCTCGACTCCTCGCCGTCCATCTTGAATATTACCAGTATATTGTGATTCTTGAGTCGATCCTAAGACGCGAAACCCGTTCTCCTGTAGACTTAACGCAAGGAGGCCTTGCTCTAACCGTAGGCCCCTAGGCTTTTATCATTTGAGATGCAGCTCGAGGGGCAAGGCTGGTTGGTACTCGAATCACGACAAAGGTGGCAACTCTAGGAGGAAATAGTCAGCATTCGCCAGAGATACAAGTCTATGCGACAGGAAAAAGCCCACATGCTGATGCTCTGGTGTGGCTCCGCATGGAAGCAAAGAGCTGTGGCCATATACCCAGACAGTCCAAATGTCAAGACTGGCTGGCGATAGAGATCCAATTTAGCCGCACTAGTCACACTAGAGAAAAGGAGAAAAAGGCTAACGAGACCGAATCGTAATTCAAGGGTTGGGGGTCGTTCGGTAGGTATTCAATAGAGTTGGTGATTGAGCGCACGCGACATTATTTGTTTGTGTCAGGAATTTGCAAACATCACAACGCATGGCATCTGCTCCCCATTCCCGAGTTTCCCTTATCGTGGATTACAAGCGATAAGCTCAGACCATGCACACCACCACAGGAGCGTTCAAGGCAAGGATCAAGGGTCAAGAGATGCTGTTATTGATGGCGCTAATAATAGCCTCTAATGATTAATAAAAAGAGGATACCTAGATATATATACGTATACTTTTACTGTAGTGATTCTTAGAGAATTATAATTTTCAATGGACAGACACATGACGAGGTATCACCCGGGCATATAGGTTGTGAACGAATAAATGTCCTATTAGGAGTAATACACGAATGGATGCCGAGGTCAACAGAGCCTCTATCTGTACCCCTTCGGTATGCCCAGTGACAACACCAAATGCAAAAGCATCTCCATGCTGTTAAATCCACAAACCCAACCGGGGGAACCTACAACCCGAACTGTAAACCCGTGCACCAATTCTACGCTCAATAAGCAAAATCGTCTAATGCTCAAGTAGTCTCAATGAACCCTGAACGACTACGTTCTCCAAGATGGATCCGGGAGGAATATCGATCGTGCTGCCTTCTGTTGCAACAATAATGACCGTACCCTTTAGTGTGACTCCCCGCCCAAGGTTGACGGCACCCGTAATAGTCAAGTGATCAAGCTCAATGATTTTAGGGATGCTACCAATACGCTTCTGGAAATCAGATACCTTCTTAAAGTCGTTACCGAGCTTGATAAGAGGAGCTGGTCCGAAGCGGCTGGGGTCGATTTGGAGCTGGCCGTGCTTCAATGAGTACAAGTCAGACTTGACGAGCATCAGATCGGAGCAAGTCTTGACTGGCAAGAAACGTCTGCGAGGTACGTTGACGCCGTGGGCATTGTGGAAATGACGGATGGCAGCACCAACAGCGGTCTCAAGTTGTACGATTGAGACATCTGACTCGCCCTTCTTGTCTGCTGGGATAGACTTGTTGTTGGGGATGATCTCCATCTCAAGCTCATTGTTCTCCACAATGCGCTTAACAGCCTTCAAGTTCAACCAGATATTGTTGGTGTTGAAGTACTTGAACTTCTTGATCGACTTAAATTCGTTGGTGTGCTCCTTTGGAACCTGGGCGATTTCAAGAAGGCGGACCTTGCCCTCGTAATCAATGATGGTTCCACCCTTGACATCAGCCTTGGTCTTGTCGGTCAACTCCATAATGTACTCAGCCTTGGTCTCAACCATGTGCTGCAAGATACGGAGATCAACAACAGCACCCAAGTTGTCAACGTTAGAAAGGAAGAGAATCTCGACTCCTCTCTCAATAAGCTTGTCAAGAATTCCTGAGTTGTAAAGTGACTCGAAAACATCTCCGTGTCCAGGTGGGTACCAATCTGAGATGGGTGACTGGAAAGATTTTGGTGCTGGAAGAAGGGAGTCCTTCAAGATTCTTGGGTATCTAGATTGGTTGAAGGTAAGGATATCAATGTTGTGTCCCTCGTACTTCTTGATGATGTTCTGGGTATCATCGTCTGTGTTGAAAGAGTTCATGAGGACGAATGGTACGTTCACATCGTATGTGCGGTTGAGGTATTCGATTTGTCGGACGGAAAGATCGAGGAAAGACATGCCATCACGAACTTCAATAACTGATTTGGGACCAACACAACCCATAGATGTACCGAGACCACCGTTGAGCTTGAGCACGGCAAGCTTGTTGAGGAAACCGACAGACTCAGTGTTTGCTAGCTCGCTGTAGTCGACAACCTGGTTTTGCGCTGGTGGTGCAATGCGCTCCCAGTCCCTAGCAAAGAGTTAGCTGTGTGAGAATAGGACATATCTGTCTCGAGCTCTTACAGTTGGTTGCCCTTTGCCTTGTCGTTAAGATATCTTCGGAAAAGCGCAAAGAAGTTGTCCATCTCAGTCTCGAAGAGCTACCCAGGATCAGTCTTAATCGCAAGTGTCACTGAGCTGAAAACGTACCTTCTTCTCCTCTGGGTCTGAGACTGTATCTGCCAAGTTGTTGAGAGCATTGCGCATCTGACTGGCGGCTACTGAGGTGGATGTGTTCTCGAATGCCTTTTCATAAGCAATTAGCTTCGCCAGCTCTAAGAGAGGAGGATTCTCTGTGACAGGGGTAGCATTTTCAGAAGAAACATTGGAATGCGTAAGACCTTCTTCTGGGAGACGCTGATACATGGTGGCTGATGAAGGAGAGAAATTTGAGGGTAGAAAAGCAGGATGAAGTTCTCCAGAGTAGGTTGGAGTATGTGGTTGGAGGGGATGGACAGTCAATGTGGTGAGAGGACGGTCAGGGTGCGTAAAGTTCAACTTGTCGCGTCCTGATTGAGGATCTGCGGAGTGAATAAGGCAAGTGCCAGGCAGATACAGCGACCAAGTTGTGCGCTGCGGAACCACTTGTAGACCGGGCCTGTTTGAATCCGCCACAATCTGTGAGAAGCCTTTGCCCGACATTTTCGCAGGTTGCTAGCTTCGTCTTTGAATAATATCCCAATCCTGCGCGCAGAGCTTTGGTTCTCGCTAAGAATCCAGAGCGCAGAATATATTCACTTAGATGACCGCCTACTCCATCTGTCCTAAAAGGCTGGGTGACTACCGAAAAAGAGTATCAACTCACCATGTGGGATTGCGTCTTTCCATGGTGTTTCTTTGCAAAATCATCGCCATTACCAAGCCCTGATGGCTTTAGGTGGGTGGGAAGAGCGCTCTTCAATGTCGCAGCCATGATGTGCTATTGATGGGTATCTGGAGGTTCTGGATTCTGTAGGGAAAAAAAAGGAGGATGGAGAATGGAGGGTGGAGGAGATTCACAGAGGGGGGAATTTCTGAGAGATGATATTAGCAGCTGTTGACAAGGATCAGGGATGACGTCGTAAGGAATCGGGTGGGAGCTTGAAAGACACCAGCTTGTTCCCAGCAGAAGCAAGCACGACAGATGGGATGGGATGACTTACAGAGGAGAGCGCAACAACTACAGAGCGGAATGGAGCAGGTCAGCAACGAGGGGGCCAGGAGGATTAAATAGTCGTATGGAATCTTGGTTGAGAAATTATTTGTTCTCTGTTTGGGATAGCTCAATATAGCATGCTTAAAGGGGCTGGCTCCAGCCAGTGGGGCAGACCTCAGTCTCTAGGTTTACTCGCTACGGGTATGTACTTCACGAGGGAGAAGGCCACGCTACAGTAGATCAGCCCCCCTGAATGGAACGAATCGCTCTAAATACCGCCAAAAGGCCCGCTCTTAGACAAGAAGCTGTCCAGCTTGTTGGTGCCCGCATTCTGCCGTACGGTGTAAGGTAATGAATGATAAGGTAGCTCGCCACACCCGATCATCTTTGTCGCAAAGCAGCAAGCTTGCGTCCTTTACCTCGAGATTCGCAGGTTCGTCTACAATCCATGGGCTGGCCAGCCTTCACACGTCCAAAGCAATATAGGGGGTTCGAATACAGTACAGCAGTACATAGCACTCCGTAACATCTGCGGAGACCGCCATACGGCCCCACTATCATAATCTACGGTAGCGATCCTGAATTACTATTCTCGTCTTGCCGTTGCCATGGTTGTTGGTATCCCGTACCTAGCTAGCTACATAGGAACGCCACTCACCGCAACTATCAGCATTTTCGCACTCAGCTAGGTATATAAGGCGAACGTCTGTTGGATTGCCATTCAATAAATTCCGCCACGAAAAGAAAATAAATCCGCCACAAGATAAAAGAGAACACATCTCGATCACGGCATGCTACGAAAGCGTCGAAATGCCCGGACCAGCTCTAAAGCCATCGAAGGCCAAAAAGATTAGCACGTGTTTGGACGTGGGGGGCTCAGCGGTGAGCTTAAGCAATCCTCACCGTGGTGAACTTCTTGGAGATGAGGGAGATAGAATGTATGGTAAAGTGCACAGCTCACTGTTCCCCTTGGTTTCCACCACTAAGAAAACAAAAAGTCTCACGTCACTTTGTCCCAAGGTCAAGCTCACATCAGATCTCTCACATCAACCTGTAGGCTGTCTGACTCTTGATTCTATTATTTCTTCCCACTGGCTTGCATTGAAGGCATTTCAGGATTTCAGCTCTCAGCCCTATCAACCGCCAAAACCCAAATCCAGCGCCAAGTCATGCAAACTGCTACGGAGACTCCTGTTGTCATGGCTGCGAGGCTGGTCAGAATAATTTCTCGGTCATCGTACCAGGGTGTACCTTAAAGCTATTCAAGCCTTCAAAGTGTGATCCCTTAACTTTTTGGTTTTGTTTCCATAAATTCCCGACCCGTACTCGTATTTTAACCCCGCCATTCACGTGCACCCCTACCATCAGGTGCCATGCGAAGGACATTTTCGTGAGGGCAGAGCTCAAGACCTCTCGTCCTACGAACTGTAATCTCAAAATCCCGAAATTAACAAAGTTATGTCCTAGAGCTCAAATAAAGAATAACCTATCTCCAATCCGATAATCAGATCAAACACCGGAAAGGAAAGGGAACAATATTCGGAAGCCCGTTCCGTACCTAGCACAGCACACTAACTTTCCATTGACAGCTCTGGCTACACGAAGAGGCCGCCTGGCCGCCGCCTGGTGGGCTTTTGATTTTTGTTGCACGTCTGCAAATGCGCAATATAGCGGATTCCGGTATATCGAGGCTCGAGTGGATGGATAAACGGGTGCTATTGTGTTGCATATCGCATTCCGGTATATATTTTTATTTTTAATAAATCGGCTGTCCGGTATCAGTCGACGGAGATTTATGGCCGTTCCAGATTGAAAGCGTGCAGTACGTAGGTACGTAGGTACTGTAGGCATGCCTTGGAGCCTTGTCATTCGTTATCTCTCTCTTCGACCTAGGTACCTTATCCATGATTTGTAGATTGAGAGTTGATGAGTAGAGTGAGTGGTATACGAGACCATTATTCCTTGAATTTGATGTCTTGAATCTGTGAATACATGGCCGATTTTAACGCCCATTCCTGTCGGTATAATCTATATACTAAATAGTAGGTTGCTAACTCCTAGAACTAAGTAGACTAGGGAATATATAATTATATATTACTAGTATACTTCTTGTTCTAGTAATTAGGCTTGTTTCTTTCTAACTATTAGTTTTAATAATTATATATAAATAAAAGATAGTAAGCTACTTTAATTAAGTTTAACTTTATTAAAATAAGTATCTTTAATTTACTAACTAGTAGTAAAATTAATATTTAAATATTAATATTTTAATACTAAAATAACTTTAAATAACTTAAATAGTAGTTTAATTTATAAATTATTATTTAATTATATTAAGTTATTTAATATTAATTTTATTTATTTTAATATTTATTATTTTCTTATATTTTATTCTTTATTTATTTTAACTTTTTAATCTTTTAATTTATTTTATTACTTTTTATTTAATATAATTTATATTAATAAATTAAGTTAATATAATATAAACCTTAGTTTCTTTTATAAAGATATTTATTAAATTAATAATATTATTAATTTATTTAACTTTTATAATTTTATATTATTTATAAATTTATTATAAGTATATTATATTTATTATTAACTTTTTCTTTTATATAGTACTAAGTTTAACTAAGTAATTAAATAAAAATTTTAAATTAATATATATAGTTAGTAAAATTATAATAAAAAAGAATTATTAATAATTACTTTTAAAACTATTATAATATTAAATTTATAAGTTATTTTATAAAGTTTTATAATTAAAATACTTTTTATAATTCTTTTATACTTTATTAAAAACTAGTATAATATATTAACTTTTTTATATTATTTATAAAAACTATTATATATTTAATTTATATAAAAAGTTTATATTATTAGTAAAAGAAGTATTTATAAAAGTAATTAATTTAAGAAAATTTTTATTTAATTTAATAAACTTAAAACTTTTAATAAAATTTTTAAACTATTATTTTAAATATTAATTTAAAGCTTTAATATTAGTTTCTTTAAGTTTTATTATTTAAGTAGTAAATAAAAGATTAAAAGTAGCCTCTAATTAGTAAATTAATATAATATAAACTTTATAAGCTTTTTAAGCTATATATTATTATTTAATTATTAAAGTTAATTAAGTTAAATCTTTAGTATTAGTTAATTTTCTAAGTTTTATTAAGTTAATAAAAAAGAAGTTTTAATATTAGTACTTTTATATAAGTTTAATTTTATTAATATATAAATAAATTATACTACTATTAAACTTAAGTAAATAATTAGTAGTTAGTTACTTTTTATCTTTAGTTAAAAATTAAATCTTCTTTAATTAATTTTACTTTAAGTTTATAAAATTATTATTATTAAAAATAAAATATTATTTATTTATAGTTTTATAAAACTAAATTCTATAATAGTTTTAAGTAATAAATAAAGATTATAAATTAATAACTTTATATTTAACTTTATAGTATAATAATTATAATAAGTTTTAAACTAGTAATTCTTAGCTTTAAAAACTTTATATAATAGTTTTATTATTTAAAAAACTAATTTTAAGCTAATTTTAAGTTTAATTTAAAGCTCTATAAAGAGTTTTATAAAAAAGTTTTTATTTAATTTAATAATAAATTATATATAAGCTTAAAAGATATTATATAAATAAAAATAAGTAGATTATTTATATAAAATTATAATAAAATAAAGAATTAAATATTAGTTAATATATTAAATAATTAAAGATTAAATTAAAATTATTTTTTTCTTAGTATTATTATAAGCTTATATAATTAGTTTTAACTTTTTAAAAACTTATATAGTATCTTTATTTTTAATATTATTAATAAACTATAAGTTAAAAAAATATATACTTAGTAGTATATTATTAAGTTTTATAACTTTAAAGATTTTCTTTTTTAATAAACTTATAATTTCTTTTTATATAAAGTAGTAAATTAGTAGTCTTTAAGTATAGTTTTAAAATTTATAATATTATTATCTTTTTATAAAAAGATTATAATATTTACTATTAAAGCTATAACTAGTATTTTATATAAGTAATTATATTTATATTTCTTAGAAATTAATATTTTAAACTTTTTAAAATAAAGATTAATATTAATTTAAAGTTTTTTTTTAAATTAAGCTTTTTCTTTATTATTTATTACTTTATTTTCTAAGATAACTTTATAAAATAAATTTATATTATTATTTATATCTTTACTTTAATAATATAGTTTTATAAATATTATTTTAAATATAATAAGCTTTTAAAATAATTCTAATATATAGTTTTTTTTATTTATACTTAGTAATAAATATAAGCTCTTTTAACTCTTAGTTTATCTTTTATTTTCTTCTCTTTAAACTATAATAAAAAAGTTTAATTATAGGTTATAAAGTATAGTTATTTATAATCTATTATATATATTAAGTATATCTATAACTTATCTTTTAGCTTTTAGCTTTTTAATAGTAACTATTGTAATAGGGATTTCACAACGTTAGAATATAGGTGATTTTTAGTAAGGTTTAATTAGCTATTTCAGAGGGCTATACTAGGAAATAATATATATAAGTAAAGTATAGTAATTTTCTAAAAAGTAAGTAATTAGGCTGCTATTAAATAGTAATCCTTCGAATTTAGAGTTACTCTTTACTTCTATCTTTTTTCTTGTATTATTAAGTAATTTTATATAGGCCTACAAGCTATTTCGAACTCTCTATTTCGAGCTCTTAAATAGTAGTACTATTCAAGTAGAAACTATAGTTATTATACACTTTAATAGTACATAGATACATATTCCCTACCCTATTACATTAGTGCTTACTACTAGGGATCGCGAGTTAATAACCCACAGATTTAAATTAAAAAAAATAAGAGATAACTTATAAGTTAATATCGATTATAGAGTTAACTATATAGTTCTATTTAACAACAATCGGTATTTATTTATTCATTTAAAATACAAAGTTATTTAAATAAGTCTATTATTAAGTATAATAGTAGTAACAGAATTACAGAACTAATTAATTAGACTAGAACTACTAGTAAGGAAGGTTTAATCGATTGTTAACTATATTTTATAAACATTAATCTACTTAATATTAAAAACCTAATTAATACTTAAGGGTTATAGATCTATTAATATAAATAGCTATAAGAGCTAATTTCTTTAAAGTACCAAGGAACTCTATAGTAGAGAAGAGGAGAAGTTAGGAACTTACCCCTTAGTATAAGACGTCTAAGGCTTATTAATTTATTATATAAAGTATTTAGATAAAGGATTAGATAGAATTAAGCTATAAAAGCCTATAATATTATTATAAATACCTAGTCTTAAATAGAAAGTATAGTAAACTTAGTAGTAAGTTATTTATTAAGTAGATCTACTTAGTTTATTAAAAGACAATTATTATATTATCTATATTTTTACAATTATTACTTATTTTACTACTATCCTTACTTATTAGACTTAAACTAATTAATCAACTTTTAGTTATATTATTTACTTATTTAATCTATATTAATAAGTACTTTCTTATTATATTAGACTATTGTTACAACACTCTACTAACTTATTATAGTAGAGTTACTGAGTTAGAGATATATAAGGGTAGATGTAGTACATTACTAGATACTTACTTAGTTACTAGACCTAAAACCCTAGCTTATAAGAGTAGTACGTAGTTGAACTCTATATTAGTAGACATAGGAAGGCCTATTTACTTATTAACTAGTCTCGCTAGTAGTAAGTTAGACGTTGATTAGATATTAATTAGTTTAGAAAAATAATTTACTTAGTTAAACCTAATTAACTTAGATTATTATATAAAGACTTTAAGTAAGAATCTAAATCCTTACTCTAAATTATTAATCAAAAATTAAATTAGATACCTCCTTTTATTTCTATTATACAAGATATTAAATATACTTAGTTCTAAACTATCTATATTAGGTATCTAGATATTTTATTAGTAGTATACTTACGCATAGATATACTACATTTAGAAAGCTTATTAGAGGAGTAAGTTAAGTATATAATAGTTGTTTTGTAAAAACCTTTATCTATAGTAAATAAGGTATAAAATAGATAATATAGACCTATTAAAGTTAGACTAAATTCGATTACCTTAACCTAAGTAAGGGATAGAGAAAACAACACTAAAGTCTGACCTAGCATTAAGTTAGATACTAAGACTCCTAGATACCCTTGAGGAACAAAAATAACAAGAAGAGGAAGGGTTAAGATACCCTATATTAAATATATCCTACCTAGACTAACCTATAGACCTATAGAGATAACACCCTTAATCTATCCCCGGCGATATTTACTTAACTACAAGACTTCTATAGACTTAGTATTAAAACTTAGGAACCTTCCCTTAGATAATAGAAGAGGTAGAAGTAAGATTATACTAATCAAGGAAGCTAAACAGTTAGTCGAGATCCTAGAATCTCCCTTCCTAGGATCTACTTATAGATTAGCTGTAATCAAAGAGTAGATAACTACTAAAGCCCTTGTTTACTAGGGTAAACCTAGCCTAGACAAGTCAGAAACGCTTAATTAGACTAACTTAGATTAGTAGAGGCGTAGGTTGTAGTAGGAAGAGTTTAGTAAGATAAATAAGGAGACTACTAAGTATATTTATTAATAATAAAAAAGAATTTAAGCCTAGAAACGTTAATAAGGGAAAGAAACCTAAGTATATTACTATTAATATAGGAGAGCTATTAAGAGGATCTATACTACTTCTAGGAACTATAGGAGTACCTTATTTTACTAGAACTAATGTATTAGAATTTTTAAATAAGATTAGAACTATATATTAAACTAAATATATTAAACTTAATAAGTAAATTAAGTTAGTACCTAACTATTACTTAATTAAATTAGGCTAATATATTTAGACAATAAAAAAATATACTAAATTTAAACCTTGCTAGGAATAATTTATGTTAGCCTTAAAGCATAAATTTAAAGAGAATAACACTTACTAATTAATATACTCTTGTTATTATTTAAAAACTTATAAAAATACTCTATAAAATAAATTAAAAGTAAAGGAATACTTAAGGTTCTTTAATTTAATATCTAAAGCTCTAAAATTAGAAGAATTACTAGATTTATATACCTAGGGCTATTAATATTTAAGAGGCCTACTAGTAAGACTTAGATAAAAGGTTATTCGAAAAGCTAATATTAATATTAATAATTTAACTAGTATAAATTATTTAAAAATATAACAAATTATAGAAGAAGATTATAATAACTAAGAAATTAAAAACAAATTTACCTTTACTAATAATCTAGATAAAATCAAAGAACTTAAAAAAATAATAGCTAAATATAGTAGCTAAGGTAAGGGACTAAAAGGAAAGAAAAATGTTTGCTATTAAGTAGATAAAAATTAAACACTATCCTAAGACAATAATAACATTAACGCTAAGTTAACAAAATATATAGAGAAGCTCTCTATTAACTTAAGTAAGACTATTTAGGAGCAAGTCCTATAGCTAGTAGCATCTAATATATAAACTTAAGGCTATTAAACTACTAAGAAACTACTAGTTTAGATTTTACAGAGAGACTAGCAATAATTAATATTAAGATCTTCTAGCCTAGGAGTAGAGCAAAAATACTATTATTATACTAATCCCTATTATATACAAAGAAATTGCCTAGTACTTAAAGAGGATAAAGAGAAGGGATATTATTATTTTAATAAGGAATATAGGCTTTATATTAAACCTAAGAACCTAGGTACCTATCTAGTATTCCTAGGACCCTTGCCCTAACAAGAAGATATTATAAGAATATAGCGTAGTTAATACAGAGAGTTTATCTCTACTAACGCTATAATAATTATAGAATAGTATTTAAACTCTAAGCTAGGAAACTTTAACAACAAATTATATAAATTAATAAGTTATACTACCTTTAAAAGGAACCTAGGAAAATATTTTAATTTAGCTTTTAGAAAGAGTAAAGTTATAACTAACCTTATAATTCGCTAACTAGCTAAATATAATTCTAGAGATAGAGATTTTTACTAGAAAGTTAAATAAAAACTTCTTAAGTAAGTTAATAAAGAAAAGAAGATAGTAGTACTAAAAGCTCCTTAAGTTAGGAATTAGATACTATCAACATCTAAGGATAAAGAAATAGATAATACTCTAAGGCCTACTTAATTTAATTAGTAAGTACTAATTAAAGAAATACCTAAATCTAAGGGATTAAAGGAAAAAAGACTAACTATATAATTTTAAGGAACTACTAAGTTACTAGAGCCTAAATTAACTAAGCTATTAAAGTTTATTAATACCTTAAAAATAGAAATAAATCTAGAGGGATTATTAAATAAAATACTTAGTTAACCTATTAAAGGAATTACTAGACAAGAGATCTTAGCTAATTTTAATATACTTTAGAAAAGTCTTTTTAAAACCTATTGTTAATAAAGGGAAGATACTAAAACTTTAACTAAGAAAGATATTTATAGTATTTTAGTAAGCTATATTTAGTTATATAATATACTTAATTATTTATAGAGCACTTTAACAAGCCGAGTTAAACTAGGAGAATATAATCCTATTACTATATTTAATACTAGTGCTAAAATTAACGTTATAACTATAAGAGTCGTTAAAAGAGTAAAATTATATATACGACTTAATCCTACTATATACTTAAGAAGGATTACTAACTATTAATAATAATTTATTAAAGTATATAAAAATATTCTTATATAAATTAGAAGTATAGCTATTCTTTAGTATATCTTTATAGTCGAAGAAGGACTAATTACCCTAGTTTTAAGCTAGCTATTTATTGTTATATTATAAATAATATTTAAATATAATAATAATAGATAAATATAAGTTAGGAGAATTAAGGACTTTAATAGACACTAACAAGTAACATTTCTAGTATTGTCGTTTAGTAAGAACAATCGCACTAAGAAGGATATATTTCTATAAATTAGGCTAGAGCTAGAGTAACATCTAGAAAGTATAGAAAATAAGTAACTAACCTACTAAGTAAAGCTAAGCTAGTTAGTAATCTACCAGTCTTTACTACTGTTAGTAGCTATTGTATATAAGGAGTTTATAGACTAGGTAGAAAGAATTATTTAGTTAAAGTTATAGGCGTAAAAGCTATTAAATTACTAATTAATTATTACTTAACTAAAGTTACAGAAGAAAAAATAACGTTAAATTATAAAACAACTACTTTAGAACTTATAAATACTAATTATTTAGATTAGGAAATAGATAATTTAGAAAATATAATTAGAAATATAGAGTTAATAAATATAAATAGTAAATATAAAGTTAAAATAACCTTACTAGAAAGTAAGCTAGTAACACTTAGTTAATAAAAACAAGTTAATTTAGCTAATAAAAGTTATTTATATATATAAGTTTTACTAAGTAATTTATTTAATTTAGAAATTAATTTAGTAACTAATAGTAAAAGTCTAGTTATTTGTAGAAATTTAAAAGATAGTTTATATAGAACCTTAGCTTATTTATCAAAAGTAGGATTAATTAGGTAATTTAAAGCTTATAGCATATAAAACTTATCTATTACTAGAAAACATCTAGCTACTATATAAATATTAAGGAAGTTTAATTTAAAAACAATAAATTAAATACTAAAAATACTTAGAAAGAGATAAATAATAAATGTTTATATACTTTATAAAACTAAGGATAAAAAGGTTAAACTAGTTAATCTTAGTTATTCTAATAGATTACAACCTAGAGGAAATCTATACTAAAAGAAAGAAGTTATAAAAAATAAAAGAAAAACTAAAACTAAGAAATATAATTACTAGATTACTCCTAAATTCTTGATTATTAAATAAGGATTATACTTAACACCTAAAAGGATAGGAGTATTAATTAGAGATTTAACTATTTTAACACCTAATAAGTTAGACCTACTTAAAGAGTTATTATTTACTTAAGAAGCTATAATTTCTTTTAGCTTCTCTAAAATTAAATAGATATAAAAGGAAGTAATACTGCTAATAAAGATTAAGACAATCCCTTATAGTATATATTAAGTACCTAACAACCTAATCCCTAGAGCTTTAATACTAGAGGTTACTTAAATATTACATAAACGTATAAGCTAGGGAATATTAGAGCTATATTATAGACCCTATAGGAATCGATATTTCCTAGTAAAAAAGAAGAATAGAGGTTTTAGATAGATTAATAATACTTAACTATATAATTACTTTATAATTAAAGATATCTTTATACCTCTGTTAGCTAAAGAAATGTTAGAAGAGTTTATAAGTTATACTATTGCTTTATTATTAGACCTATTTTTAGGATATAATTAGCTACCTTTAGATGTAAAAAGTTGCGATATTATAATAATTATAACCCTAGTAAGTCTACTTTATTATACTACACCTACGTAAGGTACTATAAATTTACTAGCATAGTTCTACAAAGCAACTATACAAATAGTTTAGAACTATATACTATATATTTATAAAGCTTTTATTAATAATATTAAAGTTAAAGGACTAAAAAGCTATTACAATTATTAAGAAGTTATACTAAGAATTAAGAAATTTATATTTAAGTATATTTAAAATATTAATAAAGTACTAAGTAATATCGAAAAATCTAGAGCTATAATTAAATTAAGTAGTTAATTATATATTAATAGACTTAAAATACTCGGATTTATTTATAACTTAAAGGGAAGATCGCTAAGTATTTTAAAAGTTATTAAAATACTTAATTAGCTAAAGCCTATAGATATTACATCTATAAGAGTATTTATTAGGATCTATATCTACTTTCGAGTATAGATTACTTTCTTTACGTAGATTACTAAATCTATATATTTATTATTTAAAAAGAATATACCTTTTTACTAGGAGATAGATTAAATTAAAGTAATAACTATTTTATAGTAAGCCCTTACAGAAGTACCTATATTAGTTTTATTAGATTACTCTCCCGACACAGGACTAATAGTACTAGGAACTAACGCTAGTATAAAAGCCTAGGGAGCTATACTATTATAACTAATTAATAGGAAACGTTATCCTTTTAGATATAAAAGTAAAGTTTAGAACTACACTAAATAGAATTATAACCTAATAAAACGCAAGTATTAAGCAGTTCTAAAAGCCCTTAAGAAGTATTAATTCTACCTATATAAAGTTTATTTTATACTTAAAACTAATACTAATATCTTAGTTGTATAACTTAATAGCTTAGTAACTAATATTCTTAGAGTATTAGTTATAAGATAAATTACTTAAATTAAAAACTTTAACTTCGAAGTAAAACATATACCTAGATATAAGTATACTACTACTAATAAATTATTATAACAACTTATAACTGTAGAAAAAATTAAAGAAGATAAATAAGAAGAAGATATTAATAACTAGATTAATTATAATTTAAATTAACTCTAAATCTCTTGGATAAAAACTATACTACTACAAAGTTACCTAGTTAATAATATATCTAATTTGTAGGAAACGTTAAGTAATAACTTACTAAATGTTAAGAAGTTACTAATTTATAGTAATTTATACTACTTAATCCTTAAACTATCTAGCGCTTATAGCCCTATTACTATTTTACTAATCCTAATTACTATATAATAACTTTATAGATCTAGAGTTAAAGAATATAAACTACTAATTAAGTAGTACTCTAGAGTTAAACTTTATATTATAATAAAATACTAATTACCTGCTTTAGTATTATCTATATATCTTAGAGGAGATAATAGAAAACCTATTACTAAAGTAGACGAAGACAATAAAGAAGATTAGATTAATTAAGATAACATCTTTAAAGAAGATAATAATATTAAATATAATTTAAATAATAAAGATAATAGATATCTTAAAGGATGTTATTTAAAATTATTAAGGGATATTACAGAGTTTCTTACAACTTTATAACAACTAGTACAATTAGAAGGAAGAAATACCCTTTTATTAAAAAATTTTAAATAATTTAAATTAAAAACCCTTAAGTTTCTAGTTTAGAATAAAAAACTCTCTATTAATAAGGTTCGAATATTACTCTAACTACTTAAGTAGTTGATTTAGTAAAAGAACATTAAAAAATCCTTACTTGAATTTATAACGCTTTTAGACATTAAGGAAGAAAAAAGTACTTATTATAATGTATTAAAAAGATATTAGTAGGAAAATATATATATAAACTACTAAGACTTTATTAGGAAGTATCTAAACTATTAAATAAAAGACCTATTAAGATCTAAATTACCTCTATACTTAATATAGTTAACCTTTCTCTAGGCTTAAGTCTTAATTAATATTTATTATATACTAATATACTATAGAAAGTACTTTATAGTTATAGTATATAATAATTTATCTAGATAGCTAGAAGAAAGAGCTCTTACAAAAAATAATTCTAAGTTAGTTACTAAGTTCTTATAGAAAGATATTATATATTAACATAGAATCTTTAGTAGACTTTTAGTTAATAAAAGTCTAGAGAATAAAATAATTACATATATACTTATTAAGCTCTACAAGATTAGATAAGTCGTTATTTTAATATATAATTCAAAGGCCTAAGGAGATATTAAACATAGCTATAGACTAATTAAAGATAGTTTATCTAAAATAACTAATAGTAGAATAGATAAATAAGTACCTAACCTCCCTACTATCTTATTTGCTAATTAAGTTATAGTAAAGGAGTCTACTAGATAAACTTTATTTTACTTAAATTATAGATCTAAAGTAGTTTTATTAATTAAAATAGCGCTACTAATATAGAGACTATTACCCTAGAATAAGATTTAATCAACTAGTAATCTACTTATAACTTAAGTAACTTAGATTTTACAATAAAATAAAGATCTAAAGAAAGCCTATTTAAGACTTTATAGAAAAAACATCTTACTACTAAGGAATAGTAGGATTTATATTATAGAATTTATATAAAAATATATATTAATTAGAACTCTAGTATTATTATTTAATAAAGTTCTTAAGAAAAACTTTTTATCTAATAATAAGCTTAATTATTAATAGCTTAGACTATATAAAGTAGTTGACACTAACTATAATAAAGGTACTTATTATCTTTATAAGCTAGATAAAATATATCTAGCTAGAACTTTTTATAGAAATTATCTTAAACCTTTTATCTAATATAATAAAATATATAAAAGCAATAAAGACAATAAGAACAAATAAAATAAAATAAATAAACTAGTAACTTAATCTACTCTAGAACCTAGAGAAACACTTAAACCTACTCTAGAACCTACTAATTTAGTTACTAAACTAAGTAGCTACTAAGAAAAGTAAAATACTAAAGAAAATTCGCTAGAATTATTAAATAAATCAAAATCTAACTCTAAAACTTAGAACATCTCTTAATAAATATAAGGAGCCAAGGAATTAAAGGTACAAGAAGCCTAGAAAGAAGAAATAAAACAATATATTCCTCCTAGAGAGAAGTTAGCTATAGTTCTTAAGTAACTTAAAACAAGAATATTAACTCGAGTAACTTAAAAGAGAACAAAAAACATTTAATTTTAATATAAAAAGTTAAAAAATTTAAAACCTAGGTACCCTTTATAAGTAGAAGCATATCTTAGCTTTAATAGAATTTCTATCTTTAAATAAAGCCCCCTTTAGTAAAGAAAAGGGGATCGTTAATTACTATAAGATTTAACAAAGGTTCTCCCCTAAGATAAAACAAAAATTAACTTAATGTTAAATTAATCTCTAATATTAACTAGCTAGATATAATATAATTCTATTAAGTACCCTAGAATTAACAAAGATAAGTAGGTTGTAAATACTACCTAGATACTAGCTTTTTTAGGGAGGATAGTTAAAGTCTCTACCTTACTAAGGACAATAATAAACTACTAAGAATAATAAAGACTCTTAGTAGTATTAAAGTCTACTAAAGTAAACTAGGAAATATAGTATTAATTCGATTTTATTTTTTTTTATATTTTATACTACTTAACTATTAAATATAGGCTAATAGTTAAGTAGTTACCTTACTAAGGACTTTTATTTAGGGAGTCTTCCTGCGTCTAGGATAACTTACTCTTACGTCTAAGAGCCTTATAATTACTCTAAAGGAGTAATTAAAAATATAAAAAGAATAGTATAAAATAATATAAAGAAAACATCTAGAAGTTATTATTGTCGAAGCTATATAGTAAAGATCTAGTTTAGAACATTAGTATTAAGTTAGTTATTAGCTATAAATCTATAGCTATATAAAAGTTATATTATAATAGAGCAAAGTTACTAGAACTTATATTATATATAAACTAAGCTTAAATTAATTATAGGGAAAGGGATAATACTTACCTAAATTTAACCTACCTACCTCCTATAGTAATTAACTTCTTTAGAGAAGTTATCTAGGTCTAAAAAACTTCTCTAATATTAAAGAATCCTAAAGAAGGTAGTATACTATAAATTATCTAAGATAAATAATTAGTATAAATAAAAGACTAAAAAAAGGATAAAGTTAACTACTTAAATAAAGATTTTATTAGCTCTTATATAGTTTAGATAAGCTAATTCCTGTAGGAAATAAAGTTATTATTGTAGGTTAAGAACTAACTATTAATCAACAACTATATAACTACTAAGCTAGTAAAATTAAAATAAGGCACTAAAGCCCTAAGCTAAATCGATATCTAAATAGAGTTCAACTTAGTATAGCTCTGCTTTATAGCTCTAAGGTACTACAATAATATTAATATATATTAAATAATAAAAGGTAGTAACTAAGTCTTTAAATAAGGGACAAAAAGTTAAAGTAATTATATAAAGTTAAGAATATACCTATATAAAAAACCAAATCTAGATAAAGTTAATAGTAATAAGAAGTAGGAAAGAAAGAGGGGAAATAAAATAAATCTACCTCCCTAGTATATTTTTATAAAAATTTATTAAAGTAGGGTATTAAGTATAAAGTTAACTTTAAGGAGAGAATATTAGTTTTAGAGGGGGAGATCGAGATTAGAGGATTTAAAGGTAAGGGATTTGTAGAAGCCTAAGGACTAAAATAAAAGAAGAAGTTATATAATAAAAGAATTAAATAAAGGGGATTATATTATCTACCTACTACCTATAGTAAAAACTTTCTTGTATAGAGTTAAAGTTATATTAGAAGAAAAAAGAGAGATTACTTTAAATCAACTTTAAAACTTTAACCTATATACTATTAATATCTATTTATAAGAAAGGAATAAAGAAAGGGATAAAGGAAAGGAGTAGACTTCCCTGATTTATATTACTAAAAATAATAAAAGTAAAAACATTAAATAATAAGGTATATAGTATTTTAGGCTTAATCTAAAGAAACTTAGTGTTAGTAACAATTTTGCCTTTACTAACAACTTTGTAAATATTAGATAGCTTTAAGTATACTTAAAGTATACTTTAAATAAGCTTACTCTAGTATTAGTCTGTAAACAGTAAAGGAGAAGAGGTATTAAGAGGCTGTTTAGAGGTACTAAGAGGCTTAAGAGGTTAAAGTTATAATAATATATAAAAAGAAGAAGGGGGTATATATTATAAGATATAATTACTTTAAAGCCTTTACTTCTAGATTAAAAAGTTAAAGTTAATCTAATAATATTAGGGAAAGAAGGAATTATTAGTATAGAGTTATTATAGAGTAGAAGAAGAAAGGAAGAAGAAGAGGGGAAGTTAATATTATATACTCGCCCTTAGAATTAGAAAAAGTAAGGCTATATAGCCAAATCTTAAGAAAATTAATAGTTATACTAATACTAGTAACAAGGACAACTAATTAAAACTACTATAACTTAAGTAAATTAACTCTAAATAAAAGCTACCGAGTTTATAAAATACAAAGAAAGATAAGTACTTATATAGGGTAAAAATCTAGATAACTAGGGTAAGGAAATTATTATTAAAATCAAAGATTAAAATATAATAAAGTTAATAATAAAAGCTAGAAATAGTTGCTTTAGGAGTTATATCTTTAAGTAACGTTATTATATATTAATATACTAAACTTTTAAGTTAAACTATTCCTTATTTAAATATTACTACCTTACTCTACGGTTATTATTACTATTATTATTATTATTTTACATTTAACCTACCTGGTTTTGAATAAATATTATTAGAGTTAAAAATACGTCGATTATTATAAATCTAAGCTTTTTTTACTAATTCGCCGAGTTAACGTTGCTTAAAAAATTATATAAAATAACTACTTTAACAGATTAAAAACGTTAAACCTAAGCTCTAAGACCTAAAGATAATTAAGATAAATAAAAGAAATAAACTAGAAGGGAGACTACCTCTCTATAACTACGATTAGATCTAAATTATATCTAGAAATCTACTTCTAGTTATACTTAATAGAATTAAATTGTTAAAATACAAATACAAAGTTATTTTACTTAGAATATTTATTTATATAATAGTTCTACCTTATAATTAACAATAACTAAGAAAATAATAATATTATACTATAACTTCTTTTGAGAAAGAAGACCTAAATCTACCTTCTAGTTAAGTTTAAATTAATTTAAAACACTTAAATCTATTTAATATAACAATAAATACTTTTATTTGAAATAAAAAACCTTAGTACTCCTATCTCTAGTATTTTATCTAAATCTATTACCTCCCTAATTATAACAATCTCTATTATAATAATTAATAAAGAAAAAGAAAGGAAAATCTAATTAAAATAGAAAGAAGAAGATTAAGTACTTATTCTAGATTACTTAGTCGATACCTAAGGATTCTTACTACTACTAGCTATACTAGTTTAACTATTCTATGTTACATATAATTTATTACTAGCTATAGAATAAACCTACCTTTTTACTTAAATATTATAATTACCTCTAGACCTACTAATTAGTCGACTTCTACCTCTTCTACTACCTAAGTAGCTTAGCTTTTAAACAACTACTAGTTAAAATATGTAATACTAAAATTAAGGAGAGATATAAAGCAACAACTTTAACGTCTTTCTCTTTCGAAATTAATTTATTAAACCTACCCTAGATTAATTTATTCTTTTTTAATTTTAATTAAAGTCTCTTTCTTTCTTAAAAACCTATTAATATTTAACAATTAGTTTAATAGTTTAGAATTAATTAACAGTACTTACTATTACTTAATTCTAAGTAGGGAAAAACTACTTTCCCTTAGTAACTTAATAAAGTAAACTTTATTTACTTACTAACGTATTATTTTCTTACTTCTGTCTTTCGCTAAAGTAAGAATAACTAGCATTAAATTTTAAAGCTACTTAAATTATTAGGACTATAATTTATAAGGGTAGATATATATATAAGGATTTTACAACGTTAGAATATAGGTGATTTTTAATAAAGTTTGATTAGCTATTTTAAAGGGCTGTACTAGGAAATAATATATATAAATAAAGTATAGTAATTTTCTAAAAAGTAAGTAATTAGGCTGCTATTAAGTAGTAATCCTTCGAATTTAGAGTCGCTCTTTACTTCTATCTTTTTTCTTATATTGTTAAGTAATTTTATATAGGCCTACAAGCTATTTCGAACTCTCTATTTCGAGCTCTTAAATAGTAGTACTATTTAAGTAGAAACTATAGTTATTGTGCACTTTAACAGCACGTAGACATGTATTCCCTACCCTATTACACTATAGCTTTTTTAATTACTATAGTATATTAAGTTATTAAAAAAGTAAAGATATTAGATTTAAATATTTATAGATAAACTTTAAAAATTAAAAGTATAAGAACTAAGCTATTTAAACTAATAGTATTATTAATTACTTTAAAAGCTATTTATAAAGCTATATAATAGTTTAGGTTAAGTATTTTAATAGTAATAATTTAATAGATATATTTAATTAAATTATAATATCTTTTAATTATTTTAATAAAGTTATATACTTTTACTAGAATTTCTTTTATATTTATTTTTATTATAGTTATAAATTATTTAAACTTCTTACTTATAAAGTTTTTTTAGTATTATAAACTATTAAGTTTAGTAAGTTTAAATAAGTATTTATTTAATAACTTTATAATATATTTTAAGTATATTTAGTATTAATGTTTTTAAGCTATCTACTAGCTTAAAAATATATTCCTTTATTAATAATATATAAGATTAAATTATTATTAATATATATAATATTTATAATAATTAAATAGTTAAAAAATTAATATTATCTTTTAAAGTAAACTAAAATTACTCTAAGAACTTTTTATATTTCTAGTAATAATAGTAAAACTTAATTAAGTATTTTAAAGTTTTCTTTTTAATATTATAATTAGCTTACTTAAGAACTTATTATAATTATTAAATTAATAAATATTTAAAGTATTTATAAAAAGTTTATAAAGTTTAATATTTATTAAGTAATATAAGTTATTATTAAGTAAACTAGTAATAAATAATTATAAAGCTTATTATAATAGAAATAAGTAGTTAAAACATTTAATAATTAGAATTTTTAAAATACTTTTTTTAAAGTTAGGGGGTTTTTTAAAAAATACCTTTATTTAAAATACTTTTTTTTAAAATATCTTTTTTAAAAATTTCTTTAATTAAATTACTTTTAAAAAAGGGCTTTTTTATATATTAGTATATTTTTAAAGTTATTAAAATAAACTTATAAATAGTTTATATTTATAAAATAAAAGTAAAAATAAAAATTAATATTAATAATATAAAACTTTACTTTATTTATTAATATAATTAAAGTAATAAATTCTATAAATAAAATAAATTTAATTTTAAATTAAATATAAATTATACTTCTTTTAAAGATATTTAAATTAATAGTAAAATTTAACTTTTTTAATATATAATATTAATTATATTCTATAGTAGATAAGTATAAAGCTTTATATTTAATTATAATATTTATAAAAGTAGTTAATATATATTTTAATATATTTATAGTATATATAAATAAGTTTATAGTTTTATAAGTTTCTCTATAGTTTTAGTTTTATTAAATAGTATTATAAGATTTATCTTCTTTAGTTAAACTTATAGTATAAATAAAAGCTTTATTTATAAAAGTTAATATAGTAGTAGTAATATTACTATTACTAAGTTTACTATATAAGGTTATATAGTTATTTATAAAGAAGGTAATACTTTAAGTAATAATTAGTAATTCTTTATTATTACTTAAGGTATTTAGTATTAGGTTTTATAAGCTTTAATTATCTTTTTTATTTTTTTTATTTTCTTTAAATTTAATAAAGTATTATTTAAATATCTTCTTACTATACTTTTAATATTTCTTTTTATAATTTTACTTAGTTTATATATAGTTATATAAGTAGTAACCTTTCTTTTAATATATAAAGTACTTAAACTTACTAATATTTATTTTATTTTTAAAAATATTTATATTAATTTCTTTTATAACTCCTTTAATTATTATTTTAATAATATTAATAGTTTATAAGAAAAATACTTATAGTAGTAATAAACTACTCTTTTTTATAAAAAAGAATAAATAAATAAAGCTTATTAAAAAACTATTTAAAATTATTTAATAAATTAAAAGTAATATATTAATATACTAGTACTTTTATATATATTATAATTAATTTTTTATAGAAGATTTTATTATAATAAAGTTTTAAAGTTAATTTATATTATAAAGTATATAGTTTATTAACTAAAAGACTAATATACTTTAAAGTTAACTTTCTTTTATTTTTTTAAATTATAGAAGTTAAAGTTATAAAATTTTATTTATTAAAGTTTTTCTAATAAAAATCTAAGTCTTTAAAAAACATTTAAAAGTAGTTATATATAACTTTAAATAGCTTTTTTTAAAACTTATAGTTATAGTAGTTTTTTAATACTAGTTTTTTTAATATACTAAGTATAACTTTAGTATATCTTTCTAAAGATAAATTAAATCTTTTATATATATTAAAGAAGATTTAAAGTTTAAATTTAAAGCTAGTATTTTTATTTTTACTATACTTTTAATTTTCTATATATAACTTAGCTATAGTTATAATTTCTTTATAGTAGTTATTTTATTTTAAAAAATAAACTTTTATTATATATATTTCTAAGTATAAATAAGTTATCTAAAATAGTTACTAATACTTAAACTAGTATATATACTATATTTTAAGTTAATGTTAAATTTATTTTAGCTTAATTTATCTTTATAAATAAAAACTACTTAGTAATACTAGTATCTTTTACTTAAGTATCTTTTTTATAATAATAAATATTTACTTCTTAGTTAAAAGTTCTTATAAACTAAACTAAGTAAAGATTAATACTTTATATTTAATTTAAATACTTTTATTAAAAAAGTTAAATAAAATATAGTTTTAAAGTTTAAATGTTTATAGTTTTAAATAGTTAGTATAAAGTTTATTAACTTTATTATTTAATTATTTATATAATTTTTACTCTTTTATTACTTTTATAAATATATTTATAATAGTATTATTTTTTAAATATAAAGATATTATATATTTATAATACTTATTTAAAAGTTTATAAAGTTAAAGTATTAATAAGTTTAAAGTTAACTTTTTTAAATTTATAAAAGTTATTTTAAAAAACTTTCTATAAGTTATTATTTATATTTTCTTTATCTTATATACTATACCCTTCTTTATTATAAATTTTAAAAAGTTTTAAAAGTATACTTTTACTATATAAATAGTTATAATATTATAAAGTTAAAGTTCTTTTTATAATAATAATAATAGTAGTATATTTAAAAGTATTACTATTATAAATACTATTATAGTTCTTTATTAATTAGCTTTAGTTTTCTTTATAATAAAAAATAAAGATAGTTTATATAAGTTTTTAATTCTTTTAAAAAGTTAAATTAATAACTTAATTTATATATTTATTAATTAATATTAATATAAGGATATATTAAATAGTAAATTATTAACTTTTAAAAACTAAGTAAATTAAAAAATATAATTATATATTATTAATATACTTTTTATTTTAATAATTAAGTTTATTTCTTTTTAACTACTAGTTTTAATAGTTATATATAAATAAAAAGTAGTAAATTACTTTAATTAAATTTAATTTTACTAAAATAAATATTTTTAATTTATTACTAATAGTAAAATTAATATTTAAATATTAATATTTTAATAATTTCTTTTTTTTATATAAATTATTAAATTTTCTATTAATTTAATTAATATTAAATTTATTATACTATATACTATAAAATCTTTTTATAAAAAAGATAAAATATTTTATAAATATTATTATTAGTATATAATATATATTTAAAAGAATTTATTTATACTTAGTTATTTACTTAGTAGTATAGTAATTTAATTAGTTTAAATAGCTTATATAGTAAGTTAGCTTAGATTTAAGTAATAATCTACTTAGTTTATAAAATTAACTTATTAGCTTAAGTAGCTAACTTAATTTTAATTTTAGTAACTTACTAGAGAACTTAAGCTAGAAATAGGATAAGTTAAATACTTATGTAAAACTTAACTTTTGAACCTAGCTAAAGCTTGTCGAAGTAAAGTAAAGTATAATGTCAACAATATTAAGCATATCTTAGAATAGTGCATTTGAAGAGACTGCAGAGTATAAGCAGAGATACACTGTATGGCCAAGTCTGAAAGACCACGGTGAACTAGTTTTAAATACTTCACAAGGACTTTCACTCTTCCTTGCACTGAGATGTAACGAGAAAGATCTCATCGGAAGATATCTGGGTTCTTGTGATGCTTAATTTTCTCTGAAATTCTTCCATTTGGCGGAACGGGTGAACCTAAGCCATGCAATAAAAATTGCCTTCCTCTCATATACATCATTGATACAAGGCTTTGCACAACATGAATTCCCCCGGTGTTGGGTATCGTGAATGGTCTTCATAAGCCTCCCAACTGACTTCCGACCACCCATCGTTTGACTTTGACCTCCAGGACCCCTTCATAGCTTAGAACTATCCATACCCAGATATTCCAGTCTGGCGTGCCTTGGTAAAGTTGTCTAGCTTAGCCAGCTGCAGAGGCCCAGAACTCCTGATTCATCAATCATAATATTCTCATCGGTCATAAACACTTCGACCACCTATACCCACTGACTACACCTTGTGGTGTGTAAAATACCAGCCGCAAACTGCTCCAGCAGTGATGACCAAAGCAACTACGAGAGTGATGGATGCACATATGTACTTAGTCCTCCTCTTCTCCTTGTGCTGTTGCGCAAGCCAATGATCTCTAAATCAATGTTAGTCTCCAATACTAAGCTGCGATTCCGTACCCAAAACATACCCATACTTAGACTCCACACTAGTAGCAGACGATGGAGCGCTGTTCTTCTCCTCATCCTCAGCCATATGGGCTGCTGCGGAGAACCTCTTCCAAAACTGGGGATCTCGTACCAATCCCATCTCCGGCGGTGGATGTTCTTCTGGTAGGTGTGAGAGAGGTCTTGTGTACTGGACCTGCGCCAGAGGCGAGGGGCGAGGCTCGGATCGTTGTGGTTTACGCATTTTGAAGGCGAGATAAAAAAGAAGTTGGTGATGAATAAACGAACGGGAGAGAGAACGTTCAGCGTGCCCTCATTCGTATTTTGCGGAAGAGCGGAACAGTGGAATTGCCTCTCTATTACTGAATGTGAGGTTGTTTATGGAAAGGAAAAAAGACAGGCAGATCCCGAGCACGAACGAGTGAGTGCGTCGAGAGAAGAGATACCACAAAGGTAGAGCTGATGTTTTCAGAACATGAAGAGAAGGTGAAGGAGAAGAGAAGCAACAGCTGGCAAGCCAGCAATGAAGATTAAACCAAACCAATTCAAAACAATAATGGTGTGGATAGAAATCGGAGCTCATGGGCTCCAAATGACCAAGCCAACCTTGAAAATCTCCATATCTCCCACTTTTTAGCTCGGGTAGGTGCTGGTGGAGGGGTGTTCGTTCATGGATATATACTTTATTTGCATCTTGCATCCACGCGCGATGATGAAGCCCCGGGGCTTTGGGGCCAATTGCAGCAGCCATCACGACCGTTGGCGAGATTTGGATCTAGGAGGCGCCGGGTGGAAGCTGGTTGCGTGCAGCTTGAGTGGAGCCAGCATCTGCTTTTTGTTTGTGAATGATTGTGCCTTGGGCGCTCCTTGGTGAGAGAGTTGGCAAGGAAATTAAAATTACGATGGGGGTCTAGAACTTGGGGATTGCCGCCGAGCTCCGCGTCGAAGACTCGAAATAACAACACTTTCATATTTATTAGAAGACCAAAGCGGCATCAAGAAAAGCTGCGGATATCATACCACTTTTGATATCTTCAGATACACAGTAAGGTAAGTGTTGCTTTTTGCTTTTTTCGTTTTCGTCCACAGTACAGACCCTTGTCAACGTCGTTGACCACTGGCCGTTTACTGTCGTACTCCCTGCAGAATCGGTTCCGTGCTGTAGCGAGCCCCTCTCAGGGGCTCATTAATTATAATAGGGGGGGAGTAGCGAGACACTTCGAGGTCAAGGCGCTTCGGCGATGGGGTTTACCATCTCGATTTGGCATTCCAATTGGGGATGTCAAGCTGCTGGATCATCATGAAATCTTCTTGAGATACATAAGGAGAAGAGAGGACCGTTCACCTAATGCAACCTCTTGATCAACCCTCATATGCAAAACTCGTGGTCAATCATAAATAAATCGACAATTATTGCATTAGCCAAATTTACTTTTGTCATTTGGGTTTCCACGAATCTCGCAACAAATGCGATCTACCATCAAGTACATACGGCAATTGGTTCTGTTCTGGGTTTAAATCGACAATTCTCTATAATAGAGCAAAGTTTTTGTGCCATTCAGAATTCCATGGCTAGGTCATGATTCAGTCCCATGCAGGTCTATTGCACCAGCTGACAGCTCGGGGACAAACTCTGTTTCTATAAAAAAAAACAATCGTACGTTGCGACAAGTCTATTGTCAGATCCTAATTCTCGAGTCTATTCACAACGTCTTGATAAAAGCATTGCTACTGTTGGTACTAGGATCGATTGATAGACAGCAAGTGCTCTGCATAAGATAAGTTGTGATCGGGAAGAGAGAGCAAGTCAAAACTAAGAGATTTGTAGAAGTCTACTTGCGTTCTACTTAATTGTCTCTGATGTCCTTTAAATACGCCAATGGCTTGGAATCTGCTAATTTTGCTAGGCCAGGTTACCAGTTGTTGTACGGAGTAGTTACAACCTTTCAAGCTATACATAATACTAAGGAGCAGGTACGACTAAACACTAGTCTCACAGATTCTACCTTCCTACCTCCAACAACCCTCAATTCTTCTTCGAAGTCTCAAATGGGATGTAGCAAGACATATGTGGCCTAAGGATTCCCCAATACAATGAGTTCGATAGTATACAGAACGCCTGGGTTTGGAAAATTCGACATGGGCATTTCTTGAGCACCACGTTACATGCTTTTCAAGAGAGTTCCTATGATAGGTGCGATCCAAGTGGTCCAAGACTTCTTTGTGCACCTGAGCAGAGATGTCATTGGATGTTGTATCGAGGTTGTTGGAAACAAAGTGAATGTTGCACTGACAGGTATCCCAGGGACCTGGATAAGCCTTTGGACATACTGCAGTTCCACTCAAAGACTCATCTCGCAAGAAAGTTTATATCCTCAGAACGAAAGCATACCTTGGGTACGAACTGTGCCAACTGTACGAACCGTAAACGTCGGAAGGCGGCGATAAATCGTAGCCGGCTAGCCTTATGACGCCAAGCGCCCTGCATCTCAAAAAAAAGGACCAGGGTCATTTTGCAGGTCGGCTGAGAAGGGCCGAGGAAGAGGACGGCTGAGTATCCAAGTACAGTATCGTACCTGTTTTTCTTTGCACTTTGTTTGATATTTTCACCCTTTTTTTCCTTGTCTCTTTTTTCCTCTTTGCCCTCGGCTTGTATATAAGGTAGTACGTAAACACAATTCTCCTCGCACGTACTTGTCCTACTCAATTCCGTCAGAATCGCAGTCACCCGACACAATTGACGCACGCGACTGACTCCAATCGTGAGGCGGGGTAGCTAAAGACCAAGAGAAGAGACGAATTTGGTCCCCGGGGAAACTTGGAAAGTGCAATCCAGGAGAGGAGACACAGTTCCCAAAGGGCAGGTCTATCTTCTACCAGATCAACATGTCGTTGATGCAAAGAGTCTCATCTTTTGAATCGCTATCTCCCGAACGTGGAAGGTCTCCTGCCGACTCCCACCGCAGTCGCAAGCTATCCTTCAGCCCGCTACCAGGCGCCTTCCATCCTCCAGCCGCAGAAGACATATTAAAGCCAATTGGTGCCTTTGAGGTACCCAAAGCTAGGAGAATATGTACGTGCTACTTGTCAACCGCAGAAACTTCATAAATCTGACGACTGACTATCTCGTTCTCAACAGTACAAGTCTTCATAGCCGTTGTATACTGTCTCGTATCGGCCGGAATTGTGTTTGGATACGCTGCCTTAAAGCCAATTCTTATCGAGGAGGGAGTCTATCGTGATCACTGTACACAAGATGAATTGGATCGAGATGTGCGGACCTGCTACGAACAAGAGATACATCTTAACCTGATGTTCACAATTGCTGCTGTTGGGACAAATGTTGCAGCCTTGCCAGTGGGAGCCATCCTCGATCATACTGGTCCGCGCCTTTGTGGAATAATTGGGAGTATTTTCCTAGCGCTAGGAGCCGTGCTCTTTGCGTTTGCGCCCGAGCTACCTTTTGATACATATATCCCCGGTTACCTTTTCCTTGCGCTAGGTGGCCCATTCGTCTTTATATCATCTTTCCAGCTATCTAACGCCTTCCCCAAACACTCAGGACTCATCTTGGCCCTTCTTACTGGGGCATTTGATACTTCCAGTGCGGTTTTCTTAATGTATCGCATAATCTACGAGTGGAGCAATGGTACATTCTGGCCAAAGAAGTTCTTCCTTGTGTACTTAACCGTCCCGTTCTTCATTCTTATTGTGCAGATCTTCATTATGCCTAAGCAGTCTTACAAGACCGTTGGGGAGTTGGTAAAGCAAGTCGAGGAAGCAGATAATATATATGATGATCAAATGGACGAGAACACAGCTCTTCTTCAAGAGGAACGTCGGCATCACCGTCAGTCAGTTGTTTCCGAGATCACAGATCTTCTTGGCTCAAAAGCCGGTGGAAAACACATCCAAAAAGAAGAAAAGAAAAACAAGATCTCAGGTGTCTGGGGGGCTATGCAAGGAAAATCCGTACAGCAACAGATCCTCTCGCCGTGGTTCATCCTTATTACTCTCTTTACTGTCATACAGATGACACGGATCAACTTTTTTGTTGCAACCATCAGACCTCAGTACGAATACCTTCTAGGATCTTACGACAAGGCCGTGGAAGTCAACACTTTCTTCGACATAGCATTGCCATTGGGTGGAGTTTTGAGTATTCCTTTCATTGGGTTCTTTCTCGACAACTTTTCGACTGCCTCTGTGCTGGGCACTTTGGTTACAATTGCAACTACGATCGGTGTTCTTGGAGTACTTCCATACTCCTGGGCAGCTTATGCAAACATATCACTGTTTGTCTTGTACCGCCCATTTTATTATACTGCCGTATCAGATTATTCTGCAAAGGTATTCGGATTTAGAACATTCGGGACAGTCTACGGGCTCATTATCTGTCTCGCCGGTCTGTTTAACTTCACACAAAGTGGACTGGATGCGCTGTTGCACAAGGTGTTCAACGGTAATCCCGTCCCGGTCAACCTCATTCTCTTGAGCTCAGCGCTGGCTGTAGGCTTGGCATTGGTGACTTTCGTAGGTATCCGGGCTTATCAAATGAAAAGAGAAGTACTGGAGGACGAAGCGGAGCTTGCCAGCGAGACATTAATGCCTGGTGCTGAGAGTCCAGAACGCTTGTAGTAGGAGACCATGTTGGATATCAGATTTGTCATGGATTGGTAATATTTCTCTGTTGGAGTTTGTGCATAGCAAGGAGTTTTGGGTATTTTGGCATGGAAAAAGAGTATACGATAATAGTGATATCCTGTGATTAGAACTGGAGGACAAAAACATGCAAACTTTCTGAGAAGTTATAGTATATGCATAGGGCGGGGGTTTTTGTTTCGATCTTATTTTCAAATCATTCGGAGAGTAAAAATTTGAGATATCATTGTCGTCATTAAGAACAATAAATTGTATATCACTCACCGTCTATACACTTATATGAAAACTCTCCCTTTTCCCACTGCTGCTCTTTATGTACTTACAATACTAGCAAATGCAACTTACATACATGCTCCCTATAACTAGAGAAAGAAAATTCGTAATCCTTAGCTAAACTAAATTCAGGAATTACATCGCCTGCAAGCATAACCTGAGAATATGTTTTGAACCAATTCCAGTCAATCAAGCCGTCATTGCTCTTTAAGACCTAATTACTTACAGTTCCTAGACAGGAAGGCGTATTTTGAGAAGAAAGGGGAGAGGGGAGACAGGACGGGGGATTTTAGCTCTTGAAGACCTAGAAGGAAGCTGAGCGTACTGCGTACTAGAACTGACTATATAGCATCAATCAAATCTTGCTACGATGTTACATCTTATACTAGTGAAAAGGCGATTGAGGAAAGGGAATCAATGAATGCTAAAGTGAGTTCGTTGCTTTCTTGAATTTTGATGTAGACTTCAAGGGAAGCTATTTGGGATACATGTATGGACTACCTGGAAACCTCTATTTTGTGTGTTTCCCTTTGTCTCTTCTTAGTACAAGCACGACAGAGGTTGTATTGTGTTAGGTATGCGATGTCTTCATTTTGAGTTGACGAAGGAAGTGTCATGGTCACTGAATATCACATCTATCAGACATTCATTCCATCACTAGTCATAAAACTTTCTTCAAAAACTAACATTAAAAATGAACTAAAATCCAGTTCATTCATTCATCAAGAAGATTCAGCACCGCAATTCTCCTTAATCCAATCACCCAACCTCCCCTGCAATGGAAAAGGAGGCATCAACTTCCTAGTTTCCTCTTTCTGCACAACAGATCCTTGGGTAGAATCTCTGTCTGAAGAAAGCAACATCTCAACAGCAGGAGCATCAGCCCATATTACAGCTGTTGGCTTCTCAAGTGTGATCTTCACATGATACTGTTCTGGGTGTGCAGATCTAGGTAAGAGGAAGAATCTAATGATGCGTTTGCCGAGATGTGATGCTAATGCTTCGAGGGTTTGGAAAGATGATTCTTCGATAGTCTAGATGAAAGTCCGTTAGCTGGTTCTCATAAAGCCTTATAAATGATGTACTGTATAGGTATTCAAAATGAGGTGGAGTAAAGATAGATAAGAATGACATACCTTAACAACAATCTCCTCCAACTCAGCATAAGCATCAGTATTTTCCCTGGACAGAATCCACTTATCCACCTCAATATTGGCTACGACAATCTGCTTAGCTAACCTCTCATTAGGGTTAACACCAATGAGCGTCTGAATCCTAAGATCATGTAATCTGAGTTTCAGCGAGTAGGAAGAAGCTGGTAAGCTAGCTTTATCAGACGTTTGAAATACTGATGCTCCTGTCAGACTAACACCATTCCCAATCAACGAAGCTTTAGGCAATAGAATCTGAATCTCTAATACCCTCACCATCGTCACATCAAGCGGTGGTGTTCTTTTACTCTCTTTCTCAACCCCAGCACCAGCACCAGCATCAACCAAACTCCCATTCTCCAAAACCGAACCCGTCAAATACCTCCAAACACAATCAAGCAAAGCCCTCAAATCACTACCATCAGTAGTACCTCCTCCATCCTTGACTCCAAAAGTCTTAACACCAGCCAGGATAGCTTTACTAAGAATCCCATAATGAACAGTACTATTAGTCACGGTATCTGATTCCGAAGCTGTGGAGAAAGGTTGTTGTAGAGATACCGATGCTGAGATTAACACAGGTTGGATTTTGTTGTTGATGTTGGAGGGAGTTCCCCAGGCGTCTGTTCCTACTTTGGCGCTGGCTTGAAGGTTCTTGACTCGGATTGTTGCGTGAGGTTCGCCTGATGCTTGGGCTACTTGCCAGGAGGTTTGGAGGAGTGCCATTTTTTCCTCCTCCGGTTATGAATGAGTGGTAGGTTGATTGGTTGGTTGGTTTATCTTGAGGAAGGAAATCTTAGTATTTTGATGTTGTACCTACTGAAAGAGAAAATTCACCTTGGCAAACCCAGGTTCGGAGAATTGATGTAGATTGAGAAGCGTGCTGTGAAGCTTACGCTTACGGCGAAGTACCGGAGTAGATGGGTAGGGATTTTGGCGCTAAGAGTTTTCATTGTCATGTGAGGAGACGTTTAGCGAGCCGAGTAAATAAATATTTAGTGCTCTTGTGGAAGTTGGGATATTAAAATGCCTTTTGAATGACTTAGCTTAGGGTTAAGGCAGGCTATTTCTAAACGTTTATGCTCTTAAGAAGCCTATCTTAGATCAAAATTACTTTTATCGGTACCTCAATAAAAGCCATTAGCAGTAGCGAAGGCTAACAAATATCTCTTTTCCTTCTACTAAAACATGGCTTCCTTTCTATAATTGAGCAAGCATCACTTGAATCCTCTACATATAAGTTGCATGAAAAGAGTGGTTACAGTCAATGTATTCACGAGTACTTGATCCTATATTAGAAACTTCATTCCTATGTACTGTGACCCGTCTACTAACTAAAATCTACATTCCTCCGCTACTATAAACCCACATCCACCACGTACTCATTCCTGGTCCGATGCCCCTTCACTGACTATCTATTTAACTGTACTTACTCATTGTAGGCGAGTTGAGGTTACTGCTTTAGAGAGCAAAGCACCTTTCGACACTCTTAGCATTATTACCCCACCAATTCACCATAACAGCACCAGTAGTCCCAAGGAAGACGAAGATGAATAACAAGTTAGCATTGAATCCGGTATCCAACGCAGCACCACTGATATAAGCCCAATTGTTCCAAAACGTTCGCTTATATCGATAAAGGTAAAAGTTGAAGAAGGTTCCAATAAGTATGGCAGTGAAAGGCCCGGTACTTATGTTACCATAGAAAGTAGCTGCACTGGCGAAGAAGATGGTTGTGTTCCAGAGATCGAATCGAACTTTGGGAAATTTCTTGTGTAAAAGCCAGATTATTGCAGGTGCTACCGCACCGACTAGAAACCCGTATAGGACTGGGCTGAAGAATGATGATGCGAAGAGCTTTTTGGGTCCAACTAGGGCGTACTGGATACCAGCGGTATTGTAGCTTTTGAAATCTTGACCTGTCCATTGACCCTGTGGATCGGCGACTTTACCGCTGACATAATCGAATTTAGAGGCAATGACCCAGCGCATCACACCGTAGTTGATGGGGAGAGCGAGCATGTTAGCGAAAATCTGTATATTGATAACATCTCGAGGGGGGATATGGAGATAATGGCCAATCTATATAGTATGTTAGCAGACATTATTATTATCATTGAGGAAGTGGAACTAACTTTCTGATCCTCGAGCACAACACGAGCATCGTACCACACATTGCCCGAGATGATACGGTATGCAAGCTGCCCAAGCGGATGTCGCGATGATCCGTTAGCTTCGATCATATCTGATGGACACGTCAGTTCAATCTTTTGTCTATAATGGTGTAGGGACTAACATCCATAGATGAGCTCATTAAAGAAGCCCACTTTGATTGAATAGCCGGACATAGCGTAAACAAGACTCATTGGTAACATAGCTGCAGCACCAAATGCTAGGGCCACAAAAATAGGTCCAGGTGGGCATCCAGACTGAATTTGTTGCAACGATGGCCAAGAGGATAACAATAGGTACAGCAGTCAGGGCTGCCCACTCCCTGTTTAAGGGTTAATCACAATCTTGCAATCGAAGGGCGAGAACTTACCATTTCGTCATGCCTGGATACACCTGGATGAGACGACTAGCAAAATTAGGCCAGTCGCTATTAAACAAGTTCATTCAATGCTCACCTAAGACGGTCTTTATGGTATTTTCCTTGCGCTTTCCTCGCTTTCCAGATTTTTGCGATTTTGGGTCCCAAAAAAAGACCGCACCAAACGAATGAAGAAATATACGAGGCGTACCACTACAAAGACCCAATATAAGCATGTCAGTAGCCCAATGTTGATATCAGACTTACCAAGAAAATTTCCCACTGCAACCAATTAGTACTATGTTTATTCAAGTAGGAGGAGTAAGAGGCTTGAGACATGCTCTCGGAGTTGTGAGACAGTGTTTTAAGGGACTGAGAACAAAGAGATACGTTGCTTACTGTGTACTGGGCACCAGAATACGCGAGACCGATTTCCTCATATTTCGTCTCGTTAACGTGCTGTATACCGGCGGCATCTGTATATACTATAACCCCATCAGTAATCGAAACAGTGGGAAAAGAGGGGAGATAAGCTCACTTAAGGATGTGAATGGATACGATGATCCGTTTTTCTGGAATACACCATTTGACATGATATCATAAGTTGGGGATCCCCATAAATTACCAAAATAAGCGACGGGAATTAAAATCCAAGTCTGCAGTCGTTAGTTAGACACTGGTGGTAACATGAAGAAACTCACTGTTATGACAAAACCAACGAATACAGTAACTTGGACACTGTAGGGATATGTGATAACTGTCGATGTAATATTCGACCAATTAAGGGTGTGATATTGAGTAATCCAATACCACCTTGACCAGCTCCGAGGAAGTTGACTGTATGGTTTCGACTTGCGAACCAACAGAGAGGTGCAAGGGAGGCGACGAATGGGAAGAGATATTCAGGTAGGAACTGCCAGACGAAGGTGCAAAGCAAGACCAGCCAAAATACCTTTAGGTTCAATCTCAGCCTAGTTTCTACGTTGTGGAAATGGAGAACTTACCTTCATTCGTTTTCTGTCTCTACTTGCGTGATCGGCGTTGCCTTGCATGCTTCTGTATAAAGTGACTTGCTGCAAAGAAAGTGGGAAGATGAATTCGGGATCATCTATCAGGATCTTTCGGACTTGTAATCTGTTAGTCGCGTATGGCATAGGTAAGAGTAGACTGACCCATTGCTGCAAAAGAAAAGCCTAGTAGAGAAGCACCCTAGCCACATAATTAGCATCCTGGTAAAGACATGATTATAAGACTAACCCAACCGAAAAACAAGGCAACGGCGGGTTGCATGGTGATACCATAATACAATGCGGCGTTGGTAGGCAAAAAGGCTAATACCGATCAGAGAGTGCCCGGCATGTGTCAATGTATGGACCACTACTCACTTGCCCATTGACCTTGACTACCCGCATTTGCGGCAATACCAATTATTGCATGCTCTTTGATAGAGAAAGGCCCAGGGTTGAGCGAAAAGGAGAATCGTCCAAGGGGTACAGTGTAACTAGGCAGAACACGGGCAAGAAGTCGGCCTAGGGGGAGTGAAGCGAGGATCACGAAGAAGACCGGGAAGGGCGCGTACGTTGTCCGAAAACTGCCACCCGCTGATTAGTAGTTGCATGAAAGATAAATTGATAAAGGGGATGGAGCTCACTATGATAACTGTGAGACTATGGAACCAATGGTGCAAAAGATTGCCGATAGAAGCAGTGATCGGAAAGTTATAACAGGTAGGTAGAGTTGGATCATCTTCGAAACCGACAACATGCCTCACCAGATCAGGTATGTTAGCGAATTCCTCTGAAGTGAAGTCGTACTGCGGCTCGTCGCTTGAATTCTTCTTGGTTCCGTCCGGGACATCCAAGCCGATACCGAACAAGACTTTCTCCTCAGTTTCATAAACTGGATCTACAGTGATGCTCGGTGCTGCTGTCTGCTTCGATAGAGCTGGCACGCCCAGTGTAATCTTTTCATCAGATGTAAGCGACATACTTGACGACAAGGTAACGATTCGCAAACTTTGGAAAGGGCATGCTCCTGATGCTCGGAAATCCTACCTGGACTATATAGATACCATAACTTGATACCAGACTTTCCAGAGGCTTTGCCAAGCTGATTGGGCCGTGTGATTGTGTCTGCTCTACCAATGGTATGCTTCAATTGTTCTGCATCGTAACATCCTTTATCATGACTGTAGTATGCCATTGTGGATCTACATGATGTGCAAGTAGAATAATGGGGGTTGAAAGCACGCAACCGGCTTCGAGTGACCGGGGTGGTCCGGCACTAACGATGCACTGTTTCGAGGATCCGGTATAGGTTTGTGATAAACCTCAGATTAATTCCAATGAAGCCGATAATACGGAGATGAAAATGGATATAGGTTACTATATACAAGAATGAAAGACATCGGGCGCGGTTTCTGTAAGCGATATCACCTGTTGCTATAGATCAATACACTGTTCAAATTAGGGTTATAAGAGATCATTTTGAATTGATGTCTACCTGGATAGTTTGAGTAACTCACTTGGTCTAGGTAAGTTGTTTGATATAGGTAGCTAGCTTACTTGATCTCGGTAACTTATTTAATCTGGGTGACTGACTTCATTTAAGTATCTGAGTTGATTGAGGGACTTAGTTACCTAATAAAAACAATCCCTCATAGACAAAATCCTACGGTATTCTTCGTAGATAGCTTATAAAGGGACAAGCTTGTAGTAGGTTAGGTGAATTATGGTCAGTCTAGAGCTGTTAGCTTATCTTATATATTAAGGTAATAGAAGGGGTAATGAGGCTAAATCGTAAACAGTTGCCTCTTTAAAAGACGCTCCCCATAGTTCTGAAAAATAAGTTCGTAATTCTTGATTATATATGAAATTATAACTGTGGTCTATTTCAAATCATATTCATGCAAATGCATTAGCCTTGAGTGAACATTTACTACATCGCTCGATTGAGCTGTCGTGACCCGTAAACTTTACCGTTTTGTGGAAGGCCTCAATTTGAACCCCAGTGGTATACCCAGCCCTGAACTCCTTGCTAATGACAATTATACCTCCATCCACAACCCAACTTATGCCCTCTTCATGTTCTTGGTGCAAACTGGGCAGATCCAGGTTCCCACAGGTTCACTCTTCAGTCCAACACATGACCAATGAAACCACTCGTAGGGACAACTTTCATTGTCACAAGCAACCATATCGCCATAGCTGACGCTCTGGCAAGTGCAGTACTTCTTATTGTCTCCACCTTCATCATCATCAACATCATCCATGTCTTCATCTCCTTCCCCGTCTTTCCTTTTTGGTGGTGTGATCGCCTCGTCCTCTTCATCTCCTGAAGCGGATTCCGCATCGCTCAGTTCACTATCGTTGGTGGATGACGGAGAATTCTTATTGCCACGGGGACGTTTGAGATGGTTCACGCTAGATTTCATCGGTTTGCGTTTTGGTGGAATAGCACCCTGTCTGTGGGGTGCGACCTTCTTAGCACCGACCTTTTGAGAAGCTCGTGGTCCTATGCTTCCAGCTCTCGAAGAAGCCGGCGGCGTACTGGCTTTTGGTGTCCCTGGGCCCAACGGAGGACGTGAAAGTCCGCTCGGTAGCGGCCCTAAATTCCCCGTCAACTTTTGACGTTTACTGCTGGCCCCAAGCGATGTTTCCCGAGCTCGCTGGTTCAAGTGTGGCGCAACTCCTGGTACTGGAGTCGATGCTCCCGAGCCATGCATCTGCTGAGCTTGGTTTGGGACAGGAGTAGGTCTCATGGGATGTTGGTTGGGATGACGTGTATGTACTACAGTCGCGGAGTTGTTGATCGGGCCTAGAGGCATTGGAGCAGTGCTGGGTTCGGGGTGCCTAGGCTGCTGCGGGATGACTGGTCGTAGCATTGATGGTATATCAGCATCGTTTGGGAATTCTCCTCTGTCCTGAAGAGCTTTAATCTGCTTATCAAGATTTATGGTGTGCTTGTCAAGGGCAAGTTGAGCTCTTTTGGCCAATTCAATCTTCTCCGCCTGCAGTATCTCGCACCTTGTGAAGTTGTCTCTTATGGTCTTATTGAAGGCCTCTTCTTTTGGATTTTTAACAAGGCTTCCATGTTCGCGAATGTGATTCTGAAGTTTAGTATCCAGCTTATTGATGATATTTCTGCACTCCTCCATAGCCCTATCCTTCACTTCTATTTCCTCCTGCATGAAGGCGATTTCAGCGGGTAGATTGGCCACTCGATTGGTAAAGTCATCGAGAACTGCAGCACAGTCGGGCTGGTCGGTGGTGAGCGCCATCGTAATGCCCTTTGTGCCGACAAAGTCGATTGTTAGATCGTCTCTAGGCATGTTTGTTAATGTTGCCGGTCTGATAGTGATGAAGATGGATGGATAGACAGAGTGGCAGCAACGACAAAGGTGTTCACACGTTCATGAAGATCGCAAAGTCAGATGCTCACCTCAAAGGATAAAGTTTGCGCGCTCTTAACTCCTCCTAATGACTGAAGTGTGCCTTCTGGAATCGGAACTGGGCCTGTCGTGATGAAAATGGGTCGTTCACCGGCCTTGGGGTCCACTGTAGGAGTAGGAGGGGGCTGGGATTGATTGCGGCTGCGAGGAGAGGCGAGCAGGAGCAGGCGAGAACGCAACAGTGCGACAAGGCTTTTTAAATTGTTAGCGCAGCCTTGTACTCGTATGTATTAGCGCAAGGCTACTACTGAACGACCGACCTTCAGTTCAGTGCGAAAGCCTCTGTCGCCCGCACCCTCCACAAAGCACCATACATGGAACTACCACTGCACTGGAACTACAAGAAAGGAATTCCGGTCCGCAACGTGTAACTTACTACGGTTGCAGCAGCCAGCTTCATACCACCCCCAATTCAACTCTCCAGCTCTCGAACTCGCCATCTCCATCTCTCCATCTCATCCACTGACCGCACGACCGCACGCCCGCCCGCCCGCTCTGGGCCACCATTCCCATCAAAATGGTCATGGACGGAAAGACATGCATAGTGGAGGAGTACGATCCACAACTTCATCTTGCTCTGACCCAGCGTGAGCCTATTGATAACATTAGTTACATTGCCGCCACCCTCGAAGAAATTGAGAAGAACCACATTGTTCGACCCAAGGGCTACACTGTCTCTTGGCACGTCAATCCCGAGTTGGAGAAACATCACTTTGGCCATTCGCATCCTATGAAGCCTTGGCGACTGACACTGGCTAAAGGCTTGATTATGTCCTATGGAATGCACCACGCAATGGACACTTACCTTTCTCGTCAAGCAACCAAAGAGGAGATGGCCGATTTTCATACCGAGGCCTACCTAGAACACCTAAGAACTGCTATCCCAGTTCCACCGGACGATGATACTGTTAAAGACTTCAATCTTGGTGGCTCCGACTGCCCAATCTTCGAGGGGCTTTTCAACTACTGCTCCATGTATTCAGGTGCATCTATTGACGCAGCGCGAGGAGATTATGCAACAACCAGTCCGATATTGCTATCAACTGGTCCGGTGGTCTTCACCATGCGAAGAAGGCTGAGGCTTCGGGATTTTGCTACGCTAACGATATCGTCCTGGCTATACTGGAGCTCTTGCGTGTCCACCCGAGAGTACTGTATATTGATATCGATGTGCATCACGGAGACGGTGTTGAAGAAGCATTTTGGTCGACAGACCGTGTCATGACACTCTCTTTTCATAAGTACGATGGTAATAACTTCTTTCCTGGTACCGGAGAATTAGAACGAAATGGTCCAACGGATAACAGAAATCCTGGCGCACACCATGCTCTGAATGTCCCACTACAGGATGGCATCACTGATGAACAGTACGAATACCTATTTACAAATGTTGTCGGCATGTGCTTCCAGAAGTACAGGCCTGATGCAATTGTCCTCCAGTGCGGGGGGCTGATTCTCTCGCTGGAGACCGCCTTGGTCGCTTCAATCTCCAGGTCCAGGGTCACGGGAAATGCGTTGAGTACTGCAAGTCTTTGAACGTTCCTCTCCTTCTGGTTGGTGGTGGTGGATACACCCCTCGAAATGTTGCACGAGCATGGGCACATGAGACCAGCATTGCCATAGATTGTCCATTGGACCCTGTAATACCTCAGCACACCCCGTATCGGTCGCATTTTCGGTATGAGACGATATTCCCCACTTTAGAGGAGATTCTAGGTGAGCAACGGCATAACAAAAAATACGGAAAAGAGGATCCAGGAGATTATAAGGCATACTACTAAGAATGAACTTGATTGCTGTGCAGCGGCTCCAAGTGTTCAGTTCACCCGGATACCGCCGTCTCTTGACGGATGCAATGCAAAGCTGAAATTGATGAAAGAATGGCTGAAGAGGTTAAGGACAGCGATGAGTACCAGAAGCAGAAGGAAGCAGGTCTCGGTGTGGACATGGAGTTGTAAAAAGAGCCATCAAAAGATGTGGGCATAAGATATACCCTTTTCTGTTGTAAGGAGTTGGTGGCGGCATATTTGGATTTTGGGTCAAGGAAGCAGCGGCGTTGAGGGAATTTTAAAGAGCGAACTTCACAGACTCATATCTGGAAAACATGGAAGCTATGCGCACGATTGGCGAATGTAAACTAGCGTTTCTTCACAGCGGTCTGCAGAAGGCGAGGTCAAGTTAAAGGATGAACTTTTCTGAGTCTCGATTAGATACTAGCCATCTGCGGTGTATATACGACTAGAGTATTTTAGTTTGGCAAAATGTCAGACCCTAAGCAGGGGAGAAGCGCCTACTTTAGTCATTTGAATATATTCTAAGCTAATCCCTACAAATTGTGATTATCGTACAGCCCTCTATGTCTAATAAGAGAAACTCCGTATGTGCCTACTGCCATTTCAATTAAAGTTGTGAAGGTTACAGCTTCTTGCTCAGAGGAACATCGCCATTCGTAACCTCACTCACGAATTCCGGTGGTGGATCAAAGAGCATAACATGAAAGTGCTCTACAGCATGTACCGACTTCAATGTCTTCCAGTTCTTGAACCAAATCACCTATCACCAGAAATCAGCATTCCATTCATGCTCTACCGAAACTCAAACCCGAGTTTGACCAAAGAGGAAAAGGGTAGAAAAGAAACTAGAAATCAAGAAAAGAAAACTCACATTCTCCCTCCCAACCCTCTTACAAAACCTCTCATCTACAAACTCCTGGATCTCCTTCCTCGCCTCCTCAGTCAAATCATCAGTGCCGACTTGATCAACCAATTCAAATTTAGTCCAAACAACCAAATGAACAATCCGTTCATCAATGCCATAAGGCCAATCATTACACAAGACCTTGAAATCCTCATCCCTTGAAAACGGCCTCTCGCCTTCCATCTTAACAGGTAAACTCCAATTTAAACGATGCGACAGCACGAATTCCATGACACTTCCATACTCAGCTCTTAACTTGGCCATGTAAGCTAGGTAACGACGGAGTTCTGAGGGTTTGCGTTGGAAGAGATGGAGTTCATTGGTGTGGACTATGGATTGGACGGTTGGCCATGATAGGATTTTGTATTCAGAGTCTAGAGTAGAGATGATGCCAATGTCTTTTTGGCTGAGGTTGCTGAGGTAGTCTGGACATTGTTGTTCTCGTTCTGGAAGAGGGATGTTCACTTGCCAATATGGCAGGTCTAGATCGTTGGGTTCCTCGTTGCTACCCATACCGAATATTACGGAGTTCGTTTTCGACCAATTATGGATTGGGGATCCTTTGTGTCCCTCTTTGCTTTATTATGGTTTCTCTCGGGTGCTGGGATATCTCATCTGGTGAATCCTCATTCAAGTACTCCCTCGGGTATAGGGGGGTCTATTTTCAGGGGGGTGGCTATTGCAGTTTCACTGAGTTCTGATTTGCTGATTTCTATTTAAAGTGGAGCTGGATCATTGATATGGTTCGATTGGGTCTAAGGCCAATCAGCTGTTGAACTAGTGTACCCCTATCTGAAGCGAATGTATATTTCTACTATGTTGGTATACCAGTATACTAGTGCGCTTTTGATATTTGGTTCCCGTGAAAGATGCTGAACATATCAGGGAGAGAACTCCTAATACTAACAGTTTTACAATGCCCCTTTTCCCAACCAGACATGCCATTACTCCAGCCATAGGCCGATGTTTACATGATGCAAATTTAATGACGACACGTATCATCCCATGAGCCATAAAAATATTATCACACTACATTCCCGGGAAGCCATTCCCACCACCAACACCACCACCAACGCTGTCCATCAGACTCCCGAAGAATGCATCATCGCTGAAATATCTTTCAAAATTTCCATCACCAAGTGTCATACCGATAGCCTGCTCAAATCCACCACCCATAGAATACTCGAGACCCATATTCAGAGCCGGATCGATATTTCCACCTTGACTCAGATCATAGCCATGTTGCATTGTTGGAGGGAGCTGATTCATCGAGGGATCATAGTGCCCGTAGCCTTGTTGCTGTGTGTGCTGCTGCCTCCAATCGCCAGTTGCACTGACGTACTGTGCATGTTTATCAGCACGTGCTTGGCCTCCCGAGTTTCCTGTTGCTACCTCACTCAGTAATTGTAGCGGCGTGTTTGTGGAACCGTAGCCTGGTTGCTGGCTTTGTCCACGGCGCTGATGTCCACTTGTGCGTGGAGAACCTTGGTTTACTTCGGTGGAAGTATTCCCATCATCAGGCCCTTTAGCCGACGATGCGGAGAGCGCTGTTGATATCTCCGCAGGATTCGAAGATGGCGGCCGACCATCTCTCTGACGATGGAACCAAGTCTTCAGCATAAGCAGGACCATAAGGAACTTTGACGCTGGGCGTGATTTTCTCATCCGCTGCCGTAGCCCGGAACTTATCTACTAATCCATCTAGGTACTGCTCAACCTTCATGTTATCTTTGTTGATGACTTTCCCAAGTTCGCTGTTAGGAACTGCAGCTGCGAAGTACATTTTGATGAGGACAACGACTGCGTATGCGGTCCGAACAAAATGGGCAATAGGTAGGCATCGAATGACCTCTACCTCTAAGCTTAAAAAGGTCTCAAAGATGCCATCAATGGAGGTTAGACAAATAGATAGTGCAGAGATGTGGGCTGGCGTGAGCGAAACAGGCTCGGTAGTTCCGCTGCGCAAGCTGTTCTCACTGAATGGTGGTTTGAATTTGAATTCATCTACATTGTGATCAACATGCATGGCAACTTCGTGCATATACAGGTTTACCACGTGCTCAGTCATCTTCAAAGTTGCTGCAAAACACAGTCAGGAATAATTTGTTATTGAAAATAGGCTGAAGACTTACGTGTCTGTACTTCTCTTGGTACGTTATTGCTCCACCTTTCAAGATCTCTTTCAAATCCCTTCAAAGCATATTGAACTTTCGAATCAGCAATGCTTACATTTGCAGAAGGGTCGTCCATCCCAAACTGAACGCCGACCTCTTCAGCAATTTTCTGACTACGAACCCACTGGCAGAGAAATTTATCAGAAGGGGCTGCCTCCGGAGAGTTCTCCAGAACGTCAAGACAGTCGTTCATATACGGAGCCCATCGGATGAGGTTGGGCCGTCGCAGTCCCATGCTAGCATTGCAACATAGAAAATAACAACCTAGCCAAGCACGTCTAGCTTCAATAGCTTCAGGATCTGGGTAAGGCGTTCGACGCCAGGGATGATCTCTCCAGAGTCCAGCATTTTTAGTTTTCTGCGGTTTAGTCTTTCTGCCCATGCCAATATCAATAGCCATGACAGCAGCAATGTGAATAAGTTGATAGAATTTCAGCTCTTCATAATGTTCCGGAGGCCAATACCATATGGTGCTAATATGTAAGGCTTGTATCAACTCCAGAGTCTTCTCGCCATTGCCAATGATGCGATCTGCATATATAGTCATAACTTCTTTTGTCAACATGCGCTGGAGCTCGGGGTAGGCCATCCCGGAGCTGATACTGAGAATAGCTAGAAACAGAGTGGGCTTTGATCTGCGAACTTCAGCAGCTGTAGTACCTTCGGGGAAGACGACGGCAGGCATATGGGGGGCCATCTGTTCAACGTAGTAATTGAACATGTCTGCAGCCGTTTCCGCCGTTATTATTCCTCGATCGATGCAATCAGCATACTCGTGAATTTGCGCGTGTTTTGGTACCTTAGATCCTCCACCACCAGAGAATCCGTGTTGGTTTGGAGCACTATTGATTGGGCCTGTGGATTTTGGCAGTGGGCGCCCTTCCAGGCTCGCAGGATAATCTCGGGATTCTGGATGCTTTCTTTTCTGCCCTGCCATGACCATTGGAGGAGGGGCTGATCTCCGTGCTTCATATTCAGGTACTCTAGGGTATCGTTCTGGCGCCGTCCACTCACTCGAGGCTATTCGAGCGTCTGGAGGGCCATTTAACGACGAGCCATAACCTCCTCCATTTGTGACTTGTTCATAGGGATTCTGTCGACTTTGAATGCTCAATTGCTCATGTTTTATCCCATTCTCATTTCCATGGACTGTTGGTGCAGAACCTGATTTCGTTGCATGAAGACTGGCCGTGAGGGCATCAATTTTCTTCTCCAACTCTGCCACCCTGCTGTCTGTCTTTTTCTGCCTTTTTCGGCTCGGTACGGTGATGAGGCATTGACGATTGGCTTTTGCGCATCTCTTGCAAGGCCCATCTTGATTATTCGGATCCGGTTCGCATCGCACTTTCAAGCCACGACAGGCCTCGCAGGCTCTTGGTCGTTTGGGATCATTTGTAGCATCACCTTGTTCGTTATGTCCTCCATCAGGGCTGTTTGGCGTCGTCGTATTATGGCCTACCGATTGAGGGGTATGAGGCGGCGGGTAATGACGGTGATTCTGTTCTTCTTGGAGATAATGCGGCGTAGATTGCGACGGGGGTAGCCTCGACGGGTGCGCTACATTGGACGGCGAAAGACTCTGGGCATCTGGATGTGCATATGAAGTTCCAGTGGGGGCTATCTTTTCGAGGTTTGGGTCCACTGGAATGTTTTCGTGTTGGAGAGACATCGTACTATCTCAGCTGTATGATGGACATGACCACGGAAAATCGGTTGAAGTGGCTACCGGAGGTGAGAAAGAGAGGCGCCATGAGAGAGGGAAAAGGCACTTCAAGCGGTATTTCGAGGGCCGCGTACCCCGAGGTGCCCAAGAACCAATGAGCGTAAGGGTGAGACCACCACCTTACCAAACAGAGGTTATCAGACGCGCTGCCATGCCAAGGCGTGGTGTGTGTCCCAATTGTAGCGCTTGTAGCCTTCAGCGTGCACGGGGAGCACTGCAGTACCGGTTATTCGAGTAGAGTAGACATGTTTGTTGCCTTTCGTAGTAAGTACTGTACTGTATGAAGCTAATCAGAATGGCTTTCAATCAGACTTCTTAGGTACAGTACGTGGAAGATTTCCATTGGCATATTGATGCTAACAGTAATAAAAACCTTCAGAGTCTGTACTCCAACCGCGCCCCTCAACAACCTATGTGCTGTATAAATAAAACCACAAACTAGGTAACTAGATACTCTCAGTACTTAAAAGAATTGATATTAGACTTTGTACCTCTGTAGCTAGCATTTACATGGAAAACGTAGGCTGATAAGTGCGCACCTTCCTCAGGTGCCGTACAATTGTGTTTCTCCACAAGCTCACGCCATCGTCTACCAACATCAACAATCGTGTTGAATTTGACACAAGCACCATGCCACTCAATCAGTCCGATGATCTGTTGCGCTTGTGCTGGCGGCACCAAGAATGCAACGGCTGTTTGTCCGAATCTCAGTCTCAATGTGGTTGGTGTCCAACCGTAAGGCTGCATGCAATATTACAATATCATCACTCACTGACTCTGAATCCAGTCATCGACCTGTGTGCCATCAAGAGGTATTTTCGCACCAATATTCGAGAACTCCGATCTTGTGTGCCCGCTTTGGTCAGAAGGCTGGGAACTGAGAAGTCGGCCGTTGGGTTGCCATGTTTCAACAATAACTTTACTCACGTGCATTGTGTCTGTTCTGGCGACATTCGCTGTAATCGGCTTCATAGCAGGTCTTGTGAAAATAAGACCTCAAATCCAAACACAGTTGAAGAATAGATCTGATCTTTGGCGCAGATGTGACAGAAATTGGTGGACAGGTTGGAGACTCAGACTGGTTGACATGGAAGATAGGGATGCATCCGAAAGGCGTCCATTGCTTGGAGACTAATAATCTCTGCAATTGTCATAAAACCCACAATGTGGCCTTATACATTTATCACGGGCCATAGAAGTAGGCCTGGGAAGCTAGACTGATGACCGAGACAAGCTTGGTCTGGACCAACAACGTGGAAGACGAACCTTTTCTGCATCCTTAAGTCTGCAAATATTGCGTCCAAAGCAGCGGGCTTGAATATGAGCTCTTATCAATGAGCATCGCATATACCTTTGCATCCTTCCCTCAGCCCGAACTGACAGGAGGGATAATTGCGACCTCATCGCCTTCTGTAATAGTTACTTCGCTCTCTGCAACATCTCCTGACATGTCCACATATTCTAGATTGATAGTTACTAGACAGCTGTCCAGCACCTTACTTCTGAATCCTCCATATCTCTCCTCCAACGTTCGAAATAACTGGGATAGCGGGAGGGGAGCTGGTAGGAGCTCCAAAGCTTTTGAGGTATATGAGCTCGCAGATGCAAAGTAGAGAATGGTGAAGTGGCCCGGGTTTGCTTTGGTCGATGTAGCCATAGTCATGTATAAGTAGAACCTATCCCTGTGTTAACATATCAGCCTCTTGAAAAAGTCTTGTCTGAGGGGTAGATACGGAGAATTTGTGTTTGAATCAGTGATCTTGGTGTGGTCTTCGTTCTTTCCCATTTAGGAAAAGTCAGGTAATACATGCTATATATTGCATCATGCAAACAGTGGACTGAAGAAGATGTGATATTACTTACCGATAACATGAGTATTGTCCACTGTCTACTTGATGTCAATTTATCAAGCTTGTGTGTGTTGTGTCGACAAGATTTAGCTGGGGCCGTCGCTGCTGTTTTGTGTCGACAAGGCCAGGCGGACAGTGAGGCGGCGGCGTCAGAGCTAATTTTTGGAGCCAATTTACAGTACAAAAGGCTGGGACCAGTGAGGTTTTCTTCCACTCAACAAATAACATTCAACACTCTAGTTGGCATGGCAGAAATTATTCCTCCAAACTTCGATAACATTGCCACTGCATTCAACAATCTCGCTGCAGCAAATCAGACACTAAGCACTGAGCTCCCCCGCCTGAACAATTTGGAGCCTACCCAATTTGGACAACAGATTCTTGCAACGTTGAATACAATCGTCGGACGACTGGACACAATCGACCGACGACTGGACGGAATCGACGTACGACTAGACGGAATCGACGTACGACTAGACGGAATCGACGTACGACTAGACGGACTCGAACACAACATTCGCGCTCTTCAGAACGATACAACGCGAGTACAAAACTCGCAAAGAATTGCCGGAGACTCAGCAGCAACTCTGCTCCCACTACGGAACGTACAGACAGGAATTATTGTACCAAACTGTCCCAATACAGTTGCGCAAATCAATAATCTCTCTTCAAACCGTGCAACGCAAATTCTTCAGGCTCTCCAAGTTCCTGTACCTGCTGCTTTACCCGCCAAGAGGGAAGCAGTTCGTCGTCAATTCTTCAACTAGCCAACCGCCTCCAACATGGCTGCGCATGTCAAGGTGCTTGACACCACATTGAAAACCACTACGGTCAAAGTTACTCCCGGCACATACATGACAGATGTCTTAGAGGAAGCATGCAAGAAGTTTGGCCGTGACGCTACCAATTTCACTCTCAAGTAAGCCTACCAAGCTTCCCCCACATATGTGTATCTTCTAATGGTAATCAGGCATAAGGAAAAGCCGTTAAATCTCTCCCTACCTTTCCGACAAACTGGTCTTATATCAGGCGCAAAACTCGAGCTCATAGCTACTTCGCGATCTCCTACTCCCGTCACAGTTGGTTTGCAGCTCCCGGAACCTGATGGAAAGGGAGAGACCAAACTGGTAATTAAGGCATCAAGTGACAAAACATTATGGAAGGTACTTCGCCAGTTCGAAGATGAGAAAGAACGGAAGCTGCATTTGACAGACCGGCCTGTACAGCGACTCGAAGACGGAGCAGGGCAATCAGGTGCTGGACGTCTGTTTTACGAGGAACCAGTATTGAATATTATGGGTCGGCAAATAGCAGGCTTAACAGAACTACAGAAGACACTGGCTCAATTCGGAATCACAGATGGCACTGTGTCGATCCGGATCTCCTTCCGTCCTACGAATATTCCTTTTGAGGAAGCTACTGCCAACATTGAACAGTTCTTCGACGAGCCGTCAGATGCTCCTGCCGAATCTTCTACCACTCAGCCCAGCTCGGTAGCACAGGTCTCTGATTCTTCCCCTGCTCTTTCCGATGTCACAAATGGAATTGAGAAAATGGCGACACCTTCAAATGGACTCGATGATGCACCTAATGCTCAGACTCCGGCTGCTTTCGCCCCAAAACCCCTATCGCCAGCCAAGCGCCCACGCCCAGAACCAGAGGCAGACGTGGATGATGGCAAACCTCTTGTATATCGACCACCAAGCGGAGACACACCTAGGGCTGCACAGATTCCCCATGACGAAAAGGCTTATGAGCATTCAATCTCACAAGTAAAGTCTCACCAGGCTTTGCTTAACAAGGCGTCTACGAACAAGAAGCTACTTTCCGATGCCGAAGAGAAACGACTCGAAGAGGAGAAGGCCGCTAAGCTATCGAGCGTGAAAGAGGTTAATGTCAAAGTTCGCATGCCTGACCAGTTCACATTGCAATTCAGCAAGATTGGTGCAAATGATACCTGCCTTGAGCTGTATAGACGTGTAATAAACGCTATTATCGCAACAGATCAGCAATTCAAACTTGTATATTCTGGAGAGACAGGTCGTCCTGAGACCATACCCAAGGACGACAAGAAGCTGTTGATTAAACACTTGGGTTTTAGAGGTAATGTGTTGGTTAATTTCCATTGGTTGGATGGTGTTCCTGTCAAAGTCAGACAAGGCCCAATCTTGAAGTCGGAGCTCACAGAAAAGGCACGGGATATCAACGTTCCTATGGTCGACGCTCCTGAGGTTGAGGACGAAGAATCCTTAGACAACGGCAAGGGTAAGGAAAAGGCACCAGAGAAGGCCGGAAGTGAAGAGAAGAGGAAGAAGATGATGGGAAACCTCATGCAAAGATTCTCTAAGAAGTGATATGCCTGTAATGACAACCATGGTTTGGGGGGTTGGGGGCTTTGTCCGGGATGGCGTTCTGTGTTAATCGGTATCAGGAAGCTTCAGAAGCATTGGGAGGTTTGAAAGTATCATAGCGAGGAGTCTGGATGCTGGCACAAGGCTAGTGAAATAGAAATGACAATTTGCATACTTAAGGGAATAAATACCAGTTTCAAAAGATTGGCACTAAGGGTCTTTGCGTAGGCAGCTTTCCGAATGTAATTGTACAAAATCTCTACACTCCTTCACCGTCATATGCTGCACGAGTAGATTGGTTGCTGAATTCTTTTATTGTCTTGAAGATCCCATGCTGATATCGCTAGCCATCATTCGAATAGTCCAGCCAAGCAAAGGCATCCCTCAGGTATCATCTCATTCCTTCAAAAAAAGGCCCGATCGTTTTATTTTCCATTCATACAACTCCGTCCGATCACTTTCCCAAGTTCCATCCAGAGATTGTCGTAGCCGTAGAGAGATCCGAATGATGATGCGCGCGCGCGAGAATTGGAGATAGAGAATTTAGTGACCAGCTCTTCTCGACTCGGCGATGACAGTGGTGAGCTCGTCAACCTTCGCCTTAGCACGACCGAAAGTACCGAGCCTCTTCTTTGCGAGCTTGCGAGCACGCTTGTCCTTGCTGTTGCGGATGAGTTCAATGATGCGACGCTCGTAAGGTGCAAGTCTGCATGAAGTAAAGACCTGGTTAGTGATCCTCCTCTTCATTGAGGAAAAACTGAAAACATACCCAGAAACTTCCTTGACGATCTCTCGGACGAAAGCAGTGCGCTTGCTCAAGTGACCCTTGGTGCGCGAAACACGGGGCTTCACAACACGAGCCTCGGTTTTCTATAATCCTTATACATTAGCCGGTCCATCTTTTTGTACAAAAGATGCTCCAAGAGCTGAGACGGGCTTTTTTCTCGTTTTTCTTAAGGACGTACGTGGCCTTTGTTGATTCCGACAATCAAGCCGCTTCGCTCGGTCTTTTCCTTTGCCATTGTTGCTGAATGGTCTTTCTTTGGTTGGATGGTTGTCGAAGGTTGAAGTTGTGAAATTATCGCGAAACGTCTGTGAGGTTGGGGTTGAATTGAGAAATTTCTTGGTGCGCGCGCTAGTGGGTCATGTGATGTAGAGGCTAAATATTTGGCGAGGTGATTTGCGATGTTCGCTCCACTCCCCGCCGTCTTCCGTCTACCAGTTGTAGCCTCAATCCAGGCACTGCACTACTCTACTACTATGTAAGGAGTTCATCTCTTCTGCGACGTCGCTATCACGTTGACGTGTACTCCAGAGGCATGCTGACACTCTTTGGGCTCCTCATCTTTTTTTTTTTTTTTTTGTTGCATGTCTCTCCGATCTCGCTACCTCCGTACCTTTCCGGACTGTACCTGAAGGCAGTCACAGTCACAGTCACAGTCAGTAATCAGAAGCACAAGCCCATTGTGGCCATTATGTCAAACGTTGGACCAATTGTTCTTCCTCGTCACTCCTCTCTACCATGGTATCACTCGTACTCGTCAATATTTGGATTTCCCATTTCTATTTTTGCCATCTGAGTCGTACATGACACTAGCCAATTGCTCTTTACATGCTTTGCATGGATAGTTCCAAATATTTGCATGTCCCGCGAAGCATTACTGAGGCGCTGCTCTGCTCGTTTTCCGCGCCGCAATTTCCTCCACCCAGTGTTCTCGTCCTGATTTTCGATTCTCCAGAGTAGAATCATATAAATAATATGAGGGGAAATGTAGGTGCAAGGGCCTCGCGTGGAGAATGCTTGTCTCTTTTAGAGTCTGGAATTCGTATGACGTTACTGGTTATCTCGTATGATTGATGAGCGTACTCTGGCAAGGTATCTCAGCCCTGTTGATAGCTGTACCTGCACACTCATCTTCACAACGTCATTCGTCCTATAGGGATTATCCTCGTAATTCCGGCTGACTTTACAAGGCGATTCGCAGCTCGTGAGAGGTTACTTTGAGTAGTTGATCATGGCTCACCTTACTGCATGCATACGAGATGGCAATGTCTGTTTTGAACAGACGAGATACAGCCTCGAGTATAAATACAGCTTCTCGTCACCACATACTCAGTGTGCGTATTAGTATCATAATATCAAAAACAATTCCAAAACTTCAGAGGTATCTTTATATTTCATCATGTTGAGAACCATCCCTCTCATCGTCTCCGGACTCCTATCCCTCACAACAGCTATTCCTACCTCCTATCCACGAGCCCTCCCAACAACTTTCTATATTGAACGTTTCACCCTCTTCAGCCCAACAGGAAGCAATACAAACCCACCAGAGATCACCTTCACTTACTACGACCCAACTACAAACATCACTACACCATGTACATATAACGGTGTCGTCGATCCCACCGTCTCATATCCTTGCAGCAACACACTGCTGTTTCTTTCCAGTGGAATAAGACTTCTTCTACTTTAAGTGTTGAGGAAACTTTGTACGTTTTTCGTATTCTATAATTTCAAGATTTAAAAAGAAATGGATGATGAATTGTAAGCTGATATTTATGCAGAGCACCTGAAGAGGAGATCTTTGGAAGTATTGGTATTGGAACCTATTGCTACCCCATCGAACCTCCTGTTCCGTATGGCTACGGTACTGAGTGTCAACCTCCTGGTGCGTATTTCTATTTTCGAAAGAAGTTCCTTTCTTAGAACCGATTCCTCACTGTCCTCGAATCTGAGATGGCTTTGCATCTCCATAAATTTTAGTAGACTGACTTTCGATTTTCGTATTGTAGGAGATGGTGGCTCTCTAAGTGGTTCTTTCACAAGCGCTGTTGCATGAGAAAGAAGGTAGCAAGCACTTTAGTTCTTTAAGTTGAGGTTGAAGGATATGTAGAAGGTTTATCTTTGGATTTTTCGAAAAGAAATTAATGTGATATAATATATTCTCTTCAATACGAGTATCCTAGCAAAAAAGAACATCTCAAATTATCTCAAGCAAGATAACTCAGGTACTTGATTAGGTTGTAAGTAAGGTAGGTAAGTACCTCAGGTTTCCACAGCTTCGTACTTAGTCTCACTACTGCTGCCTAGCCCCTTCCCCCAACCTACTACCTAAGCCACCACACAACCGCATCACGCCTCCAATCTGACTCAGATATTCACCTACATAATCTTATTTAAACCTTTACTGATCAAACAAACAGAACAATGAAAAAAAGCTTGCTTAGCTCAATAGTAGAGCGTGGCGACTTGATTAAACGCCAAGATATGGGTGCAATTCCCGTAGCAGGACCCCCTTCTGAATATAATTTTTTTTTGGTAGTAGTTGTAGCATAGGTAGGATACTATTTTGTTTTAGTAGTCGATTCTAGGGTGAATTGTGTATTGGAGTTGTATTCTTGAAGTTGTTTTATAAGTTAAAAGAGTAGTACCTACCTTACCTTATTCTTTTTTTAGGTGGAGAGAAGGGCTCGGATTAGTAGCGAGGGTAGCAGAGGGAGTAGCGAGTAGCGAGAAGTAGCGAGAGGTAATCTACTATAGTAGCGAATTCTCTTTTCTTCTACTACCTACATTGAAAGTGATAATATAAGCTTTAAGCAGACAACTTATTTAGTCTAGTTGTAGAATACAATTAAGGTAAATTTTTAAATAAAGTTTAGATTACTAGGAAGAATATTTTACTTGGATTCTCTTGTCTTTGGTTTTCTTCTTAGATAGGTAGGTGGGTAGGTATTTAGCTTACTAGAATTCTGATTTTGTTGGGGGTAGGGAGGTGGGGGAGGACTTGAGAAGAAGGGGTGGTATTGTTTATTTCTTTTCCTTTTTATACGTATAGACTAGTGGGACGTGTATAACAATATATATATAGAGAGAGAGAGAGAGAGAGAGAGAGAGAGAGAGAGAGAGAGAGAGAGAGGCAGGGGAAGGTAAAATCATCAGGGTGTTGGTTCAGTATACGAAATGGTAGGAAATAGTGTATATATATATACGTATGTAAGAGATGAGGTTTCTTTGTGATATTTGGGTGGGAGTTAAGTGTTGAGTTTTGTACTTGTTTTAGAGTAAATGAGGCTTCGTTGATAAAGTTTGATGATCCTCTTGATTTTCTTTTCTTTTCTTTTGATTTAACTTGGTTGATTTGAGTGACTTAGTTACCCTAATCAGAATGATCGCTTATAGACTAATTTGTACCGTAGATATTTCCTAGTCTCTAACAACAGACCGGACGAAGATTTAAAGTAAATAATATTGGATTTTGCTTTTAAGATGTTACATTTAAGGTACCTTAGACAGCGCTTTGTAAAACTGTGGTGAATACTAGGTTTTGAAGTTTGTGATTTAAGGATGTTGACGTTGGCGAGTGACTAATACGGCGAGTTACAAACGTGCCATAGGTGCTAGGCATCAACATTCTTCATTCAACTATACAATCCTAAATTGCACAACAGGTGATCAAAACCAAGCAAACATGGACCAGCTCATGTAGTTTAATAGTAGAACGTGGCACCAAAAGTTTAACAGCCAAGATCTGGATGCGAGTTCCAGCGTGAGACTTTGCGATATTTCTTTTTGGCCTTGTTTGTCATATCTAATGAGGCAGACAGGGGGTTGGTTGTTTTTGGATCCCTTTTCTATTTCCTTTATTTTCATTTTGAGGAATAAAAAGTTTCTATATCTTCTGTACCAACGTATTAGTTAGCAGCCATCTCTGGAATTCCTTTTTCTTTCCTTTTGGTTCTGGAGTTTTCGTTTGCCTTGTGACAAGGCTCGGTAGCGAGTCCCGAAAGTTGCAGGCGAGAAGTGAATTTGGAGCTGCAGCCTGATATGTCATCTCGAAGTATCGGTAACATGCAGGAATATCATGCTCTTCTCTACAGTAAGTTTGACTTGGGCTTAACTTTCACCCAAATGATAGAGCTGGAAGCTCACAAAGATCATGCACTCGAGGCTAGACTCAAGGATGAAGAAGATAAAGCATTAACAAATCTTTATCGATAGAAACACGACAGACAAATAGACTTTAAAAAATGTACAGACTGTGCATAGCCCTTTCACGAGATATAAACTCTGGTTTCTGAGTGATGGTTTGTTTGCTAAGTTACACAATGTACGGCAGTTAAATTACGGTACCGGGGTGTGATTCCTGCTGTGAATCGTTCAAAACCATCGGTTGGAAGATAGCTTAAGCGAGGAAAACTGCCTATCACCTCAGTATTTCCTCTCTTTCACGGATATTTCAAATGCTCAAATCCTCAAATCCTCAAATCCTCAAGCTAAGGACGCACAATGGTCCTCGAGATCTTCGGAAATGGTATAAATATAGTACCCTAAATCCCAAATCCTACGACTCGCGGCACATGAGACTTGGTATAAGGATGCCTAATCACTATCCCCTTGTGCGTTTGGAGCGCTGTTCATCTCGACATTCCCGAACATGGATCGTGGCATCATGGCCGCTCTCGACACAGACGTGGAGGAAGCTTGGATGGCTGGTTCTGGGCCTTATTACACCAGAATTAGTTGCCTATATGGTTTGGAAGCAGAGGTCAGAAACAAAGGAGATTTGTAGGGCTATAATAAAAACTTTGGTCTCAAATCACCACCATCTTCATCTCAGAAGTTCTTTAGACGAGTTCGAAGCTTGCTGGAAAGTCTGAAAAATACTATGTTGCTATGCTATAAACGAGTCCTAGAAACTTCACCTAAAGAGCTCGTATGTTGACTTTCCACTTTCGTGGTTAAGCTATACGCACTAACTGAATATTCATTTCAAGCATACTGATCTACCACGAGACTCTGTAGAGCTCCCACAAATAGATCTCAGGACACCTCCCAAGCTAAACAGCGCTCTTCTAGGTCTCCCGTACCTTAAGTCGACAACCGCTTCAAGTACAGTACTAGCAATGTGTGTGTACCATTTTATGATTGTTTTGGTTTCCTACAGACTCTGCACATTAACTTGAAATAGATATCCACGAAATTTTTACCACTGCCTGACAAAAACCCTTGATCGCTCTCAGGTCAACCAGAAGAGGTCTCGTCTCCTCGTAACGAATTCCAGGCTTTTTATCAGCCCATGAGTACTATGAATAATCATTCGCACCACAAAGAACTCCATTCCTCAGATGTAAGTGTACTTACTACTTGAACATTGTTGCGTTCACTGATAAAGTTGTTAGTTTACCCATTCATCTAAGTACCCAGCCCAGAGCACAACCTCTGATGAATCAAAATGACATCCATGGACACTAGTCCATGGGTTCTATGCTTACATGGGCGGTTATGTTTTAGACATCACCAGCCTGAAAGAGGAAGAAACTTTTGTTGTTCCGGAAAAAAGATGGGCACTTGACAGCAGCTACTTTAAGATGATCTTTCGTAACTACTCTGAATTATTACCAGATCTCTGCAAAGAAGAAGAAATAGCTCAGAAGACAAGGCCAGTGCTTTCATAAAAACACTGGTTTGTATCCAAGCGCTCTATTTTATCTGTCAATCTATTTCCCGCAGGTTCGATGGATTTCCAATTAGCTTACTAGAACTCAATAATTTTGGATACGCACCAAATTTGTACTATTGCCATCTATGTACTATGGTGGGTGGGATAAACCCTCCGATGTGGAACGCGCCACACTAGTTCGTTGGCCGTGGAGGGAACGAGTTGATTGATTGCATGGTCTTATATTGAATACGGTCGGAGAAAGAAAGTCAGGTACTTATGGTAAAGTTATTCCTTTGAATCACGAGTCTTACGAGGATTCTGACGAGATTCGCTTTCGTGCGGGAGCGATTTGGAATCCTAGCACGATGCGAAGTGGAGGGGAGCATTTGCGTCGTGATAAGGTAATACCAGGGACCTCTTTCAGGGCAGTCAATAATACATTCTTTGGGAACAGAGTTTTTGATGCATCTAAGATTCCTTTCACAAGAATCTAGCCCAGTCAAACGAATACTTTTCCATCGATTTCCCTCCCTTTCCAAGGGCCCTTAACAGCCCTCCAATCTTTTCACGCACGCCGGATCATCTTCTTGTGCAGTCTGGACTTTCCACTGCTACATTAATCTATGGGGCTCTACATGCGCTTGCATAGAATACTCACTTCCCTGCCTATTCTCAGCAATTAACGAGGAGAATCTCCGCATCAGTGGTTATGAGCGCTGGACCATTCATAGCATTACGTTTTAACGCTATATACTTCAACGATGGATATGATGAATTCGAGATACCACAAAGAGAAATAACCACTATATGAAAATGCTTAGCGCCGCTATTTCTTCTAGGAGATTATATCTAGGTATACACAATTATAACAGGCGTAATTTTAGCAGAGGTGGACTCTATGTCTATCTCGGATTTGATACCTTATTTACTATTATTATGTGGTCTCTTATCTTGGGATATGTACTTGATGGGATTTACGTAGTTGTTGAGTGCTTCACCAATGTTGCTTGCTCATTTACCGGCGGAGGTATATGAGGTTGCTTCATGGTCAATATACGTTCCTCACATCAATTAAGACTTTTGTATTTCTTTGTTCTTTTAATCTGTTTGGCTACTATCTCATTGTTTTTATGGGAGGTGACCGGTCTAACAATAGGGATTGGCACGTTTATTCTCTTGGGTATATTAGAATCTTCTTGTATGCTGTAGTGTTTTGGTGCTCTCGCTTAAATTTGACATGCATTTAATCGATTGATGAGAATACCTACTATATGTTCCTCCGAGATAATATGTTGTTAGGTTAACTTTATTTCCTGTGGTAGCGTAAAAATTACTTCGTAAGTGTTGCTACACCTGTATTCACTGTATTCGAGGGTAATTGACTGGAGCTAGTAGTAGTAGCGTCGCCGCGCGCCAGGCCCGGTTTGGACCAATCAGAGGGCGTAGTTGGGCGCGCGCTACTAGCCCGATTAGGCATAGTCACGTGTAGCTAGATTTACTACTTAAGGCTTCGACCTTACTCTTAGTTACACTCTTAATACAACCACCGAATCAAAGAAGCAACACAGCACACTACGTGATATACACTAGTTTGCCAGTTGCCTACTGGTTCGGAGCCTTCCGACAGTAAGAGATATTTATGAATAGATGTCTATTTAGATGATCTGAGTAACTCAGTTAATCTAGGTGATTTATTCAATATAGGTTACTTAGTTGCCCTAATAGAAATCATCCATTATAAACCAATTTGAAGAATAGCCGTTTGATAATATCATGTAATCAAAGATATCAATTCTACTATCGCCCTTGAATTTGTTTGCTTTTATTGCCATCTCGGTGACGAGGGAGGTTTGTAGCTTTAATCTTGGAACTTACCTTCTACTTAAGCACTTCATTCTCCACGGGACCTTTCAATTCTCAAATGTGTAATAATCTTTAAGAAGCAATAAAAAGAACTATGAAAACTAATTCCAGTGTTTTACACTAAACTACCATAAAAAGAATAATCCCTCCATATAAATCCTACCTTCCAAAGCGCATAAGGTACTACTTAGTGAAAAACTAGAAATTCTGAATCCTAGTATAAGAAATCACCTAGTACATATGGCAAAAGCAATTGATCCTCCGGCAAGTCCCTCGATCGCATCGCTTGCGGATTGACAGCTTGCACACGGCAACTATCAGTCAACTCATCTGCAAGGTCGCTTAGATTGACATGGCGTATGAATCTTCCAGGGTTAGTTAGAGTAGTTAGATCTTCTCCGCCAATTCTGACCAAAGTATTCCACATATCGGATTGTTTGAAGAATTTGTCCGATATCTTTATCTGGTCCAATAGCGCGTTGCACTTGGAACCGAAAGAATAGGAAGGCTGCTTGGGATAGTCCTCTTCGGAATCATAGGAATCATCAGAATCATTAGAATTCTCGGAATCTTCGGAATCTTTTGCACAAGCTCTACAAGTAGAAGCTCCTAACAGAGATCTATCTCTATCACCGAATCTAGAGGAGCGAAGTGTTTTGAATTTCGGAGTTGAAAGGAGGGATTGAATGAGGATTTTTCTTGTGCAATGAATGCACACGATGAACAGCTTTCTGGATTTTGGTTCGCGGGGAGTTGTACTTTGCGACTTTGATTGTGCTGACCCAGTGCGATACGGTGGTTGTCTTGGGGAAGAGCCGGGCGTCATGATAACTTCGTTGTTGATGGAATCGCTTTGCAATGATGAACGGCTTCTCGTTTCGTGTAGGTCTAGGCCACGGATATGATCCGTAATATGTTCAATTTGAGAGTTACGCTGCGGTGATAACGTGTGGGAAGAGGCCTCGCCATCAGTTCCAGATTCTGCTTCATCTGACAGTCCTGTATTCTTACTGTGTGGATGATCTAAATGGTCTAACCCATTGAATTCCTTCACATTGAGAAGGATTAGTGGCGGTTAAATTTGAAAGCAGAATTGAATGGTAGCTTACCAAGGATTCATCATTCATTAGCCTCTTCGCAAGCCATAGAAACGGTCTATCAATTTGATATCCAGTTCGCGACGAGATTTTATAGCATGGCGTATTCCGATGATGATGATAAGAGGATAAATGCTCGATTGCGGCCGGCTATTCATCTGGTCTTTCTTGCTCCTACAAACGACAATCGGGATTTCCGGGACTCGATCTTCTAACTTTGCTGCTCTCGTTGTTAGGCATGGGACATTGGATGGAGTCGCTAATAGAAAAAGGGGGGATGAGACGACATACTCTTCCATGAGAGACTACTTCGGGGAGAGAAGGGGTGACCATAGTCGACCATCACGATGGCACAGTCCACAGATTCCAATCTTTCTTTCTTTCCTAGATGCGAAAATATGCGTACATTGAATTGGACAATGCCACTAGTCTAAACCTCATGGTCAATTATACATTCCAAACTCTGTAGCTCGACATAAACAAAGAGAAAGGAAAGAAAAAGAAAAAGAAATCTTACTGTCTCAAACTGGACTTCTTGTTCCTTTCCTTCGAAAACATCATTGAGATGAGCTTGATCGTTAAATTCTCTAGTGATATGACGATCGATAAACGTTTTCTGCCGAACTGTTAGATATCTACGAACATCAATCTCGAATCCACCACATACGTACCTTGCCAACACTCTCGTCACCAACTAGCACGAGGTTGAATTTAGCAACGATTTTCAAGCAGCGATGTCGACAACACATTTTCGTGGAGGGACTTGAAAGTTCAGAAGCCATTTCGATGCTTATATTTGCAATGGAAGAAGGTAAAGAAGGGACTCGAGAATTTTGCAAAATGAGAAGATGAGAAATAGATCCGTTAGCCAGCTGTGGATCTTGATTGATTCTTGATTTATTAACTCCAAGTGTAAAGTACACAGCCATCTTTTAAGCGCCCATAGGCCTAGAAAATGCAACCAAGGCTATGTTGACACGGAATTGAAACCCACCTACCTAGAAATCCAACATTGTACCACATAAGCGAGGTCGGTCACTCTTAAGGCCCCCTTCCTTTCTCCCATTTTAAGCGAGCTGCATACATACATACATACATACGAGAAGAGTAACAAGAACGCCCGCCATAACATAGTAGCTATGAATAAGATCCAAATCAAGGCATAATACTTCGTATAAATCAAGTAAATTGGAGAAGTAAGTTACTTTCAAGTTATAACTTCCTATAAAACTTAGTTAAAAAATCCCTAGATTCCCTTGCAAATATAGCAAATATACCAACTAATATACTAAGTAAACTAAGTATAATACTACACAAAAAAGTCGATTAAAAGTAAACATTCTCCTACTACATACTTTACTATAGTCGAATATAAAATCCTTTACTTTATTTATACTTTCTTCTTTACTTATTTAATAAGATAAAATACTTATAACTTAACTTTTTAAGTTTATAAGCTTATATAGCCACTATAACAATAACAAAACCATAATAACACTACTTACTATAGTAAGTAATTAAGTTATAGTCTACTACTATAAGATAAAAGGAAGTACATAACGCTATCTTAATTTATCTACAAGGATAAGAATAATCGAGATTGATGAACCAGAATCAGAGATTAATGGCTTTCTAGAAGAGTGTAAACATGTTACAGATAAAGATATCATTAATTACTAGTGTATCATGTACAAGGCTCCAGTGTGAGAAGCTGTTTTCGCTAATTACAAGGTCCGAATGACCCAGAAGCACCCTGCTCGCCTTTTATACTTATGATATATTGTTTCGTACACTACTCTCACAGCTCCACCTTAACCTCACTAGCCTCAGTTTCAATGTCGGTGAAATTATACCTGGGCTTTCCCCAGTCTAGCGGATCTCCGCCAGGAAGACAGACGCCCAATCTCCAGAAATAATCTCGATGGGCGAAGAAGAGCTGCCAAATTTTGTACCGCGCAGGAATTGGAACTCCCCACCGCCTTTCTAGGTTCTCATGCTGCACGTCACCTGGAGCCGGCTGATTGATAAAATCTAGGATCTCACCTTCTGTGTCAAGGTTGGCTATATTGAACCATGACTGGTCAATCTCTGCACCAGCAATACAATTTACGTCTTCATCGCCAAAACAAATCCGAAGATCAGATGGGGATGGTGACAAGGAAGGTTTAGATATGTAGACTTCGCCAGCGTGAGCTCTATATCCCCATTCCTGGAGTGGAAGGAGAGGAACCGGGTCATCAACATGCGTCACGCGTCTGTACTTCTCGCCCCGCCCATCATCTCGAGCATTAGAAAGGTAGAAGACGGTATCGATATAATCCCTCAGTGCAGCATTTCCGACACGCGGTTCACCAAATGTGGTAATGATAGGCTTCCAACTTGCTCCCTGAAACTCGAGTCCAGCCAGTGCGGCGACAGCTCCACCTAGTGAATGCCCAACGAGATGTAATTCGTAGTCGGGGTACTTGTGCTTCATGAAAATCAGGTGTGGTAAAATAACCGATCGAGTGTTTTGCCAACTCGTCCAGAATCCTGTGTGAACAGTACAGTTTTGGCATTTACGCTCGGGCTCTTCCTGTTTCTCGGCTTCGACTTTGGCACGGTGTTCTGCACATCGAGCTCGGGCCTTAGCTTCTTGATATGCTGCTCGTCGTCTCATGGTAAGGAAGCCAGGTCTTGGAATCCAATCCCAGAATCGGTGGTTGCGTTTCTCTTCCTCGGGCAGTACACTTGCAGTTGAGTTGCCTGGCTCCTCGGGATAGGGTATATATTCTTGCGGGACAGTACTGAGATCTACAATCGTATTTGCGATACTGTATGTTCCCCTAAAAGCCACGATAATTCTGCCAGGCCTCTTGCTATGGCCTTGCTTCCATTCGCCACTGAGTTCGTCCTGCTGCATTCCATGATCCAGTACGACGTACCCACACGAGTCAGACATTAAGGGCCCAGTGTTAAATGTGGTGACGAGTTCGAAGTTGGGAAATTCATCGCATCGGCTGGCGCACTGGAAGGGTTTTGTGATGCCTGTTGTGCCTACGCAATACGAGATATCGACGATTCGCGACAGTTCTTCGAGCTCAGCGAAGAGCTGAATGGAGATGTTGGCATCGCGCTCGCCAGAGAGAACCAGAGACGACGTGTCGAGGAGCTGCTGAGGCGGAACAGCAGAACAAGCTGAGAGACAGGTGAAGACTGCAACAGTAAGGAGGGTTGGTATGGAGAAGATGCTTATATGGCGCATCTTGGTGAGGGTTGGTCACATATTAGGTGGTGGATTAGTTGTATGCTGTCTGAGGAATCGTGAAGCTATTGAAATGCGGAGAAAGAGAGATAAAAGCATGGCGTTGGGACCTGGGCCGGGAGGGCGTCATAGTGTCAAGCCACAGATCTAAAGCGGCATTTCGGGTAACGTGTAGGGACAACTCAACTGTAATGAACTGTACCTACCCTCTAGGTGTGTATCGTTTGTACCTAGGTACTGTACTCCTTGAATGTCAAAGCCATCTCGAATCCCGAATTGTTATGATTTATTAAATCTCTTCGAAACCTGAATGGACCTACTGCGATTGATATAATCTACAGCAAGAGAAAGTAAAAGAGAGGAAATCCAAAAGGTCTCCCAAGAACCTTACAGAGCAACTGGGGATATGAGTGCCGCTTTATTTATTTCTAATATGACACCACACCACACGACCAAGACCAAGACCAAGACCAAGACCAAGACCACGCGCTCAAGAGCTCGTGGTGGCCTGTTCCAGGCACATCATGCTCTTGTTTCTGGAGATTTACACATGTCTACCCATAAAGAGTTCTAAATAAAAATATCAGTAATAATGTCATTATCAACGTGGCCTTTGTCTCTCTGGGTCTTGTAGTACAAACTGAGAAATCTAGACCAGGTGTATTGTTTCCCCTCGATAGAGTAATTCTCAGGGTACCAACCAAAGCCACGCCCTTTTGAGCTTTGTATTACACCATCATGCCGGGAATCAGATAGATCCGCATTCTTGAAAGGAAGTTAAAAAAAGAAATACATGGACAAGTGTAACCTTGTTGCCCTGTTGTTCTTTGCCGGGTGTTTTACTCAGCAGTAAAATTTGAACTATGACATGTTCGATTGGTGAGCTCATTCCTTGATGAAAAGAAACCTTTTCCCAAGATACTTCACCGCTTCAAGGGTATTGTAGTCTAATAAATCCTACACATGTTTGATTGGAAATCGAAGTATGGTGCCTAAGAGTTTCCGAACAACACTACTACAGTCTTCCGATCCGAGTTTATTAGCAGTAGCAGGCCGCCCGCAACCCTTCTAGGTCTGATAACTCGGGACTAGAAGATGAACGGCAAATAGACTTTCCGGCTCGCAATCTGCTACTACTGTATGTAAGTGGCTTTTGATAGTGTAACTCTGGTTGATAGGCCCGGATGTCCTTTGGTAGCTTGCGAAGCTTGCACAAGTCTCTAGCTACTGTAAGACGGTTCGTGCCAAAGGCTACTTACTACTCCACACTAGCAGTGTCCAACGGGTAAAGAACGAATTATTCTCGCCGCTAACAATCCTGACGCTCTTCAATGCAGTGAGGAAAGTATAGTGCACAAAAGAAACATAGCAACCGCATTCGGCGCAGCTCTTTGACAACATCATACTCATAATGTTGTAAATAGATCCAGAAAGGATTGTTACTGTTAGAAACTCACAAATAAGATTAGCATGTATACTGTACTGTACAGCATAGTACAGTACAGCATGCTCTCTTGTTATGCAGCATCTTGCATCAGGGAGAGAGGCCAGCCCTATAAGCCTCATATGATTAAGGTAGATTGAAGGCTTATGGTACAATCCTGCCCGTATAACAAGCAGGGCTCTCAAAGGGTTATCTGGCAGCAGGAGTTGGCTAAGTGATCGCGCACAAAGACAAGACAGGGCAACCTTGCGTCGGCTGACGTGTTTATCTGTACCAGAACCACGAGCTGTACGAAGTATGTAATGTAGACGACCCTTGATTTCTTCATATAGATTGTGTGTACATCTGTCTGCGGTGACGAGTGGCTTGTGAGAGTGCTCCTTACTACTTTCGTACTCATCACGATCTGAGTTGAAGTTGAGTGTTTCAAGAGGCTACAGAAGTAAGAACCCCCCCTTCCCCCCGTTTTTTTTTTTTTTTTTTTTTTTGTTGGCAAGCGAGGCAAGCCACGCCTGGCCAGCAGAGCGCAAACAATGCAAACGTAATGCCGTGTGTCCCGAGGGCTGGCTGCTGGCGTACCGTAGTGGTAGTGGTAGTGGTAGTGGTAGTGGGAGAGCAAGTATGTTTTATTTTGTTCAGTTGTCTGCACCAAGTGGTGGAATGCGGCGAGGTGGAGCTGTCTCCGAGCCGACACAGAGTCGGTGTGGTGTGGCTTCACGGCCCGCTCTAGATGAGAAAATAAGAAAGTTTGTGGCTTGCAGGTTCCAGTTCGCAGGTTTGCTCAGACTTCCGAGAGAGAGGATTGGCATGTATTGTAGGACAATAATAGAGTTAGTAGAGAGGAGCGGGGGAGGGGGGGAATAAGGGGATATGGAATACAGGTTCCAATACTCCGTACCTACCTAGTATTTGTGACAGGTGTTAGGTACGCTATGGGAAGAGAGCCGCGAACCGAGTAAATGATAAAGAAGGGGCGCTATGGATGGGATGCGGAAGAGGTAGCTATCTTAATTTCATGGTGACGTACGATGCAGACTTGAGAATTCCAAGTCTGCATGGTCTTGCATTCCTCGACTATTTCTAACAAGCAATCATCCTGGAGCGCCGACAGGTACAGTACCTACTGTATCTAGATACTCCCGTACAACCAACAAGCCATAAACAACAAAATATGATTTGCACTCTGCGCGCGACGCGGTGACGCGGTGGAACTATTGTCGAACAAGCTAATCTCCAAGCCTGGGCCCGCTACCTACCTACCAAGACTTCGTACTGTATGACAGTGCACCCTACCGTACGGTAGATAACACGATTACAGTGTCTGTGAGTTAAGTAGGTAGTGTACAGGAGGACACACGCACACACTCACTCACACACCACACTCACTCACACACACACTCTCTCTCTGCCTATCTCTCTTCTCCTCCCCCTCTAGGCCCAGATAATAATATACCTAATCCGAAGGCCGATGCCTTGCTTAAGGCTAAGGTTTAGGTATCTGCATGTGTTTTGGGGTCGAGTAGTAGCGACTCTAGGGTCGCGAGAAGGAGCGTTCTAGATCGACAGCCCCATCGAGGGGAATCGAGGGTTCGAGGCCGGATTCCCGCTCAGCTTTGGCTCTAAGCCTCTCATGACACTTCTCTTGCAGGCTTGCGGCAACTCTGGAAAAAGATGCCCTGGTAAGCCGCTAAGCGGCCAATGGCTGGGCCTCGCTGTGGCCAGTTACTGTTCCCACTGCCGTTATGATCTGCGGTCCCCACCACACAGTGACTGCGGGCCCCTCTGAGAGCCCTGTAAAGGGCGCCCCTGTAGAGCCTGGAGGATTGGGTCCCGCCCAGCAGTCAGCAGAGCCTAGCCCGCACTCAGAAAGATCCAGGGAGATCTAGACCTCCACCATCTGCTTTTGGCCCTCTGGGTGAACCATAGCAAGCCACAATTCACCTCTTTGCCCAGCCAGCAGTAGCAGCAGCAAGCAGCAAGCAGCATCATGCTTCTTTCAAACCATATTGGCACTGAGCCAGAGCCATCTTGTTGCCCGTACACTCAACTCTCTCTGCTTTTGCTGCCCCCACGCGAGTCAACGTCTTCGTTGGTTCCTGGAGGCCCTTTCAACGCTGCCACCCAAACCTTCGTCACCGTGAGCACCCTCCCCTCCATACCAGTTAACCTTACCCTACCACCCTACCTACCCTTCCTGCCTTTTTTGCTACTCCCGAGGTTGGCTCTGATGATGACAGCTCTGCCAATGTCCCACGACTGCAGCCCTTCCATTCCGACAGCCTAAGATTCCCATCAACCCGTACGACCGTATTCCACCTTGTCTGTCTAAAGACATAGATACTGTGCACCCTTTGGAACACTCCCATAGCGCCTTGATCCCAACGACACCCGTCGATTTCTAAGCCTCCCTGCATCAGAGCCCCGCGACATTGTATTGTTTGCTCTCGCTTTCATCGTTGTTGCGCCCGAGGCTACGGCTTGGTGGCTGACCGTCAGTTGTTATATGCCTCCGTCGCAACAACGCCAATTGGCCGTTGTGGAATGCAGGAAATATATATACACCCTGATGCTTTTGAGGGGAAAGCCAGGACCTACAGACCGCAGAGAGCCAGGGCAAGGACGAGACCAAAGGCTGGAGGGTGTACAAAGAGACCAGAGGATTGGTTGCGGGCGGCCCAGGTGAAGATGGAGGAGGACAGCCCGTCAGATCCTATGGACTCGGAGCCAGGAGGCCTCATCGAGAGAACCAGTCTATGCCTGCCAAATTATGAGAAGGATACCATTACACATCGCGGTGATGAGGGGTTCCAAGACGCCTTGCGACAGTACTTCCCTTCCTCTGAGAGCAACGCAACTGAACGGCTCGTAGATCTCAAGGCCCGGCTGAAGAAGGCGTCGACGCATGCTTTCTGGGCAATCTTGATGGAAGAAATGTGTGACATAACCGGAGCTCAGTGTTCGTTTGTGGCAAAGCGCATGCTCGTTGATGACCAGGACAGTGCTGTAGAAATGCCACCGCTTGGTGAACCGGGCAGTTGTTTGATGTAAGTGAACAATGGGCGTACTCCTCTCCTCTTTATGCAGCATTTGGGAGCACCGGCCTTGGAGCTGGCTCCAACCGTTGCTCATGTTGTAGAAGTCTACTGTTTAACTTGTAACTTTTATAATTTCTAACTTTTGTATGTCTACAGGGGGGTCGCTTTTTATATCGACAATGGTACCGATATCAAGAAACTATATCGTGATTATCGATACTACGCATATGGCACCCCTTGTGCTCACATGAAGCACGATAAAGTCTTCATCGTCCCCGAGAAAATCTCTCAAGTCTGCCCTAATAATCCCAATGCAAAAAACTTGCCGTTTACTTCGGAGGCTTTCATTGGTGTTCCTTTGTTTGTAGATGGAAAATCGTTCGCCCATTTTTGTTTGATCTACTCGAAAGAGGGTGCACCGAAACGGAAATTGAGTTGGAGCTATCTTGAAATGTTCATGCACTCCTTGGAAGACATGATAGTGCAGCGGGTAGTGGAAGGAAGAGGTTTTGCGAAAGACAATCCGCTTCAATCGACGCAAAAACCGTTGAACCGTTGATACCGCTCTCCGCCATTGCTGCTTCACAGTCCTTGAAACCGTACGCAAGAAGTCTTTCGCACGAGCTGCGAACGCCGATGCAAGGTGTTATTGGAATGCTTGACATCATGTATTCGACCGTGCAGGAGGCAATAGAGACTCAAGATGAACCAGCCGCGAAACTGATATTCACGGATCTCAAGAGTCACATCGAGGTTGTTCAAGAAAGCTCGAAGCGTGCAGTTGAAGCGGCTGATAACGTTGTCCATGCCTATGACATGAATATGGAAATGCCTGAGTCGCCTTTATCAAGTGATGATGAGACACCGTTGGAGGCCAGCCACTCGCCTGCTCAAACAGACGCTTTCCAAAGGACGAATACCAAGAGGAAATTCTCCTTATCCTTGCAGAGTAGGCGTGAGCCTAGCGAAGAGATTGGCTTTCATCCTGGCCCTCCATTGAAGAAAATGTTCACGATGACTGAAGGAGATTTTGAAGACGAAAGTTATAAGCAACAACCAACTCCGACCTCAGCAGGTGAAGTTTCCATGTCCGGAAGTATGATTCCAGGCCAGATGTCACCTGGAGAGAGTTATTTCTCTAGGAGAAATCGTAATCTACCACCGCCAACGATAAGTCCGACTCGACGACGCATATTCATTCGGGACTTCATGCGAACACTTGTACATGATACCTTGCGAGGAGGACATCCGACGAGTGAAGTTTGCATCCAGACCGCACTGGGCGAGACGATCGAAGTCCAGACTCAAGGACCCCGAGGGGAGGTGCAGGAAAGACTGATACACCTGAAAGTTGAGCAGCAGGAGGTACCAATTGTCATCATCACTGAAGAGCAACATCTGTATTTCTCATTACAAAAGATTGTCGACAATGCTGTTAAGTTCACGGAAACTGGCACCATCACCATTACTGTGAGGATGGGAAGGAACAGTTTGATTGAAATCTGGGTTGTGGACACAGGTTGCGGCATTACCCAAGAGTCCCAGGAACACTTATTCACACCACATTTTCAAGAAGATGCCTCTCTAAGTCGATCACGAGATGGACTGGGGCTCAGTCTGTTCAACGCGAAAGCACACGTTCGAAGGAATTTAGGGGGCGATGTTGTAACGCTTGAAAGATCAGCTACTGAGGGAAGGGAAGTGAGAAGGGTTCTAGCTTCTTGATTCGGTTGCCCGTCACAAGTACAACGGAGATGCCATTCTTGGTTACGCCTACAAGCGCAAACGCTCAAATAGAGCCCTTTCAGGACATGCGTCTTCCTCCAGCAACCGTCCAAGACTTTTCGGTCTCGTCCGAAATAGCTCTAGGAGCAAGCCCAACAAAGGTCTCTCCCCGGAAAAGAATCTCGTTCAATCCCAACCTGGCCAAAGACTACCCGTTGAAGTTTCTAATAGCTGAAGACAACGCCATCAACCGCAGCGTCGCTGTTGCATCCCTCGCTAAACTTGGCTATGATAAGAAAGATATCACACTGGCTTTCGATGGCGTCGAAGCAGTGAAGCACTACAATAATTCTCTCTCTCGACCTCTCTCGGAACGCTTCAACGTCATCCTAATGGACATATGGATGTAAGTTATTCCTAGATTTTCCTTGAGCTTCTGAAGTTCTAAGACGAGCATTGTGATTTTGATGCTAATTCCTGTCCTTATAGGCCAAATATGGATGGCTACGAAGCTACGACAAAGATTAGGGACCTCGCGAATCGGAGTGGAGATATGGCAAATATCATCGCTGTGACGGCTGATATAACGAGCGGATGCATTGACAGAGCGAAAGAGGTTGGCATGCACAGATTTTTGGCCAAGCCGTATAAGGTTTTCGACATTGAAAATATGATTAAGGAGCAATTTTCCAGGTAAGAATAAAAGGCTTCAGCATTGTTAGGCGTGCATTGTTTGCGGCATTTGCGGGTTATATTTTATTTAATCTGAGCGGGTGTTACGGGGTATACTGGCTGCTTTGGGCAAGGAACTTGTACGTTTGGTGCAGCAAAATGATGAGAGGGATCGACAACAAGTTGGAGTTCTGAGGCATTGCAAGGCATTTATGGGGCATATGATAGGTAGACCTGATCATCTGGAGTGCTGGAAACGCTGGAGGGTACATATACTTAATAGAGGACGGCTATTCCCTCATATAAAATAGTCAAAAAATCCTGCAAAGACAGGCACATACACCTCAATACCTACGTTCTTTACCTACTTCAGCATGCAAATTTACAGCTCCTTATACTAGAAAGAACCTATACACCTCTACCTACCTACCTACCTACCTACCCTACTTACCTATCACTCTACAGTTTCAGCCTTGCGTTTCGGGAGCCTCAGCCTTGTCCCGCTTATCTTATCGTGATCCGAGTCTGACTGCTGCACACGACACGACAACACACAATACTCGGCTTCCAGGACCAGAAGCCCGCAGTTCTTTTTACATGCATGCAGCAAGATCACAAAATGCTAGGGACCCCATCTTGCGCAGATCCTGATTCATACAACTCGATATCACAGCAATGTCTATACGAGTACTCCTTCGGGATCATCCAAACCGCTCCATTGCTCTCGTGACGCCCACACATGCACTCATCTTCCGTCATAGCTCATCCACGATTGATTCCATAGCCAACGGGTCTCTCACATCAATCGATAGGATTCCCACCCGTACGTCCATCGATGGAGCCGCTTCTTCCAAATGTATGGTGGAGTTTGCAGATGTCGCCTCCCTAGACCTCAGCGACTATCGAACCTTGAGTCCGTTGCCTGTCCACGGCACCCTCGGACTTATTACAATCAACAATGATGTATTCCTTTGTGTGGTTAAGGGCACAGTGAAAGTAGCAACAGTGAGGCCTGGGGAGACAGTGGAGAAGATATTCGCCGTGGACTTCTATTGTCTAAATAGTTCCGACTATGACAATACGTTCAGCGATGATCTGGATCCCTACGGAGTGGAGCGGCAAGATGCCTATGGCCAAAACCTAAATCGCAGAGAGCCGATTGCTGAGCTACCCTTTACTGAGCTGCAAAAATTGCTGGGCAATGGCAGCTTCTATTACAGTACCGATTTTGACCTAACGAATAGATTGCAAGACAGGTAGGATTCCAGCGTCAATAGTGCCCTCCAAATACTCATTTATTCTAGATCTATAGAAGAAGCAACATTTGATGGAGAAAATCTGGACGAATCATTCCTATGGAATTCTTATATGATAGGACCATTGGTCAAATTTCGATCACATCTTGTAGCACACGAGAGGGAGGCGCTGGACCGTTCCCGAATCCTCACGTCTGCGATTCGTGGGTTCGTTCTCACCATGACAATACCCATTGCAGGGGACCCATTGCGGGCATCGAAAACGGGGCTTCCTGCTTCGCTTACTCTAATTTCACGTCTGTCATGTCGAAGGGCTGGGACGAGATTCAACAGTCGAGGAATTGATGATGATGGCAATGTTGCCAATTTTGTAGAGTCGGAGACAATATACTGGAGTCCATCAGGAGTCTGCTTTTCCTATGCGCAGATAAGGGGTTCTATACCAGTCTTTTGGGAACAAGCTCCTGGTTTGCTTCCAGGGCAGCAGAAGATATCAATCACTCGGTCTGCGCAAGGAACTCAGCCAGCATTTGACAAGCATTTCAGTGATTTGGAACAAAACTATGGTGCGGTACACGTGGTTAACCTTCTCAGTGAGACCAAACCAGGGGAGGCAGAGCTAACGGGCCTGTACCGCTATGGAGTGAGGCATTGCTCGATAAATCATCCCGATGAAAAGAATTCCCATGATCATCAGATGTTAAGAGAGACAGACAGAATTTGACTTCCATGCAGAAACTAAGGGGCCGAATGGTTACGAAGCTGCAAGCATGATCCGGCAGCTTATCGAGAGCTCAGCAGAAGGTTTCGCTTATTATCTGTCTGAGGATGTCGAAGACGCAGCGGATGAGCCTCAAAGAAAGCAGAATCGGAGAACAGTTGTGGTTCTGCAACAAGAGGGAGTTTTCCGAACAAATTGCTTAGACTGCCTGGATAGGACCAACCTAATACAAACCATTATCTCCCAGATGGCTGTCGAGGCATTTCTCAGCCACCGTGGGCAGCGTGCTTCCCCTGACTTTTGGATGCGTCATTCTAGCTTATGGGCCGATAATGGCGATGCTTTGTCGAGGATCTATGCTGGAACGGGAGCTCTAAAGTCTTCCTTCACTAGAAGCGGCAAAATGTCGTTTGCCGGTGCCATTGCAGACGCCCGCAAAAGTGCTACTCGATTATATATCAACAATTTCGCCGATAAAGGGCGTCAAAATACGATTGATGTTCTCCTTGGCAGGCTTGTGGGACAGACACCTGTCCACCTTTTTGATCCTATCAATGATTATGTTACAGCTGAACTTACCAAGCGGAGTACTGAGTTCCAATCTTCTCAAAATATTAACATGTATGTTTTTGCCCTAGGCTCTAGTCATGGAAGAATATTAACTCTAGACACATAGATGGTGCGGAACATTTAATCTTAATGGTCGAACGGAAGGAATTGATGAGGATCTATCACCATGGTTATGTCCCGACGTTCAATCTTCTCAACAGTTTCCTGAGATCATCGCTGTTGCCTTTCAAGAAATCGTCGAGCTAAGCCCTCAGCAAATTATGAATAGTGACCCTACGCGCAAGCAGGCCTGGGAGAAGGTCGTCGTACGGAAAACGTTAAATAAGCATGCACGTGCAGCGGGTAATGATAATTACGTCCTACTACGTAGCGGTCAGCTCGTCGGCGCAGCTCTCTGTATATTCGTCAAGTCATCTGTGCTCCAGAACATCAAGAACGTGGAAGGCAGCGTTAAGAAGACTGGAATGTCTGGAATGGCAGGCAATAAGGGTGCCGTGGCCATACGAATGGATTATGCAAATACGCGGATTTGTTTTGTCACGGCCCACTTAGCTGCCGGGTTCGCAAACTATGAAGAGAGAAATCGAGATTATACTACGATAGACCACGGACTGCGATTTCAGAGGAATCGAGGAATAGATGATCATGGTGAGTAACTTTCGGATAACGGATCTTCAATTGCTGATATGTCTGCCAGATAGCGTTATTTGGATGGGCGACTTCAATTATCGCATTGGGCTAGGATCAGAAAGGGTAAAACAAATGATAAAAATGGGTGATCTTGAATCATTATATGAGAATGACCAGGTGTGTTTCTCAATGCCGTTGCCTTTGAATCTTAAGCTAACTCTAGACAAGTTGAATCTTCAGATGGTTGCAGGTCTCACCTTTCCTTATTATTCTGAAGCCAGGATTACCTTTATGCCTACGTATAAGTTTGATCTCGGAACTGATACATATGATACCTCGTGAGTCAAGTCATTCAAGCATGAGTCTTTTCCTATACTGATGCGTTTACAGCGAGAAAGCAAGAATCCCTGCATGGACTGACCGAACCGAATTCTCCGCAAAGGAGCCAACTTGCGTCAAATCAACTACTCTAGTGCTCCCCTACGATTTTCTGATCATCGCCCGGTATACGCAACTTTTCAATGTGAAGTCACCATTGTGGATGAGGCTCATCGCGAGGCTCTTAGCCGCGAAATCTACGAAAAACGCCGAACAGAGGTAGGATCAACGACAGCAAATGCTGCATCAGAAGATACGGATGATGAAGACCTGATCGGTTATGACCCAATCGAACCCGGTCTCCCCCCGGCGAGTTCTGACCGGAGGAAGTGGTGGCTAGACAACGGACAACCTGCACGCTCGAACATTCAGCCACCTGGAAGAGGAGCAATCCCAAATCCACATCGACCATCGAATCCGTATACCGTAACCGACGAACCAGATTGGGTGACTGTCAATCGGCCTCGAGGAGATTCTCAAGCCTCTGTAGCCTCAACAAAAAGTCGTGCTACTTCAACTACGAATGGTACACGCAAATTACCTCCACCATTCGATCCTTCAGCCAATGGCATTCCTGCTCTTACGAGAGGATTATCGTCAACTACAACAGCAACAACTAGATCACAACCCTTACCGCCCCCAATCATACGACCCAATAGTGTTCTTTCTACCACATCAAACGGTTCTAAGAAATCCGCACCTCCCCGTTGCCCGGAAACCTGTACATCTTACAGGCATAACACCAACCTCCTCCGCAACCTCCTCTCCAACTCTATCTTTTGCTTCCTTACAACACCGGCCTCAAAGCTCAGGGAAGATGTCACTTGACAATGCGGGCTTTGCGCCTCCCCCACGTCGAGCTACTGGTGGCGTCGCTTCACAAACACAGAATGGAAGTAGCGATCGCACGCAAACTCCGCCGCCACCGCCACAACCTCGAAGAGCAGGGAGAAAGTCGGTGACGAAAGCCGATGATGAAGGCCCTAAACCACCACTCCCTAGGCGACCGACACAGATCTCCTGGGGGACGATGATGGTGGTAATGGTATGGGCAGTTGGGAGACCTTAAAGCCCAGCAGGTAAGCAGAAATCAGCTGGAGAGTGTGGCATGGCAGAGAGAGTGCAGAGAATGACAGAGGGCTGGGGGCGAGGAGTTATAGGACAAAGGAAAATGGATGACGATATAGGAACCACTTTTCGGGATATATCATAGAAGCGAAGCAAAAGTATCGTGGACCGTTTTGTAGTTAGCATCGATGACGAACCAACATGCTTTCCCATATTTGCCTAGTCACCACACCAGACCGAAACAAAATATAGAGTTAAAGTGAAGTACACTCGTTGCATGTCTACCATCTCCAATAGCAACATCACAGTAAGTAGGTTTTGATAACCGGCTTCAAGAGCATCGAGGAGGACGACGAAGAGGAACTCATATCACCTAGACAACTGTCCAGAAAAAACCCCCCCTTCCGCCCCGTCTTAGCCCGCAAATTTATGCTATGCCTACATAGGTCGAGGACGGTCCGCACCATCTCATCATCATCTCATCACTTCATCATCCCGTCATCCCGAGAGGAAATGAAAGAAGGTTCCAGGAGCAGGAGTCTCGCTCGGCCTCGGCCCCCGCGTTTTCGTTTGTTGAATCTGATCCAGCTCCAGTCCAGTAGCCAGCCGGCTTCCAGCCACATTTATTGCTAGGTAGCAAGGTTTGTTTGAAAAGTTTAGTATTGTATGTACTGTACTGTACTGTACTGTACCTACTGTACTAAGGTCCTGTAGTGTATGTACTGCAGTGTATGTACTGCAGTGTATGGACTACGTAACTTTACTCTTTGCGAGGCTAGAGTAGAGTAGAGTAGAGTAGGTACTTTGTACGAGAGAGAGCTACGAGAGCTTACGAGAGCTATGAAATACTGGTGGTTAGGTAGGTAGCTAATTAAGTAAAGAAAGAGCGGTGGGAAACGTTTTTGTCTGTCCCGTGTCTAAGGTACTTGTACCTCCACTTGGAAAGTAGTGTACTGTAGTGTACTGTAGTGTACTGTAACTGTAGCTGTAGCTGTAGCTGTACAATAGAAATGATGTACGAAATGGTGGTGATTATTTATTGATGGCGCTTGGAGCTTAAAGGAGGACATTTCGTTTCTTTGTGGTGTGCGGTTTACGGAGTATGGTACTGTAAAATGTGGAGATTATGGGAGGGAAGGGAAGGAGGGGGGGGGCGAGGGGGAAATACCTCCGCATCAGCTACTGTACTGTATGTACCCTTTTAAGGTTTGGCTGCTACTTTACTTACTTTCCCCCTCCTTTCTGTTGTTTTATTGCCTTGCTTTGCTTTACTTTGCTCTGCTCTGCTCTCTCTCTCTCTTTCTTTGCGAAAGTAACAGTGCTGTCATGAATAATACAGTAGACAGTACTACCCAATTTCGGGAAGACCGGGAGGGAGGGATTAGTACTAGACTGGTCAGGTAGGTAGATCGGGAAAATCGAAATCGAAATCGAAATCGAAATCTTGATGATTCTTTTTTGGATTTGGATTTGGATGTTCCCCGTTTTGAAAATCGAATTATCGAAAATTATGGACATCTTGCACTACTACTTGCGCTGGTGTTGGGATAGGATGGGATAGGATGGGATAGTTTTGACATGATCGGGGGGGTCGGGGGTCATTATTGGATGGTTATTGGATGATTGATTTTTGATTTTGATTTTGGATGGATCTTTTGGGCTTTTGGTGTGGATAAAATAAAATAAAAAATATGTTAAGTACGGTACAGTGCCACTGCCGTTGGCGGATGATGTGTCTCAGGGTTTAGGTTAAGTAAGTATCGAGTAATTTTGCGAATGACGGGGCGGTTATGGCGAATTGGAAAGAATTGTGTGTCTAAGAAGTCGAGATTTTGAGTTGGTGAGATTGTACAGTACTGTACTGTAGAGGAGGTTTAGTGGCTTGTACAGCACAGCACAGTAAGTACATATGTAGAGATGCTTGCAGGCCCTGATATCATGCTCGACTTTGACTTGACTCTTTGCCTTGCTGTACGGAGTACTAACTTTCTTTGCCTAGGCTTGGTCTTGGTCGACAGTACCGGTAGCCGAAGCTAAAAAAGTGAGGAGAGGAGGGGTGGAGAGAAGCTTGACTAAGCCCGTACTGTGCCTTGGGGTGCCTTAGCCTATAAGCCGCAACCTGGAAGTACCTTCCGTACCTTTTAGTTCAGGGGTAAGTAAGAGTAAGTAAAAACGCCCTGCCCTCGTTAGCCGCAGCCTACTCGAGCTACTACTGTAAGTACCTACAGGCTATGAGATCCCCTCCCTCTCCCAAAGAAACAAACGACAAGAAATAAAAAGGCACCTCAGCGTCTGCAAAGACGTGCACGTGGGCCCAGGGTGCCCTTACTCTGAATGCGACAGGTCATTCTAGGGGACCATAAAATAAAATAAAAATAAGATCAAATAATATCAACATTTCAGCTTTGAAGCATTTCCTTGCGAGGACCTTGCCCCGAGTATATAAATATCTGGTTTTTCTGGATCCTGTTATCGTTTGGGGGGGCTATTTTATGGGGTTTGGAGGACCCTGATGTGATCTGTGTTGATGGTTGGTGTACAGTCAGTACTGTACCAGGAGAGGGGCAAAATCTTGGTTGGGTGCACCGCTGTACGGTACCTACTTTTTTTTATTTTACTTAATAATAATAATAATAATTAAGTACGAACCGGCTTTGCGAGTTCCTGCGAGAACCCGCATAAAATCAGGAATGCTGAACGTCATGAGATCCCTGAGATCCCTGAGAGTTGGAATGAGAACCCTGGGAAGGAATGGGGGGAATGGGCACTTTTGCACTCTTTTTTGCCTGAGATCTTCTACCTTCGTAATCCTGAAACTTTATCCTCCTTTGTTTGCAACTTCCGAGCAGCAACGAGGAGGGAAAATAAGCATCGTTTCGACACGACTGAGGGAACGAACGACTCTTTGGGGGTTGGTTTGTTTGGTAGAAGCGACGGCGCTTTTGTTTGTCTGAAGTTCGGTAGGACAGACAGGCCTGACCACCACACAACTCTGCTCTCTCTGGGTGGAGGGTGGGTGCAATCACAGACTTGGGACGAGCACTTAGGCTTTTATGTCACTGTTACATATATTCTTGATTGAACTCTGGAGCCGAAACAAAACAATAATATTAAATTAACATTTATCATAGTTTTCATCCTACTGTAGGTTGGAATGCCATGCCCTCTGGAAGATGGATATAAGCTTATATCCCGACTTTGTTTCTCCATGTTCCCTCACCAACACATCAAGTTAGTTTTCACCGTCTCAAGGATAGATGGGAGAGATGCCGATGCAATTGCTGTTGCTGCTGCTGCTGCTGCTGCAGTAGTGCGGAGTACATATAGACAGAAGAGGCCGAACCGCCTAATAATATTGAACTGAGTCCCCTTTCGCGACCTTGCACTTGCGCAGAGACCGAGCAGAAGTCTCAACAAGCAACATCAGCTGAGCGCCGGCCATCTCATTGGCGCAATACTGTCAATGCTTTCGAGGCCCATCTTTACTTAGCTGCCACCACTAAACTCCGCTAGATCCTAACACGAGCTTCTGCCTTACTCTCTTTCATTTCCTCTCTCTCCCTCTTGTCGCCGTCGCGAACTCTGCATCATCTCTTTTGCATTCATGAATTGATAGGAAGCCAATCCGATTTCCCATCGTCATTTTGTCTCTGTTGTCGTTGTCCCTTTTTTTTTTCTTCTCTCTGCCTGTGAGTTGCTTGTTTTCTTTGCCCTCTCCCCCCTCTCCCCTCCCATCTCCCAGCCACAGGGAACTGTTTTGTGAGAAAACGCCATCATCGAACCTCAACCTCACGACATATCTATTTTTGGACCAAAATACAACAACCGGTCAGCCTTCCCAGCCAGCGACTTTGTAAAACACGAACAACAACAACCAAAGAAGTCCCCCGTGGCGACTGCAATACACAATCACATTTCCTGGGATACCTTCGAACTTTTGCCCCAGGTTTATTTTGTTATTGCGTGCGGGTGTTACCTCCCTAACATCATCGCCCAATTCCTGCAGCAAGACAAATTGTCCGAGCACCAACATCTCTCCTCCATCTGGTGCCAATCAATCGCCCACAACGTCGCACCTGGGGGGACACGATCTGCTCTGAAATTTACGGACACTTGCAGATGGGGTCTTCAGTTTACTGACTTTTCGCTGCGTATGCAACAGACCGGTCCACTCATTTTCGATTGACGATCATTCCTACACGTCCAGTTCAACCACGATTTTCTTCTGATACACCACGAGCATTTGGAGGAATTTTTCTGTCAATCGCAGATATCTTCTAATTCTTTGCTTCATATCTCTGACGACATCCAATTTCAACAGCGCTGTTAGACAGCTTCTCCATTTGTGCTACTGTACTACATCTCTCTCGCCGAAACATATACTATATGCCTAAATTCCCCAAGGCCTTCCAGCGGCGACGATCGACCGCAAATGCTCTCGAAGATCTTGAAAACGTACCGCCGGTAGCAGAGCCTTCGTTTAAGGTCTTCGAGCGACCGGATAGGGTCAACACGGGGGCCTCTTTCGATGGAGGAGTTAAATTAGGCAGATCAGGGCCTGGGAGACCTTTGACTTCGCCCAGGCATAAGGAGGATAATATATTTGAAGACATCAAGGGGAATCGGTCAGTATTCAAATCCAGCGCAAATTCGAATTCTAGGTCGGAAAAAAGGGCATCAGATTCGTCAATCGAACAGCGAATCGCTAGTCTTGGTACAAAATTTGCTCAAAGACTGACAATGAAAAGTGGCAGTGGGGCATCTAACACAAATACCATCTCTACCACAGACAATTCTTCGCGCCTCAGTGCAGCTTCTACTGCGCCGTCATCTACACATGAGGCGCATCCTAATGATGAGTGGAAATCACCACACACGACAGACCTTTCCATGACATCCCCCTGCCGCCTATGCCCAAGTCATCCTCTGGTTTCTCTTTAAAGAATGCCGGTCGAACACTGTCCTGGAGTCGCAACAAGTCTTCTACTACTACTACCACTCCATCTCCCCCTACTAATGCGGTGGATCATGAAAATTCGCCTACCGCTTCTCCGCCAATCGACAACGAATCCTTTGGCCGGGCACGGGCCGTCACAGCCTCTAGTTATGCCAGCACGGCCACTCCCCCAAAACTTGACGAGAGAGATCTAGGGGGGATGAACTTGGGAGGAGACTTCTCTGACATGTTCGCTGGTTTTGCAAAACGAAAAAGCGCAATCCTGGAAGCCGAGAATATGAGGGCAATGTCTAACAGTCCTGTAAAGCTTACCCCCCTTGACAGTCTTCAGGCCTCTGCTGATCCATTACCAGGAATACACGCCCATGGGCCCTCCCACACACGATCGTACTCATCTAACCGCTTAAATCAACCTTCCCCATTGCACATCGATAAAAACAAGCCGATTGAGGCTTCGCCATACTCCTGGAGTAGCCAACATTCACATGATGGGTTGATGATGAACACGAGTCCTCCGCCTACTGCCCCTCCGGTTCCCAAACATGCGTCCCCTGCGCGTGATACTCTACCATCAACTGCCAGACCACAGAGACCTGGGGGACCTATAGATTCGAGCTTGAGGAGGAGCAGTGCCATGTCGGCAAAGCGCCAGTCAACCTTTGACTCTGCATATGGGGACGCTGATGATGAAGACGCTCGGCTTCTCCGGGAATCGATCAATGCAAGTCGGAGAATGGCTTCTCCTGCAGAAGAGAGACCTCGAGAAAGTTGGAATTCACAACAAAATGGTACACCTCATAAGCCGCAGCAAGCAACAAACTCGAATTGGGGCGACGGTTCTTCTGAAGCAACGCCAAGGGCCAAGGGAAAACAGCCAGAAACGCACGAGGAAGAAAACATGTTTGATCCTGCCATTCTAGAAGATGCTAGCGCCGCTCTAGCTTTCAATGACCAGCCACTCTCGCCGCCAACACAATTACCTGCCCAAATGCCAAAGGTTTTAACCCCTCAACAATTTGCAAGATACAAGCAAGACGAAGACAGGCTCAGGAGTGTTGGAGGAGGCCCTAAAGACGATGATGACGAGGAAGAGACCTATGATGACGAGGAGGACGACGCAGAGAAAATGAAACAGCTTGCCAAGCAACGACGAAAGCAAGAGGCTCATATGGCTGTCTACAGACAACAGATGATGAAAGTCACTGGCGAATCATCTTCGGCGCCGCGACCAAACATATATGCTACCCAGAGCAGCCCTAATCTAGTTATTAATGGAAAGTCTGACGAAGAGGAGGAGGATGACGATGTTCCGTTAGGTATTCTTCAAGCACATGGCTTTCCCAGCAAGACCAAGCCACCAACCCAACTGTCGAGCGTAGGCTCAAATCCAAACCTTCGTGGTGCAGCGATAGCTAGTGGTGGAGGCAATCTCCCAGTTTTTGCAAGAAACCTACCACAAGACCCATACGTTGGCGCAGGTCTTGTGCACCCTTCACAGCGAGAGTCGCTTACTTTCGGAGCGGGTTCGGTGCATGGTGGTAGTCCTAGAGGTCAACCTGGAGGTTTAGTAGGTGTTATTGCTACGGAAGAAAGGGCTCGATCTATGAGAAGAGGAAGTCCAAATCCCGACGGGCAATTTCCACCGATGCCAGCCAATCTGATGAGCGGTATGCCCATGGGACGTAACTCCAATGGCAGCATGATGGGACCAATGGGTCAGATGGGTCAGATGGGTCAGATGGGGCCAATGGGGCCTATGGGACCTATGGGACCAATGATGCTTTCCCCCAGGAGAGCAAGCTCAGGTCGAATTGACTCAGCAAATGCAGCAATTTATGCAGATGCAGTTGCAATTCATGCAAATGATGACAACCGGTCAGGGAGGTCAAGGCGGTCAGCCGCAACAGAATGGTCATATGTCCCAACCTCCTCCTGTGATTCAACGCCCTGGTAGCTCTCAAAGCCAAAGTTTACGACCTGGAAACGATCATCAACGAACCATGTCAATGTTAGGCCCTAACTCAGCTCCATGGACTCTGAACGGAGGTGGACCACTTTTCCCTCCCTCAGGACATGCTCAAGGATTGGGTTATGCACCATCTATTGCACCATCGGAACGAAGCAATATCGGACTGCCAGGTAGATACAGACCTGTTTCTCTCATCTCGCTGTCCCAGACAACAAATCTAGAGCATCAACCATGTCTGGTGCTCTGCAAGGATGGGACAACAAGGCCGCTGTGTCAACTATAAAGGTGGTCAAGAAGACGAATGTTTCTGATGACGAAGATGAGGAGGGATGGGCGGAGATGAAGAAGAAGCGAGAACAGAAGAAGTCAATGTGGAAGAGTAAGAAAGAGGATTCGAATGGATTGAAGGAAATGCTTAGCTACGCCCAGTAAGGAAGTAGGGAGATGATATGAGGACGAGATGAGATGAGATGAGATGACAAATTAGGCCAATTAACATTGGAGGGGGGGATCGAGGGATGTGTTTGTGTTTATATGCATGGCAAAGCGGCGTTGTAAGACTTGGATGGGAAAATGGATACGCAAACTTCCGAGCATGGGGAAAGTTCCCGTGTTGTATAGTACAAAAAAAAAACACACAACAGTACCTAATTTAATTCATATGATGCCATCAAGCTTGTAGATATAGCGTACATATTTCCGTTGCTTTTTCTCGTTTATTTCTTTTGTTCTATTATATGCATTGTTCGTTGTACTTCTTATAAGAAGAGTTCTGTTTGAATTGCTTGATTTCTTGTTGGTATTTGCGTAGTGTGTTAATATCCATTTAGATACCTACCTACTCTGTAGTTAGCTAGCTACTTACTTACCTATCCAATTACCAAATATCATAGTCGTTAGTACATACATACATATATATATATATATATGTATGTATTCTTTCAGTTGATCTTTATAGGATTAATTCTTCTGAGAATCTATCTATCTATCTATCTATCTATCTATTATAGAATTCCAATTAATTACTAGGTTGTTAGAATTTTGTATTTCTCTTCTTCTCTCTTCTTCTCTCATTGACATTATCTAGGTAATTAATTGATCAATCAATCTATGTATGTAGAATTGTGGATAAAGAAGAAGCAAAAACGAGAACGCGGCTAGTTTTTGTATGCTACTACTTACTGTACCTAGGTACAGTACAGTACAAAAGTACGAAGAAGATTTTTTTATATTCTCCTAAAGCTGAAAGAAAGAAAATAAGTAAATAAATAAAGTGAGCAGAGAGTTCTTCCCCGAACGCCCATTGCTTCTTTGTCTTTATCTCCGGGAGCCCGGAAAAAAGAAGAAGCCACCAAGTGAATCAAAATAGGGGAAAGACGAAAAGATGTTCTAATAGAAAAAAACAAAACAAAACTAAAAACTAAAGACTAGTGGTATCATCATGTATGTATGTATGTACAAGAGTGGAGAGGAATTTGTGCGCGCCTAATGGAATCGATCGATCGATCGACCCGTGATGTGATGTGATCATCGTATGTTGTGAACCTGATAACAACAGACCGAAACCTTGGTCTTTTCTTCTCATCACAACCGCCCGTCTCAAACGCCTTTGTGAAAAAAAAAAAAAAAAAAACACCACCTCGAAAACGCCCAGAATCTAAAAGTCATTTCTTTGCTACGTTTCTACGCTCAAAGGGAGGAAAGAGAATTATATGTTTGTTGTTTTGTTTTGTTTTGTTTTTGTTTTATGGTTCTTTCAGATCACCTCTTCTCTTTCCCAGCCTGTGGGCTTGATGTTCTCGATTCCTTTCGAGGGGTGAGGTTTGGAGTCGTCTTTGTAGGATGAGACGAAGGGGTTGGGATCTTCTTTCTGCTTGAGATTTCCTAGGGTGTGGTTTACCTCCCTGTTTGTGGTTATGTTAGTTTTCTGGCTTCTAATCTTGAGAGAGAGAGGGGAGGGAAGGGAAGGGAGGAAAAAGAAAAGAGGAGAGGAGAAATACATACCTATGCTTTGCTTCATCGGCACGGATGTACAAGAGAAGATCCTTCATTGTCCTACTTCCTTCAGGCATCTTCCAGTAGTTGACGGCAAGATCAGGGACTCTGAAGTCGGGATCGGACCATTTCGGTAACTGACCGGCTTCGATATCTTGAATGGCGAGGGTGTAGGTGAGGACGGCTTCTTCTTCGAGGTAACCGACGAAACGATGGCAGGTTCGTGGGGAGGCCAGATAGCTGAGGAACATTCCGTTGAAGAAGACGCCTTGTGCACCAAGGATCATGAAGCGCATGAACCAACCTGGCTCTGCCATCTTAAGGAAGGTTAAGAGATGCATACGTTCGTTGTACGCTTCTTCTAGCAATGTCTCGATCGATCCAACCATTGTCTCGCTTCATCCTCCGCAGACTATGCAGATGTCTAAGCATACCTGCTACCATACCTGGTACACCAGCGACGGATTCAAGAAAGACGAATCGGACAAGCCATTTCTTCTCGCTCATCTGGTATGGTTTTGTCTCGGTTACTGCGTTCGCATCTCTGGCTTTCTTGGGTGATACTACGTCGTGCTTGTAGCCTGTTGCGAGATCAGTTCCCCAGCGGAGCATGCGAACCATGAAGAGGGCTACTCGGTCTGAGAAATCTCGTGGTTGTCGGTGAGCAAAGTAGATTTTCTGCTTTAGGGCTTCTTCGGGGTATCTGTATTCAGAAAGTAAAGTAAGTAAGTAAGTCAAGATATCATCGGTGTTATTTTATTATTGCCAGTTATGTTATGTTATGTTATGTTATGTTATTCTTTGGAAAAGAAGAAGACCTGTGCGTTACGTACGGTGGATGTGGCCATGCTGCTTCTGTCTTGCGGATTCCATGCTTGTGTTCTGCTTCTGGGAAGTAATCCCTAAGTCGCGTTCTGGAAGTCGATGAGAAGTTACGTCGGGATTGCGGTGCTTGTGATGGGGTGTGCAGGAGTGTTGTTGTGCATGTTGCGGTGGTGTAGTGTGCTGCTACTGCCTTGGAGAGGTGTGCTGCTGTTTGTGAAGCAAGTGGTAGCTTGCTTGATACTACTCTTGGAGCAGCGTACATTTGGATTGAGTCTGATAGGTGATGGTGGGGTACGTAGGCGGGTAAGAAGTAAGAAGTAAGAAGGGTGTGTAAGGTAGGTAGGGTAGGTAAGAAGGTTGAGAATGATTTGTGTAGCTTTTACTATTGCCACTGGCAAGTAAGTGGTTGATTGGTTGGTTGCTTGTGCGTCTTATTATCTTTTGATAGTAAGAAAGAGTGAATGCCTGAGTGAGTGTGTGTGAGAGAAAGGCTGACAAGATTCATTCATGCCTCTTCTTTATATGAGAGAATCCGGAGCATAAGCTGAATCCGAATCGCCGCAAGGCAAGCCACCCCAAGGAAAAGTACCTACTATTACAAAAAACACAAAAAGCCTATCACCGTACTTACCGGTAAGTTCCAAATTACTACAGTACTGTTTGCCCACTACCCAGTAATCTCTTGCTTAGACAGACCAACAAGCACGCCCTTGTACTGGACGAAGCAAAAACAAAAGGTCGGTCGGTCTTCAGCCTCGAGGTCCCACCCCAAACGTCACATACCGGGTTGGTGGTAGGTTCAATCAAGTGCCTCGGGGAACTGAGATGAAATCGGCGACAATAAATAGGAGGCTCGTTCATTCGGGCTTTGAAAAGACTCATGGCTTCCTTCGTAAGCGGAGATGTACGGGATTGAAAAGCTCGCAAAGACACCGGAGATTCTTCTTCACAACAAAATAACACTAATAAGCGCTTTTTATTATTTGCTCTCTATTTCCTTGGTCTATTCTTATTCTTAGGTCTCTTAGTGATCAATGCAATGTGTTTTGATAACGTGGCACAGTGGCACAGGAAAAGTGGTCAAGAGAGAGATAACACTGGAACGTAAAGAAAGAGTGAACGAATCCTGAGGTCTGCAAATCTAAGCTACTGGGCTGGGTCAGCTTTGTTGTTGGTCGGGTTGGTGGTATTTAAAGCGGCATTTGAATACAGGGAGAATTCGCTATCGGTCGATACGAGCACATCAATTTAGTCCTACTACTTACTTACTGTACGAAAGTACCAAGTATGTATAGTATGTATGGTATGTACTTGCTATTTTGTACGGAGCTACCTCCTCCTCGCAAGAAGGAGGTAGTAGTAGTAGTAGTACACCAGCAGTCGATGTCCTTCCTGATCACAAATTCCTGGATTCTTATTGAGTAACTCGAACCAACCAGTCTTTTTAGATACTGAACCATGCCAATCACGATGGATTCATTACAGGGAGCCAACATTTTCTTCTGACTGCACAGCCCACAATTTTTGGGGATGTCGCTGCTTCTTCAGCCTCTTTTAGAGAAGTAATTCAGCTCAGCCTTATGCGCCCGGCGCAGATGACCCCTAGAAAAGTAGGAGACTAAGAAAGTTCGCGGGTCTTTACGGGGGGGGGAGGAGGGGCGGCGGTCCTTACGGGCTCGGCGTCTTTCACAGGCACCTGGCACCTGGCACCTGGCACCTGGTGCACGAAAATGCAGAGGGGAGTCATCTGAACTTCGACTTCTCCCGACACTCTCAAATCACCTAAACGTCCTAACGTAATCAACATCATCAATCACCAGATAATCACACTCACTGTCACTCCCTCCTCGTATCGACTTACCGTCGCTTAGCATGTGTCTCTGAGATGGTCGCTTTCATTTAGATGAACTCGTATATATATATATATATATATATATATCGATGTAGGGGCGACGACTATTTCATTCTCTTCACCTTCGCTCGGCCTTCCTTCACTGCCACCTCACCTCACAACCCGCTGCACACGCCGCTGCACACACGGACAATAAAATATATGAAGGTTCGGATAGCCCCGAATGGCCTCGAGTGTAGTACACCGTTGCAACGCTCGTCAATCCCTTTGCCACGAGATGGCCCCAACTGATCGTCGACGTTGCCTATCGACGCCAGCACTCTACTGCGGCCTACGGCCTCGTTGGCGCACTTTCCTTTTTGACAATGAGGGCGGCATGACCTCCCTGCGTCAGACCATTACCGGCACTGTGCAATCTAATGAACTGTACCTGTACGAGTATTTGCATTTTGCATACAAAAGAACAGGTGTATTGAGCCAGCCACAGATTCCAATGACTTCAATATTTTCTGGCTTGCCTTGTCTTCCTTCTCTGCCTGTTTGATTTCGCATTGTCATTATCATCATCCATCATCTTTTACTCCTTCTCTTTTCTTACGTCATTTGGTCATGATGAGGATTGCGCAGATTGCTCCTCTAGAAGAAAGCGTCCCGCCAAAGCTGTACGGCGGAACCGAACGTGTGGTTTACTACCTGACTGAAGCTCTCATCGAGGCAGGCCACCAAGTGACCCTCTTCGCCAGTGGCGATTCCTGGACAAGAGCAGAGTTGGTAGCAAGTTGGCCACAAGCGACGCGACTAGGGAAACCTCTCAGCATTGAGCACAGGACAATCCCCTCCATACTAATGCTAGAGACCGTTCTACGAGAAGCCCACCGTTTTGACGTGATACACTCACACATCGAGTTTCCAGCCTTGCCAACGCTCTCGCGCCTCTCCGTGCCCTTCGTCTCCACAATGCACAACAACCTCGAATCTCCTGCTGTAAAGCAACTATTCGAAGCCTTCCCAACCGCAGCGCTCGTCTCCTCCTCAAACACCCAGCGCCGTCCCCTCCCAAACGCAAATTGGATATCAACCATCTACCACGGACTGCCCGTAATGCATCTCAACCCCGTTCAACAGCCGAGCCTAGACTACCTTGCCTTCCTCGGCCGCATCTCACCTGAGAAAGGCATTGCTCAGGCTGTGCATATTGCCGCAGGTGCAGGCATGAGACTCAAAGTTGCGGCCAAAATTGATCCTTCTGCTGATGGGCCTTATTATGAGAATGAGATCAAGCGGATGTTTGAATTGCCTCATGTGGAATTTATTGGTGAGATTGGGGAGGCGGAGAAGGGGTATTTTCTGGGGAATGCGAAGGCATTATTGTTTCCAATCCAGTGGGTATTTTGTTCTTTTTAAGTGCTGACAGATTCGAAGAAAATATAGTCTTGTTTACTGACTACTGAATCTTTACTTTTCAGGTGGGAAGAACCATTCGGAATAGTGATGGTCGAGTCCATGGCCTGCGGTACGCCCGTTATTGCATTCAACAGGGGTGCAGTGGTAGAAGTAGTAGAAGACAATGTCTCGGGGTTTGTAGTCGAAGACGAACTCCAAGCCATCGCCGCGATAAAACGACTAGATACACTTCCGAGAGCAGGTGTCCGCAGGGCTTTCGAAAACCGTTTTACGTCGAGTACAATGGCACAGGGATACCTCAATGTGTATGAAGAGTTGAGAGAGAGGAGTGGTTGGTGTGGTGTTAATGGGAATTGTGCTTAAGTGAAAAGCCACAAAGAGGATGGACGAGATGGAAAAAGCAACCTACTTTATTTGGTGGGAGATAATACTTATGACCTTGTTTCGTTTTCAAGATTTTTTTTTGTTTTGTTTTTTGTTCATGTTTTGGTTTGCGCCTTGTTATGTAGCGGCGGAGTTCTGGTCGAGAAGGCTTGCTTTTCCCCACCTTGTCTTAAGAGACCTAATTTGATATTGATAAAAGATAAAACAGTAAGAGAGCTTCAACGCCACTAGAAAGAGGGGTTTGTGGAAATATAGAAGAGATAGTATGGCAGATTTTATTGGAAATTAATAATAAACTTGTATTCCACTCTGACAAAAGCAGAAGAGAAAAAAACACAGATTCTTTGAAACGTTGCTTTGAGGAAGTAAAGCAGTGTAAAGAAGTGTTTATTATTAACTTAACTGTTCTAAATCCTATAATACTAAGTAAAGGTCGATGTAGCTAAGGAGGTATAGTACAGTAGGTATAGATAGATAGGGATTTTATTCTATTAAGGTGCACACCTCTTTAAGTAAAGTCTGCATACAGTAGAGGGAAGATTACCACCTATTTTCGGATGTTTCCTTGTTTCTTCTTCTCTTACTTTATAAGAGAGATACAGGTATATTATCTACTAAAGCCTTTATAGATAGATGTACGTACTTGTGTTTATATTAGGTAGGTAGCTGAAATTTTATAGTAGAGAGGGATATTTAAAAGAAGGGAGCTTTTGTCTCTGTCTTTGACTTTATCTTTGTGGGTTTTAGATATGGTTGTCTTGTGGCAGGATGTAGTTGGGAACTGTTGGTTGTTTTATTAGTAGAAGTTTTTAGAGTTGGAAGTTTTGTGTATCTTGATATCTAGTGGTCTATATTCCTTTATGTCATTTACGAGGGTACAGTGTATAAGCAGGGTCAAAGGGGACCTAGGCGAGGAAAGCATCAGAATTTGGTTTGTTTTATCATTGAAGATGCTCACTGCTTCAGTTACATAAGATACACACAGCTTTATCAAAAGGAACTTCCAAGTAAACCATGTACTGTATATACAGTCGGTACCATTCTAAATTGCAGCTTAGTTACTAGTCAGGAATAGACATGAAATAGTCAGTTCTGGCAATCCTACACATTCAAATCCTATGAACTCTTCTCTTTTAACTCTAGTAATTAGTTTGGAATTTAAAATAGTTATGCGCTGTACCTTCGGTACTAGAAATCTGCCATTGCGTAGTTCATTCTCACGATACGGGTGGATATTCTCGTGTTTTATGATTAATAAACAATAGAAGCGGTAAGATGTCGTCTAATACACTTACCGATCCGCAGAGGCAAAACTTTGACTGTTTGCATCGAATTCCCAAGTAGATGGCATGGCAACACCGCATACCACATGCCAAGTACGAAACCTTCATACACAAATAATGCACATGATATGCTGCAAACGATCAAGACCATACATAAGTGCAAGATACAGGACTTCAGCTTACTATTCGTATAGATATACTTTTTGCTGTCAAAGAAGAAAAAAAAATCTCTCATGTTCTAGCCTGCAAACATCCAACGTTCTCGAATCATAGAAGTCATCGTTATCAACCAGAATCACCCCCTTCGCCAATCCCCTCGATTTCTTACCTTACCTTCCAGTCCTTCCTTCCTTCCATATCGCATTCTTCGATCGTATACAGCCAAGCTAACTACTACCCTTACTTTGGATCAACAACAACAACAGCCATATCACCTGGTACATCTATGATGTATATACTCAACTCCTGTACCCATACACACAAACCCCTGATGATAATGGAATCAGTGAGGTCGCGGAGAATCTTAGGAGACCATTCATCATCAGCATCATCAGCAGCAGCAGATGCATCGGAGTTCAGCTATGCAACAAAGTACACATGGTATCTCATCCAAACCCAAATTTAACGTCGAGGACAATTATAGGTTATCATCCGAATAAAGCAATTGTTCTTTTTTGTTTCCAAACAGAAAAAAAACAAACAAACAGACAGATACACTCATTACTACCTACGTCTCCGATCATAAGCTCTGTTTGTTTGTTTAGCGAGCAAGATCTTTTTCTTCTTTTGCTTCTCTTTTCTTCTCTTTTTCTTTTTCTCTTTCTTATTCGACCGGTATGGGTATCTTACTTCGACAACCCTTGTCTGCACCTACAACAGCAGATCAAATCCACACGCTCAGTATCGTCATAACTTCCGTCTCGATACTATCTCTAGTCGGTGCAGGATGGATCATCTTGAGCTTTGTGGTAAGAAAAAATTCAAATTTTTTCATAAAATGGGGGGATTTTGTTTTTAACTACACCGACTGACAAGAATAAAAAGTTATTCAAACCTCTGAGGACTTCTCGACATCAGCTTATCTTGTGAGTGATTTTGCCCTCCCCCCCCTACTCCTTCTCCCTCTTTTTTATTCTCTTCTTCATTTTTTGGGGGAGGCCGGGATTGGCTTGTCGCTTCAAGCGTACTGACGATTATTCTATAGAGGTCTCGCACTCAGTGATTTCCTGACGGCGGTCAACTTCCTCAGTTCGGCAACTATGAATCTTTCTGATCATAATATCGGTAAACCTCCAGAGAAAGATTTCTGTACTTTCAATGGTTTCATGATAGAGTTGTTTGTTGTACAAAGTAAGTCCTCTCTAATGTTAATCCCGTCCATCCTATCTCATCCCGTTAACCTCCTCTCTTCCCACAAAAGAAGAAGAAGAAGAAGAAAAGAAGAAGAAGAAGAAGAAGAGAAAAGACTAACATCCTCAAAGCAGACTACTGGATCCTAGTAATCGCAATCTGCACCTACCTCAAACTAGCCGACCACAGCAAATATTCCATCTGGCTAGAACAACACAAATTCCTCCTCTGGCTAGGACCATGGTTAATCTCCATAACCATGGCCTCGATCGGACTCGGGGTCTGGAACTTCGGAGATATAGGAGCCTGGTGCTGGTTCACCAATGATCGGGTTCGTCTTCTTTTGAACTTCGTTCCTCGATGGACTATCATTATCACTATCTTGAGTCTCTACCTTCGTCTCTATATCCTGATACATAAACTTCATCGCGAACATCATCGGAATGACTCGAATGCTCAGCAGACTTTTAATAGCTTGGAAAGGAATAGGAAGAATAACAATAATAATAATAAGAATGAGGATAATGGGACTGACCCTGAGGCTGGGGCTGGAGCTGTGGATCAAAATCTTGATCCTGTTACTGCTGATGGTGGTGGTGGTGGCGATGGAGCTGGTCCTGGTGCTGATTCTCAAGTAGGTTCGAGAGGTGGTTCTCAAGTTGGTTCTCCTCCGCCTACGAGTACTAGTAAGGGAACTCAGAGTTCTAAACATACTTCTGGTGGTGAATCTTGGATGGATCAGGGGAGATTACTCTCCCATGGGACGGCAAATGTACCTGTTCCTGCAGTACGTGCTTCTACGCCTGCTTTAAATAGAGTAAGTTGTACCTCTTTGCTTTTATCTTCTCTCATTTTTGTTCTTTTACCATCTATTTCTATCTATTTTTTAATTTCTTACTTTTTTTTTTGGTTTGATGTGGAGTTTCTATGCATTTTGGCCTTGTTTTAGTCTAGTGGTACTGACTTCAAGAGTTAAAAAAGGTTTCCTATCGTATGATGACTTATCCATTGGTTTATATGTTGATATGGGCTATTCCGACTTCCATCAGGATATATCAGGCTGCTACGAATAAGAAGGCACCCTTTGGGATTGGAACTGTTGATAAGGTATGTATTTGATTGATGATCTCCTTACCACTACGCCTTCACTGTTTCAGATGGAATTTATATTGATTTATCTTATAGGCTTGTATTGTCCTTCAGGGATTCGTCGATGCTGTCGTTTATGGTAATATTTCTCTCTATTTTTCCTTCCTTCCTTCCTTCCTTCCTTCCTTCCTTCCTTCTATTTCTTACTAATTCTAAAGCTATTCATCACTATTAACAAGTCAGCTAATCTGGTATACAGGTGTTAATGAGAAGACGTGGGACTTATGGCGGGTTTTACTACTGAAGAAAACAGGATTGCGAGTCTGAAAGATGACTGACTGACTGGCTTTACGATCTTGGTGGGAGAATCTTGAAATGTAATATGGTGGAGTAATAGCGGTCCATTACATATATGCGTATTGTATTTCTTTTGTTTTTGTCATTGCATCTATTGGGTGGTGTACTTTAGCGAGCATGTTAGAGTAGAGAGCCACATACTCAGCTCCTTTGGACTTAATCCTAAAAGTTTTTATGTACTGTACACATTGTGAATCGGATGATTTAGTACAAAGTAAATACGATATATTTAAAGTGATAAGATTCGGACAGAAGTAGGGAATCAAACCGCCATTTTGATACAAGGGAAGAAGAATATTGATTGGGCTTTGATTCCTTTTGGTGTTACGGTTGGCATGAAAATGAGTGGACTTTCGGACCATTTCTGGTATTCGATAGTTATGGGCTGATATATGAATGGCTTCAAGGATTCTTCCTTTTCTAAACCTTTGAAGTTCATTTGCTCACTAGGTCCCTAGTGAACCCAGAATTGTGAGGGATACATATGTATATGCCCAATATTCAAAATACAAAATCACTCACCTTCCAACTACTTCCAACTAACAAAAAAACAAACATGAACACTGTCTAGTCGTTATTTCACCACAGGATATCATATCTAACCAAGGATATTCGTTATACGCTCAATTTTTGGGGTTACACATACGTCAAAAAACATCACATTTTGCTTATCTTTCCTACTTTTCAATCCTGTCTATCAGGATCCTGCTTAGGTTTAGTTCCAACAAGTACATCAATCTCATCCATAACATCCTTCGTCAAAAGATCCAAAATAGTCAAACATTTGACATTCTCAACAATCTGCTCTGGTCTCGAAGCACCCGTTATAACAGATGAGATATTTGGATTCTTCAAGCACCAAGCCAAGGCAAGTTGGCTTTGCGTTACTCCAAGACGGTCCGCAACAGGCTATTCAATACCAATATCAGTCTGTAATTCTCACAACCTCGGGGGGAAAAAGATAAAGAAAGTGACAAGAGGGAAATGAAAATACCTTCAACTTAGCAACTTTCTCCAAATCCTCCTTCCAAGAATCATTCCCATAATTCTCCCTCATAAACTCCGCAAACTTATCCTTAGACTCAGAAAACCTCGAACCCTCAGGCGGTCCATTAACAGCATCATTATACTTACCACTCAAAAGCCCAAATTTCAACGGACTAAAAGTAGTCAAACCCAAACCAATCCTCTTATACAACCTTTGAAACTCTCCTTCAACCTTCGTCCGTTCAAGAAGGTTATAAAAAGGTTGTTCAACAATAGGTGCGATAAGTCTCAGATCCTTAGCGATCCCTACGGCTTCTGTGATCTCATCGGAACTCCATTCACTGGTTCCCCAGTATAGGGCTAATCCGAGGGAGATTACGTGGTTGAATGCTCGTACTGTTTCTTCCATTGGTGTTAGTCGATCGGGTCGGTGTGCGTAGACTATATCTACGTATTTTAGATCGAGTCGTTCAAGTGAGGAGGTTAGGCCTTCTATGATGTGTTTGCGTGAGAGGCCGTGGTTGTTTACTAGGATTTCGCCGTTTGCTCCTCCCCAGTTTAACTATATCCCCCCCCCTTCTAATCAGTCATTTTAATCAAAAATGCTAAATGAAAAATGCTTTTGATTTTTGAGTTGTTTGGAAGAGGGGAGGGAAATCTTTTTACCTTGGTGGTGATGACAATGTCATTTCGTTTCCAACCAAACTTCTTGATTGCTTTCCCCATCATCACTTCGGATTGACCACCTGCATAACTGAAGATACACATCAATCATCAGCTCTATTCCCCTATAAAATTCCTCTAACCCCCAACAATACAATAAGAACAATATCAACATCCAAACACAAAAGAAGGATAAGAAGAAGGAGAAGAAGAAGAATAATTAACAAACCTCTCAGCTGTATCAAAAAAGTTTATCCCACAATCATAAGCCTGTTTCATACAAGCAAATGTCCTCTCTATCACATCACAACCAAATGAAATTAGCCAAATGTCTTTCGGATTTTCCCCTTATCCATTTCATCTGTAAAAGAATTCGATTCCTTTTCTGACAAACGAGGGTGAGTTTTCAAATCATACCATTTTCAACATGACCACCAAATCTAGCACATGATTGATTGAGTTAGCATCTAGGTATATTTTGACTAGGTACCTATCTAGAAGAAGACAGAAGATAGAGGAAAGAAAATAACATAACATACGTAAGCCAACCACCTAATCCCAAAACCGAAACGTGTAATCCGGAATTTCCAACCCTCCTATATATCATACCCGTATTTCTTGGTTCAGGCCATGCCATTTTATTTTTTTAACCGTATCTCCTTTACTACTTTAAGAAACAAAAATCCAAACAAAGATCCCAAACAATAATAATAATAATAATAATGATCAATTGAAAGAACGAAGGAGGAGGTGGAGGATGAGGAGGATGAGGAGGATGACTCTTAATAGATTGCTTTTGGGTTCTTGAGAATTGCTTTGGGGGATTGATTGTTTGATATGAGTGGATGGATGTGAGGAAAATCGAAAGGGTTGCTAAGATGAGATGAGAGATGTGAGTAGTAGTTTTTTCTTCTCCTCTTTTTTTTTTTTTTTGAAAGTCGGAGAATTTCTCGGGGTCTTGCTCGGAAGTGTTGGGATTGAGTATGGTGATCATGTGATGTAAGACTTGCATATAGTGCTGCCCTGTAAGCGATTGTTATTATATGATTTTTACTGCTATGATAATTTGAACAGAGTATTTTGATATTGTGGGGGTGGTTTGGGTTTATAAAGTAGTCTCTTGGTGACGGTCTTCTGCTTGGGTTTTATTGTTGTTTTTACTACTATCTCGCTGCTAGTTTCCCGAATACAACAATACAAGCGAAGATCAACGTTTTCTTACCCGTACTTGCAATTAAGAGAGAACGTTTGAATATTGACTTCAGATATTGAAAAGAAAAGGCTTCTTGAAGAGATCCTACACTCTAATTGATGTTCCAGCAAAAGAAGGTTCCAAGAGTGAAAACTCCAAAGTACCTTACAGTACAATTGTAAAATAGTAAAAGTAACCTCCAAGTACCTACCTACTCATCAAGTGGTTTCCGTCCATAAACAATAGTACTATAGAAAAAATTTTAAGCCAACCACACAACATAAAACAAGGCTAACAAAAATCAAACTAACCTAGGAGTATAAGTCCTAATATCCCTACTCTTCTGCTCCTCCCTAACAAGAGCCAAAAAGACAGTAAGTTCCTCCTTTTCCCGGCCCAAAACATTCAAAAATATACGAGCACTGATAGATTCAAGAAGTCCAGCATCAATCTGAGCCTGCCACCAAGCACCGAGTAATTTCCCCTTTCGTGTATCAGGCCACAGAGAATTACTCGGCCAAGGAATCACCACTTCTGTGACATCTTGAAATCCAGCTTCGATCATCCATTTTTTGTAATTGGTAACGATGGTTCCGAGAGATGGACGACCTAGTTTTGCCATGGCTGAATCGATGTGGTCTTGCATTACTTTGACGTTTGTTCCTCCTTCCATGCTTCCGTCGTCGGATCGTTGGTATTGGAAATCTTGGAGTTCGAAATATCCGCCTGGGTGTAGGGCTGAGTAGGCTTTTGATATGGTTTTTGGGGGGTCGCTTAGGCATGACATGAGTGCTCTACCTGCTCAAGCTTTTAGCCTTAGAAACGATTGGGATTCTCCTTACACTGGCACTAAGCGATAGTGTGGAAGTAACATCGAACATTGAAAGGGAAACGTGTTGTTCTGAAACATACCATGAATATAATCAAATTTGTGATCAAACAACCACTCATCCTCAAGATCATCGATTAAGAAACTACAATTCGGTGGAACACGAGAGGGGCATCAGAAACAATACGCTATATAAAGTTGATAGAGGGGAAATAAAGCATACTAAGCTGGCTGTATCAAAGAAAGGTCAGTGCCCAGAACATTAGCTGATGGGTAGGCATCTGAGAAATCGATCGCCCATATTCCAGTGCCGGTAGCAAGGTCGAGCACATTCTGTGGTTTCGGTCCAATTGGTGCTAAGTGTAGTTTATTGTCAAGTGTAATGAGCCACATCTTATGTTGCATGTCTGTTTGCAGGAGTTTAGTGAAGGTTTTGAGTGGTTTTGTGGTTTGGTAGAGGTGAAAGATACTTACCTAATCTGTTCAATTCTATCTGCTCTCGAGATATGTCAATGTCTCATTTTAGTGTTTCGGGGGTTCTCACCTCATCATTTGGTAGTAAGTATTCTGAGGGAATTTATTAGTACGGTCTAGGCACATAAAAGTAAAATCAAAGTCTCTTACTGCCATCCTTATAAATATGATAAGTTCTTCCGTTCTCCTCTACAATCTCTTGCATACTTGATCCAACAGTATAAGTCGAAGTCCTATGTCAAAGCTCAGTTCAACTTCATTTCAGAATCGAGATTACAGGCGACGAACGCGTAACTTCTTCCCAGATCTCCAATAGCTGAGTCATGATCAGTGCTCCCGTCCGTATCAGTAAAGCCTTCCTATTAGGACTTAGAATTGAAGCGAATGTTGAGGCGTAGGCTGAATTACAAGTTCCTCCTCACCTGAGATTGGGGCCAGCAACAACGTCTTGAGACTTGTCTTGAGCTATTGGCGAAGTAGTATGAGATGATTCTTCAGGAATGAGTGGTACCTGTGTATTTGTTTCTTCAGTCTTTGCTTTCAACGCCGCCCATCGCCCGCAGATGCTTTGTTATCCATGGAGCTTTCAGGCTGCTGGTGTTCTGAGGTATCATGACCCAGATTATCTACCGGCTTTTGTTCAGCCATTTTGCTAATGCGATTCTTGCTACACAGATGATAATAAAGGACTATGAGACAAGCAATTGACGTGTGATGATGTACGCTTCCCCTTAGAAGTAAACAGCTAATATCCCTAAGTGGGGGCATAGCTGTCTACTTCTAGATGCAGTCATGCAAGTCGCCTAACTGGGAAGTGGAAGTGTCAAAAACAATTCCTTGGAAGCGGCAGAATATGACAAGGCCGGAGGAACCAACACCCAGTTGATAATGAAAAGGATTACAAATCATCATGTACAAGTAGAAAATGCTTGCTTGCGCCCTCGAATGTTTCGTCTAGAAGCCACACTAATCTACCTTCGCAACATACCCAAAGGTCTACATCCCATGGCAAGTCTTTGTCAAATGAAACTGTTGCTAAACAAACAAAACCTCTTAATTCTATTCTCGTACCAAGCCTTGGAGCGGCTTGTGTTTCTTATTTCTAAGATCTTCGAGATCTAGAAAGAATTTACCTGGAACAATTCTCCTTCGAACAAGTTCCAATGCTTTCGTGCCTCTTGGCCAGATGAAGGCTTACTTCATACGGTCTTGAAGACTTGACTGAACTTGTCCGTCATCGCAGATTGTGTATATCTATCTAGAGATTTCTTGTCTAGACAATAAACTTAGTAGTATCTAGACCTAGACCTTTTTTCCAGCTCTCAACATATCGGAAACCTTTGGTGGTAGAACGAGCGCACTTCTATCATTACGTTTGTAAAAGTCTGCTATCACCATCGCAGTTTTTTCCGGGAGATCTTCATGTATGAAGTGTCCAGCCTCTGGAAAGACTTGTAGTGCATATTTGCCTATTTACTGTCAGTAAACTGTAGGAGTGTCTGAATGTATCACTACTGACCTTGCATCTGGCCAATAATTAGCTCTTTGTCGAGTCTATCTGTTCCTGCTAGCAACAAGAGCTTTCCGCCCCTTGCTTCAAGAAACTTTTTGCTTAGACCAACAAACCAGCCTTGCCAGAAAGGCTGCGTGGCAGCTAGATCCGTCCTCCAGGTCCATGCTCTAGAGCCTCTTGTTTCTTCATTATGCCGTAATAAAGCAGGCACACTTGTCCGAGCCGAGCCGACATGGAATTACGAATGGTCCTCCTAGAGCGGATGTGCCATTCTATACCTGCTTCCTGCGTCGGAAATCCAACTGGGCGTGTTGATAGGTAGGTTTGCATGCTTTGTAAAGCATCAATTTTGCAGAACCTTCAACTCAATCTAGAAAAGCATCAATTGCACCTATAGAACCGTATCCGAGCACAGCATTTCCTAATTTTCCACCCTTTGCAACATCTGTCACTACTGCACCTCCTAGTGAGTGACCAATGAGAATCAGAGGTGGGAGTTCTTTCCACATCATTTTATCTTTTGTTCCTTTGATTACTGCAAGAAGATCGGAGCTTAAAGTTTCTAGGCTAAGGTCTAGAATTTCTGGTTGGGGATTTATGGTCGTATATCCATGGCCTCTGGCATCTAGAGAAAGTATGCCCGCAGAAGGTAAACGCTTTCGAAGTTCAGAAGCCAGCACGGCAAACGAGAGCCCAGAAGAGCCTGCCCCATGATGGGTAACAAACAAGGGGCCAGTTCCAACTGGTGATGTGAGATATGCGTGGTGGACGAATGTAGTGGACCCGCTAGTACCCTCGATATATAGTTCTCGTTCAAAGTAAGTCGTCCATGGAATCTGATCCATTGTTCTCTTATTCGGTGACCTGCGACAGCTAAATTAGCAGTATCTTTGGATGTGGTGGTGCGGGGTTATACAAACCCTTGAGGGCGCGCAAAGAGGTTTCTGCTTGAGGTTGGTATGATAGTTCCGGTGGAGGAGGCTGACGATGCAGATGAAGCTGATGAAGAGTCATCTTCTGCCGGGTGTTCTGGAAAGTGATCCGTTTCATCGTCTTCATCTGCCTCGTTGAATTCCAGAGGTGGAAAACCTGCCAGCTTGGCTTTAGCAAAGGCCCTTTGTAAATCGCTCATGGCGGGTGTGCGCTGGGTTGCTGTGAAGCAAGTTAGCTGCTTAAAGAGTTCTTATGGCACTATCATCTATTCCACGGTGTTGGGCGCACTCCAAAATTGAAGGGTCAGGATAAGGGAGAAGGGTATGCGGAGGGTGAAGATGTTGCTGGAAGGTGGAATGCAAGCATGCCATTCTGACTGACGTCCGACAATCTCAACAACCTGGTCAATACGGAGTATTCGTCGCTTAGATGATCTGCGCTACTGCTGCAAGACGATAAGATGATAAGATGATAAGAGTAACAGCAGAAAGAGGGGTGTATCAGGGTGCTGTTGCGAGAAAAGGACAGCAATTATCTGGTCTTGAATGGTGAACCTGGAAAGCCGATATATGGTGTTTTGTACAGGTACTTTCGTACAAAGCTAATGTAAAGTACAGTGCATCAGAACGCGCAGACCTACTGACTGTACTGTCATGGGTCTAAAGGATAGGTAGGTAGGTAGGTACAGTAAGTAGGGTTGGTATGCGAGGCGAGGTATGGTCCAGTAGCGTAGATAGCGTAGGTATGGTAGGTATGGTTCAGCTGTCATCGGACAAGATGGGATGGCAAAGCGCACTGCATTTTCTGCCCCGCATCGCCGGAAACACTTAGCTCTGTCCTTTTAGCACACCCTTTAGCACCTTTTAACTTGGAAATTTGGCGATACCTCCCCTCTAGATTACGTCATAAAGTTAACGCATCTCCAAAGTCTAAGACTCCCGTCGCTCTCTCTCTCAAATTTGGAGCTCAGTCATTGGTCAATCAGCCAAAGATATCGCCTTCTCGTGCGCTAAGAGGCGTATTTCTATGCTTTCTCCGCCAGGAACCCTGTCTGTTCTCAGCCTTTTCTTTGCATTGTCTTCTAGATCGTTGCATGCCATATCTGCGTCGATTGTGATCATCACCTCATCCTCGTCCTCACCACCCCTCCCTCTTATATCCCATTGTGCCTTTCCTTTTTGTTGTTCCCTCTTCCTCGCAATTCACTCCTCTGTAACAACACTATTGCTTCAATCTGCTCAAGAGCTGCATCTTGTTCGTGACGAGGAGCATTCATCATGACTATCTGGGGCTCGAAGAAGGATGATGATGCTGAAGTAGATCAGCAGCCGCGAGATGGAAATGAGCATGGTAATGGGAATAGCAATGGGAATGGCCATGGAAACACCAGTGATCACTCTGCACCGCGTCTCTCCGAGCCTGACGAGCGGACGCATTTACTTCCACCAGCTTCAGCTCGCGAAGGCTACTTGAGCCCGGATGATCCAGCAGTAATTACTACTACTCTTCACTATTTCAGTTACTATGTACTAACATCTTTCACAGGTCTCGCCATACAACCTTTGGAGTGTACGATTCCTACGATACTTCACCGTGCTTTTCACTTTCATAACTTTCCTTTGGTGGGTTCTGCTGTTGGTTTCCATATTCGTCAGTCCCCCAGGGATGCAATCGAGAGGATCCGGATTTTTCGACTTCTCCTATACCACCTTGGCTCTTGGCCTTCTCCTCATTGTCCTCCTATTCTTCTCTACGCCGTCGAAAGCAGCTCAGGTGACGTGCCTGGTCATTGCCGTCTTCTTGCTGGTCAACGTGATTTTGATTGTTTCAATTGCAAGAATACGTGTTGAGGAAGGCTGGGTTGGAATTGCTAGCGTCATCTGGGCTTTTTTTGTGAGCGTTTGGACCATTGTGACGGACAGAGTCGTAACTTGGGGCAAGCATGAAGAGGAGGAGCGCCTGACTGGACGGATGGAGTCTCGTCGCACATTGCGAGAATGGTGCGCTGTACTGACGAGCACCATCATCTTGATCATTGTTGCTATCGTTGCGGTCCTTCTCACTGCGACCTTAGTCCTTCGAGCCCGCGATAGTTCTCTACCTGTGCCTGGAGAGCGGTATTACGTTGATGGTGATAAATACCAGCTCCATCTATATTGCACGGGCAACACCACGGATTCGCATGGCAAGAAAGTTTCCACTGTTCTGTTCGAAGCTGGAGAGTACCCATTCGAGCATGGAATGATTCAAGTTGCAGAAAATGCCCTGGCCAATGGCAGCATTAGTCGCTATTGTTATTCTGACCGGCCAGGATTTGCATGGTCTGATAATGCACCATCTCCTTTCTCGGCAGGCATGGGAGCCGACGTTCTGACTGAGGCCCTCGCCCGTGCTGGAGAAACTGGCCCTTGGGTGGTAGCCAGTGCTGGTATTGGAAGCATATACAGCCGTATCTTTGCTGCTCGACACCGCCTTGATGTTACTGGCATACTGTTGATTGACCCTCTCCATGAAGACCTACTGCATAGGGTCGCTTCTCCCGGTCGAGGATTTTTACTTTGGGCTTGGGGTATCATCTCCCCTCTTGGTCTCGACCGACTCTCCGGAGCACTTTTTAAAGGTCGCACACGCGAAGATCGGGTTTACGGTCGCTCTGCATACCAAGGTGGGAAGTACATCAAGGCCAAGCTCCAAGAGTCTTTGGTTGCCGACTCATTGAGCAAAAATGAGGTCACCAGCGCCAGAACCTTCCAGAATAAGAAGACAGCTCTAGTGTTGATCAGCTCTGGGATAGAGCTTAGGAAGGATAGTGAGTGGGAGAGAAAGCAGAGAGATTTGAGTCATTTGACAAAGAACCTCGTGGCATGGAACATTGTAAATCAAGCTCCACATGAAGTTTGGAAGACATATGATGGTAGAGTGGCTATTGAGGAGCGACTCAAAGAATTAGTTCACGCAAGAAAGGACTAAGAATGGCTTAAATTTTGAGAAAATAAGCACCAGAGCAAAGGCTGTTAGGTTTGGCCAACGATGAACACTTTTCCTTAGTACAGTACATTGTATTTCAGCGATTTTTGGCATTTCATTTCAAGTTTGGTGTTCAGGATCGCATTATTTCATCGTGCTCCAATTCAATTCATATGTTAGTACACAAGTAATATTATTGATGATTTTAATATGGAATTCACAAGCACCTAGAAGTGATAACTGCATGCACTGCAAGGGCTTTCCTGTCAGAGCGAATTAGTCCTTGTTAAGCAAGCAACACTGAGAGCTGTAATGAAAACCATAAACTATGACTAAGGCCACCGCAGACCATGGATCTATTTCAACCGCTGAAAGTGGTTTCAAGTGATTGAGGCACGGTGGACAGGTACCTACTTCATTTGGAGGAAAGAATTCCCACTAGCAGTAGTGCGGACAACTAAGCGAGCACTCCTATTGAGTCAACAACACAATCTTCACTGAACAACTTCACAACACACAACCTCAAACCTGCGCCAGAGCATATTTCTTCGAACTCAGAACCTCTCAATTGATCTTGTAAGTATCTCGAACCTCTATCTTCCGTTGCCTATCTTCTACTTCGCATTTGCTGGACTAGAGAGGCTATCCGTTGATCAGCTTGCTCGATTTCACCTTTATGGAAGGTAGTGTCTGCAAGGCGCAGCGCTTTCTTTCCCCCCCAAGGATTGTGCTTGTTCTGGATTTGGAGACTTTTGAGGTTTGGATGTGTTTGGGAGACTGGATGCTGATTATGTGTGGTAGTGTGCTGGAAATTAGAAGGGAATCATGTCAGACGGCGAACCTCTTACCTCAAGCCCAGCCACGTCGGCTGCAAAGCGTATGAAGATAGAGGAGAAGAAGAATCTTAAGGACTACACCTCGGGGGAGTTCCTAAGGTCTGTTGCTCTTTAATTCAATCTTAGTTCCTTAATTGCATCTTCAAGTCAATTCAGCGCTTTTTACTGACACAGTAACAGCAAAATCCAATACTTCAGCGGCCCGGAAATCATTATCAATATTGACCAAGAAAACTACCATCTCCCCAAACGACTTATATGCCACTATTCTACGTTCTTCGACCGTGCTTTCAATGGAGAATTTAAGGAAGGTCAGGAACAACAACTTAGGTTAGAGGAGGTTACAGTTCCAACGTTCAACATGGTCGTTCAATGGATGTACTGCTGCGAAGTCACTCTACCTCCTCTTCCAGCAGGTAAACAAGAGAGTGAGGAGCATCAGCAGAGGCTTTCAGCTCTTGTTGACTTCCTCCAGTACGCAGATGGAATCGACCTTATGGGACCATTTGATACAATCATCAAGCAGATTAAGAAAATTCTAGTCGCATCGCATCTGAATCTCTTAGCTGCCCACGTCCGAAAAGCTGCTAGCCTTCCCACTGGCCATGCTGTTCGAAGACTTTTCGCAGAGTCCTGTGTCAGGCCATTCTGCTACCATCTCCTCCCCTCACAACAGCGTCCCAACACCAAACTTGACATTTTTCGGTTTCAAAAGGAACTTGACGAGGTCGAAACGTTCGCTGCGGACATTTTGAAGGCTTACCAAGAAGCTATGCGTAAAAGAGTAACAACAAGCAGATCAGTAAAACATTTGGAGTTGATTACTGCGGATCCAATCAACGGTTACGCAATCAATGGCCTTATCTAAGTGGCTAGTCATCAGCAGGCCTACGAATGGGTTCTCTTCAACAAAGCAGGTATGGCGCAGTTGACCTTTATGAGAAGTTAATCCTATGGCAGTATGTATTCTGGCATCCTCAAGCAATATAATAATAAGAACTGACGGCTAATACTTGTCCATAAAAAGGCTGCTAACACTCCTACATAAAATTGGAGCAAAATAAATTTGGAGGATGTTGCGCGCAGATTTGCTGAGCCTTGGTGGTGGATAAATCAGGGATCAATAAAGAGTTTTTTATTGAAAGGGAGTGCCTGCTATTATTTGGCTACTTTAGCAGTAGTACAAGATCCAGTTGATTAATTTCAGAATTTTCTTCGCATACTATTTGCGGACTCGTTTCAACTTGATACCATTCAAGATGGAAAGAACTTACTCATTTGTAAATCTATCACGGGCTAGGCTAGCACTAGCTCCCGTCTCCTTCTCTGTGTGTATTATGAGCTCTGCCCCTTCTTCTCACTTCTATGCCTTCGTTCTACATGCTTAAAACCTCTGGAGAGCTCCTTCCAATTTCCGCGTTTTGTTTGGAAGATATCTAAGGTACGTATTAGACTCTTCATCTAGTGCACTACTCCTACATGCAAGGAAGTGCCTCGAAAACGTGTACGTCCTTGCTGCCAATGCGAGAACTCAGCCATTATCCAATGTTTTTGATCACAATCATTTCAAATCACCTTTTCAATTGTCACTTGACTCCTTGAGCAACTTCGTCCGTCTTGAATTTTAAACAAGCTAACTTCCGTTTGGCTCTATTGGAAGACCTTCATTACCTTCCTCTGAACCTAGGTAACTATGGAGAATGATATTATCTTTGTTGTAAGCATCCTTTGAATAAACAGTTCGGTTGATAGTTTAAGATGGTTTTAACACATCAGTCTGGATTTTGATACCCTGATGCTGATTTGAGTAAAACACAAACTATCGCTTAGGACTATAAGCTTCTATGAGTTCACTTTTACCATTTCGGCGTTGACTTGACTGGAACAGCAAACCTTACTCAGAGATCGTCATACAAGTGTATTTAATTATTTCAACATCGAGTCCACCTCAACTTGTATGACTATACTTCAACCATTTCAACCTCACCTTGGATACTGTTGCAGATCTGACTACAGCAGCAATCGTTACCTAGACATCATAAACTAGAACCACAATCTTCTAAAAGTATGCGCAGACCTTTTCAGCTTTTAGTCTATCTGACCTTCTCCGCTAAATCTTTATTTTCCAGTCTTAGCAGATTACTCCATCTAACAACATTCTACCACAGCCACAAAACCCGGTATGAATTCTCATTCTCAACATCTTCTGGACATGATTCTAACCTGACCCTCATAGGAATCGATAACCGGAGGTTTTTAACAAGCTCATATTCTTCTATGAGTATGTTTCAACTCATTTAACTTCAAGGTAACCTGGACCATCAAGCTGATTCTTGAACACGATCTTAGCAACCAACAACACCTACTAACTTTTTACCGGAACCAAAAGAATCTGTATGTACCTTCAATCTCCATATTTGGCTTCATGAAGCTGTCTCAGTTTCTATGTAGAAACTAACTTTGTCTCTCTAACAATAGACAATGGCTTCAAACAAACGCTCACTTGACGAGTCGCCTTCAGGCCAACCACCAGCGAAGCATGCTAGAACCGATGACAAGAAACCACTCATGGAACTTCCTCCCATGGAATTTCTCAGGTAATTAATTTCTCCGGACTTCCCCAAACTTTAGCTAAACGTCTCTATATTAATACTTAATAGCAAGCTCCATTATTTTCGAGGGCCAGAGGTTGTCATTCAAGTAGAAGACACAAAGTATTATCTCCCGAAACTTCTAGTTTGCCATAGCTCGCCCTTCTTTGACCGAGCCTTTAATGGTGGATTCAAGGAAGGAATCGAGCAGGAAATGCATCTCCAAGCTGTCTCAACAGAGACGTTTGCTTTTGTTGTTCAATGGATGTATTTCAACAAACTTGACCTAAGTTATCGGCTTAAGAGTGATTCAGAGAAAACTTTTCAAGATTTGCTGACCTGTCTTGTTGAGTTTCTTCGATATGCAGACGAAATCGACCTTCTTGGCTCTTTTGATAGACCTATCCATCCAGACTATAAAGACTATCATCACCTATTCTCACAATTATCTCTTGCCGGAACATGTCAGGCAAGCTGTTGAACTTCCAGAGGGTCATCATGTGCGGAAGCTATTTGCTCAATCTTGCGTAAGTCAGTTTCCAAATTCTGATCCGTTTTCCTTATATATACACTTGGAGAACACGAACCAAATCAATGACCGAGATTTTTTTCTTAAAAAAAAAAAAAAAGGAAAGAAAAGAGAACCTCTTTGTTAAAAGCATCCAATTCCAAATCACTAATATATATCACTAAGGTCCAACCATACATCAATGACCTCCTCCCTCCCGGTCCGGTCAAAGATCGACTCCTCAAAGAACATCCAGCAACTCGGTTTCGATTTCGGAAGGAATTTGACGAGCTGCCTGGATTTGCTCAAGATCTGACTAGGGAATACGAGAAGCTGATGCGGTCTCGAGACCTTACTGCTCTTCCTTGCACTCTCTATGATCCTATCACCAAAGAAAAGTTCTACGGGTCTTAAAAAGGTGGAGCGCATTGGATGGATGGATGGATGGATGGGTGCAGGATCAAATTTGAGTTTACAGCATAACTCAGTGCGGACTCACAAGTTCTCTAATGGTAAGTCGAGTCCTGTTAGCTTTTTTCCTTTATCTCGTTTCGAAGCATGATTTCGCTAGCTTGAGTAATTCACTGTATTCGCCCTCAATCATATACAGCCTACTCCGAGGATTCAAATCAAAGTCGATCTTGTGTTCATTTGCTAACAGGATGTGAGACAGGTCATAAGAGTGGAATTATTATCATACTTACTTACTTACTTCCACGGAAGTTCATTGCTCACAAAGGGAGACTTTTTTTTCGCATTTTCGCTAGGACAAGCTGGTGGAGGATTTGAACTCCTAGGAATATGGCCTTGAATCGCTTGGTTTGGGTGATTGAGGAAGCAGATATCTCGAATATTGATACCCGAGAGCTTATGCTATACTTGATAGCATAGACAAGAATACATATTTATTATAGACAATTTGCTTTGTTTGTATGGAGTATTGACGATTGTGATCCTTTTCCTGATGTGTTTAGGTGTAGGATATCAGAGTTTTACACACCTGAAGGTCTGGCAGGATGGTTGAAAACTGATATCGGGCAAGATTAAAGAGGATTGAAGATTTCTCATTATAATTTACTTCTGATTACTGCTTAAGTTTCCTAGCAGTGGTAGGCTCTCTGCTTGTAATCTCTATACTATTCTACACGGCTTTATGCAGTAATATGGCTTGCACAAAACCCTCTAGTTACCTAGGGATTTGGACCACTGTGCATCTGGGGCGTTTCCTACAGACATTGATGCTGTCTCAGTGAGGCGTTTATGGACTGGCCGCCTTACCAGCCTCATCTTTTTGGAGTCCTTCCTTGGCAAAACCCATCATTGAGCCACATTTTGTGGACTATAGCCATTGTGCTGGGACAAGATTGTGTAATTGCCATTCTTCGGCACACAGCCGGAAGGGATCATTTCCAATAGCTTCATCCTTCTCAAACCACCTTCTCAAAAGTCTTTTGAATCGGTTTCGCAGCCTAAATCGCCAAGTCAGTCCTCCAAATTCTCACCAATGCGCTCATAATGCAACTCACATCAATAAACTTCTCCAAATCCTTATCCAAATTTGCCAAATCATCCTTCCTCTTCTTATTATCAGCAATAAGTCCCTGTTTCTTCTTCAAAAGACCCTGTCTCTGTTCTTCCAAAGCCAAACGTTCCGCATGTTCGTGTTCAATGCGCGCAACCATCAATGCATTCTCATCAGCATCTCCATGCTCAGGATGTTCAGCCAAGAATTGCTCAACTGGGATAAGAGGTAATTGTAAATATTTATGACTTTGCGATTTTAGTTAGTATGAATTCAGTTTCAAGTAAAGTCATGAATAACTTACTCATAAGATTCACAAGCAGCAATCTCGCCCTGCAAATACCTCTGTTCATAATACAGGTTCTGCAACTGGAGATGTAACCTATCTACCTCCTGACGCGCCTCAGCAGTATCAGCCTTCGTCTCTCTAGCTCCAACATGCGCATCGCGATGTAAGCCTCGTAGCTGAGCTAGGTATGTGAGGAGGAGCTTTTGCTGTTTGGAGATTTGTAGTTGCAGATCCTGGGATGGTGTGGTGGTGTTGGTTGTGAGGTCTAGGAGCGCGATTGCTTGTTCGCGGCTTGACTGGGAGGTTTCTAGCGCGAGCTTTAGGGAGGGCTCTGTTACTATGTCGTCGACGGTCATTTTTGTTGGTGGGTTAATTGGTAATGTAGTTGTGTAGAGATTTCGATAGCTGCTGGATCGCATCAGATGGAGTTGCTGCTGTGCTGCTGTGCTGCTTACCTTGTCCCTTGTCGTTCCTGACGTCGGGTAGTCTAACCACATTCGTCGACCGTACAAAAAAGTGCCAAGCAACCCCACCATCATCCAAACTTTTCTGCCAAGGGCCTCAAGAACAACCCCTCACCACCTCCATCGAAGGTACAAACACTTCTTGAACACAATTTTTGGATATCATTTTGGATTTCGGCCAACTTTCCAAATATCTATTACGAATTTGTAATCAACAATACCTAGCTATCTACAACCAACTATGTCTCAAGGAACCACGCAAGAACTCCCACCAACAAAACTCACAATCCTCATCTCCGGGAACGGTTCCAACCTCCAAGCAATTATCGACGCAACCGCAACAGTCCTACGCAATGTATCAATAGTTCGAGTAATCTCAGATCGTAAAAATGCATACGGGCTTAAGCGTGCAGAGAAAGCTACTATTCCCACTACCTATCATAATATGCTTGCTGGGAAATATGTCGCTGCTAAGGAGACCGACCCGGAGAAGAAGCTGCAGGGCCGTAGAGCTTTTGATGCAGATCTTGCGGAGATTGTTTTAAAAGATGGTCCTGACTTAGTGGTATGCGCTGGATTTATGCATAGTGAGTTTATGTATTTGGTTGGGGTTTTCTTTTGGGAGGGGTATGAAGGCTTTTTTTTTAGATGATACTTACTTCGTCTTAGTCCTTACGCCTGAGTTCTTGACCCCTCTGGCTGGGAAGGACATTCCTGTTATTAATTTGCACCCGTAAGTCTCTAAATTCTCGGAGTGGATATACCTCTTCTAGGTTAATTTACTTATTGTTCCTGAACCATGTTTGGGTTACTCCAAATAATATCTAGAACAAGTATACTAACTCCGAATTCTGATTTATAGTGCACTACCCGGGTGCGTTTTCAAATGAACTGTAGAAGGTCATAGCTTACTTTGTGTGCAGAGAATATGACGGTATCCGTGCTATCGAAAGAGCATACGAAGACTATCAAAACGGGAAAATAACTCGAACTGGTGTGATGGTACACTACGTTATACAGGAAGTTGATGCTGGGACTCCTCTTCTCACTAGGGAGGTTGAGTTCACGAAAGGAGAAAAACTAGAAGACTTCGAAGAAAGATTACACAAGGTCGAGCACAAAATCATAGTCGAGGGCACTCAAAAAGCGATGAGAGAGCTTTGGGAAAGCAGAGCGAAAAAGACTGCTGTATAAATTTTGGGTATACTTAAAACCTCCGCCGTTATTACTAGACATAACTTCGTGATCGTGACGCTAATAGGCAGGTAGGACGACTAAGACAATTGCAGACCCCACAGATACTGAAGCAACCCAATCACTGCACAGGAGCAGCTGGCAGTTCCTTGTTTACAGAATCGGCCCTCCGTGTGCGAGGCTTATCGAGTGATTTGGATATTGGCGGAGGCGCATCCATGGGAAAAGAGGCCGGAGGTTTACCAGGAAGGTTTTTCTGAGAAGCCACTGAGTGAGAAACCGAGGAGTTGCGCTGATCGCTTCTCTGGCTTGGTATATATGACATGAACATCTCAACATCCTTCGCAATCGCAGAGGGTACAGCCATATTTTGCACCCTGTGTGTAAGTGGGAAGTCAGCAATTACTCTTCTGTAGGGGATTTGGAGTTGTTTGCTCCCAAGACATGTCTCGAGAGAAAACGTCTTGAAAGAAGATGTCTCAAGAGGAACTCCTCTTAAAATACTCCTCAATAGGAATGAAAGTGCTCTCCCAATACGTACCATTGAGGTAGAACTCCTCCAGCGTCAGAGGCGGTAGCCATGATCCACTCTATATCCCTATTACTTGGGATCTCCCGAATCCTTTCCACCGAAGCATAGGCAGCATTAACTAAGCTCTTATCTCGCGCATATTCGGCATAAGGCGACTTCTCGAAATCGGTGATGGGAATCGATACTACTAAAAATTCCTTGGCATCGTCGAGTTCAGCAGCAAGCTGTACCACGGGAAAAGTTCGGTTCTTCAGAGGCTTTGGATCGATTTTGTGCTTCATTTCTTCCACAACCAGAGTGATGTTCTTCCAACGTCCTCCATGGGCCTCAACCTCAATGCCGTTTGTGTTCCACCTTATAGCCTCTCTAGCACCAATCACAGTTGGTGTAAATGCATCCTCCGTCTCTGCATGGTGTTCTTTGAAGCTGTGGACAAACTCATCCCAACTCGCAGTACCCTTCTCTGCCTTGTTCCTATGACAGCTCCTCCTGCAAAACCACGTCTCATCTTTTCTATCTGCGCTGAACTGGTTCAGCCCGTCAATCTTGTCTAATTCCTTCCCCGAGATGACCTTCTCGTAGAGGTGAACTGGAGCTTCAGAAGACGCGTACTTCTTGGCCGATCCTTTTGATTTCCATGTTGATGAGCCTCCAGCTTTTGGCGCAACTCCGTCAATGAAAGGGATGGCCTCTGAGATGATGTTGGTGACGAATGTCTGTAGTTTTGGGGCCGCGGTGGATCCAGAACCATCGCTGAACTTTTCGTTCGCAGCGCGGTTGCTCGGTTCGACGCCCTTCCCGCCTAGAGGCAATCCAGAAATGGTAATGCCTTCGAGGCGCACTAGAGGACCCAATTGTAGAGCCATGGCAGGACGCAGGCTTAATGAAAGTGGCTATGTACAACACAGGATGACCATGAGGTTTGCGATAGAAGATGGAGTGATATGAGTGAGAATTGGGGCGCACTGCGACATGACAATCATTCTCAAACACCAAACACGCCCCCTTCCCCGATCGCATCGGGCCTTCGTCTCCTCTCGTGTCTCCTCCTCTCGTCTCCAACGTGACGTGACGGCGTCTGCGTCACGACTACTTGACTTGAACAGCTGTTGTGGGTCCGTTCCCCTGTTCCCCTGGAGTAGCGGGTCCGTATTTCGCATTTCGGATTAAAGTAGCAGCTGTTCCTGACCCCTCCTTGCGATTGTGTTACGAACGGTCAGTCACTCAGCCAGTCAGCCCTTTTGACAATCTTCAACCACTGCATACTTGTATACTTGTCAGAAACAACTCCATAAAACCAAACAACAACGACAAACTGCAGTTATGGCATCACTCAAGGGACCTGGAGCTGCTCAGGTGCACGATGGCAGCGCTCTACGCATTGGAATCGTACACGCCCGGTGGAACAGCAGTAATTCAACCCCACCTCCGCTCATTATAATCCCACAAGCTCACCTATCTGCGCGCCAGCCATCATTGAGCCACTTCTCGCTGGTACGAAAGCTAAGCTCCTCGCGTCCGGCGTAAAGGAATCAAATATCGTCGTTCAATCCGTCCCTGGTTCCTGGGAACTTCCCATAGCCTGTTCCAAGCACGCCCCCCTCCCCCTTCCCTCCAATCCGGCTCGCTACTAACTTCGAAACCTAGACTCTTCTCAGCCTCCCAAGTCCAATCAACAGCTTCCTCTTCTCTAGGTGCTGGCGATCTCCTCGGAGGTTCAACAAGCGACCTCACCTCTCTCACCACATCCGCAAGCAACGCATCCTCTGCACCTTTCGATGCTATTATCGCAATCGGTGTTTTGATCAAGGGCGAAACAATGCACTTTGAATACATAGCCGAGAGCGTTTCGCACGGTCTGATGCGCGTACAGCTCGATACGGGTGTTCCATTGATCTTTGGTCTCCTGACAGTTTTGAACGAGGAGCAGGCTTTGCAGAGAGCAGGTGTGAGTAGTGGAAGTCATAATCATGGCGAGGATTGGGGATTAGCCGCCGTGGAGTTGGGTGTTAAGCGACGGGACTGGGCTGCTGGAAAGATCTCATGATCTAGGAGTTGAACATTTTCTGATACAGACGGAGGGAGGCATGCTGATGGTGAAATGAAGTTAAAATTTCTGGTGGTTGTGGTCGCCCGTTTTCGGAGTTGTTGGAAAAAAGAAACTTGGCTTGACGAAGTGGGCAGGACAGCCCTATGGATAGACGTAAGTAGTAAGTACAATCAACAGATTACTACATGCTATGCGCTGCGCTGTCCTTCATTTTCTTCAGTCCGGAGTCGTGGAAACATACTTCACTCCGCGCTTCCTCACTCCTTTACGTAGATACTCACCGTCCAGCCACTTCGCTCCACGCAAGGTAATCATCATCAGCGTAGAACTTCTAGGTCTCCTTCTCCCTTCCCCTGAAGTAAACTTCCCCTCCCTCTCCTAGAATAGATACTTACTGATTCCCATATATTTAGTCTACGAGTGGTAATAAGTAGCGATATCACAAAAGGACATCTCTCCAAAAATAAAGCCCAACCCACTGCGAGACTAAATAAAAGTTTTCATTTTCTTTACCTCGTCTCATCTCATCTCATCTCAATCCAAGTCTAACCAATACAACTAACTCAAATAGAATCCCATAGATAGATTTTATCGGCTGGGGGGCGTACTGTATTTATACAGTGTTTTTAGGTGCGCTGCCTCTTGAGTATAGCGCCTCGGTCAATAAACCACTGCCTTTAATAATCGAGACTAGTCGGCTACCGAGCTTCTAAAGCGAGCAGACATAGCTAATTTATCAAACTATTCTCTCGTATGATGGCCACTGTGCAGCTTTGTAGAAGCTATATGTGCTATGCTTGCAAGGCAGACTGGCTACAAGGTGGAATTATTTATAGATCCTGGGCCGTGGACTTGTTGACAATACACATCATACGATCTGCTCCTCCTATCAATGACGAGGCTGAGCTGATAGTGCACAATATTCATTTCAACAAGACTATAGCAGCTCGGTCAATGCTATCGCCAACATCGAGATTGCCTGCTAAAAGGCTTTTCCATGCGATATTTTGATTCTTGAACGATTTCGGACCAGAAATATAGCATCCTAATACCAATCCTTACGAGTGGATATTTGTGGACGAGATGTGGCTCATCAATACGGAGACCTTGCAGCTCGAACATTTCGCCAACCATCACAAAAATCGCTATGCTATCCTCTCCCATACATGGGAAGAGAATGAGGTCACCTTTCGGACTTGGGTGACACGTAAAGGGATACAGAGAAAGGGTTGCCGCAAGATCATGCAGTTTGTCCAGAAGGCGGCTGAGCGTGGCTTCAAGTATGCCTGGGCTGATACCTGCTGTATAAATAAAGAAAGCAGTGCCGAGCTGTCAGAAGCCATTAACTCCATGTTCAAGGTCTGTGTGTTATGAAACGCCTCTTAATCAACGGTTTTTGAGCAATTTTAATGGGAGATTCTATATAGTATTATCAAGACTCAGCTGAATGTTATGTCTACCTTTCCGATCTGGAGCCGTTGGTTCAGTCTGAAGAAGGCTGGTCTATCCATAATAGCGCCGATGACACTACCTTTGTAAGGAGCAAATGGTTTAGCCGCGGATGGACTCTACAAGAATTGATAGCGCCTCGCACAGTTTACTTCTTTGACTCTGCTTGGCAATTGTATGGCGTGAAGGGGAATCACAAGGACCGCATCAAGCGTGCCACCGGAATTCCCGAATCGATTCTTGATGGTTCTCAACGTATTCAGGACTGTTCTATCGCGTGCCGCATGTCCTGGGCGGCCAATCGACAAACAACAAGAATCGAAGATATGGCCTACTGTCTCCTCGGGATCTTTGGTATACATATGCCACTGCTCTATGGCGAGGGCCAAGAGGCCTTCATTCGTCTCCAGGAAGAAATCTGCAGGAAGACGACAGATATGTCATTGTTTGCATGGAAGACAATACGCCCAGACGAGCTGTATAGTGGCCTCCTTGCAAGATCCCCTTCCCACTTCCAAGATTCTGCGAAAGTCACTCGCTTCACATCGGCCATACAGACCGACTTTGGTGACGAAATTGCCGTCACTAATAGAGGTATTCGCTTCGACAACATGTCTTTATATGTTAGCGCCCGGTATGGCGTCGTTCTGGATCTTAATTGTTGGGTGGAGATGGATGAGGGAGTAGATGCGTATATCTTCATTTGTTTGAGCCGGGCACCAGAGAGCTGGGTAAGATGTAGAGCAGATGAGATTGTTTACTTGGATGATTACGCTCGCGTCAACCTCAAATCCTTCGAGATATCGCGCATGTTCATCCGCAGAACCATAGAGCCTGGAAACCTACGGTCCTCAGATCTATTTAGTCGGTCGATACTATTCGAGTTCTCACCAGGAATCATACTGATCTCAGCGGAACCTTCACACCTTTGGGATCTGTGCTTGCAAGGTTTTGTGCCGAACCAGCATCTGCATGGGGCTGTGCATATCTCGACAAAGCTAGAGGAACGGAAAGTAGAAGAGTTTCTTATCCTCTGTGGCATGTCGAATCACGACGACGCAGGAAAGAAGATTCTCGATTGGAGGCAGAGATATCGTTTTACTACGTTAGGTCAGGGACACGCAGCTTTCAAGAAGATGAGAGACCTCGTTCAAAAAAAGAAGCTTCATACCAAAGAAGGATATGATGAAATCACAGATTACTTGAGGACAAATTATACCCCTAGGGGTTGTTGGAATGAGAAGGATTCACGCTATCACGAAGATATAGCAATAGGGATCCGTCACAGAATCTCAGTCAAAGTGCAAGTGGTGTCTGAACGTGGAGCAGATGGGGATTCGTGGGATATGGTAAAGTTTCATGTTCTTCTTACCTAGGTAGGTAGTTAACCACTCCAATCCAATCCAATCCAATCCAGACAGACTGCGCGCAAATGGCTCAAGTAAATTAAGCAACAATAATAAGGTAAGTAAGTACAGAGAGAGAGACCTCTGCACTAGCTAGATAGAATGTTAAAGCAACAGCAAATACTAAAATAAGTATATAGGTAGTAAACTTAAAGAGGAGATATAAGCTGTAATTATTTAATAGTATAATCTTAGTATTACAGTAGCTCTATAAAATAATATAACATTAATATGAACTACTTTGAAATCTCTAGTAAAACATCTAAAGATTCTTTTAAAACTCTGTACTTTATAACTAGCTAGAGGTAAGCTTATAACCTCAAATTGGTCAATCAATTCGGCGGGATAGAACCTATATATAAACCATAAGATAAAATAATGATATCTTGTACTTATAACATCTTGTGTGAAGCAGGAGAGAATATATACGTAACAATATAAATAATCTCGAGGCTCCAAATCACTGAAAGAAATAGCTTTGAAAATTCAGCGGAAGAGAAGGATGGTGTTGTACGTAGAAGTTTTTGCATATATATTCATAGCATCCATATTACAGCTTGCTAACTAGTAGCTTGGCTAGGTAGGTTAAGTAGCGACAGAAAGAGAGCTTTGCCCATTTCATCCATCTCCATTTAAAGATTTGCCAGATCAGGTATTTCCAGGTTCCCTCAACAAATAAAAAAATACACAGCAATATTTAATCTGATTTAAACCCCAGAACTCCGCCCCAAAAATCCCGTCCAACAGTTTAAGAAAATTATAAAGTCGCTCAATCTATACAATGGAATGCAGGGTTGCCCCTTTCACTTGCTTTCATCTTGAGAAGTTCCTGGGACTTCCTGGTGGACTTTCGATTCGTTGCTCGCTTGTGAAAGCTTGGCCTACATTGCCGAATTGCGTTCTTGTTGCTGAGGGACTTGTGAGTGGGGAGGCGTAAGCGCCTGGGATTGGGACAGCGTCGTAGGTTTGTTCTCCGGCTGCTGCGGGTGCGTGGGCGAGGACGCGCTCTTTGGGAGGTGCTGAGAGTTGGAAGCCGGTTTGAGGAGTCTTTGGTGTTGCTGAGTGGACTTTGATGGGTGGCGGTTGGAGTGCGAATGGTTTTGCAGGAATGGAACTTGTGGATTTAGGAGCTTCCACGAAGCGGGTCTTTTGGTCAACAAATCCTTCTTCGGCGATGGGTCCGGATGTGTAGGCGGATGGTGGGAAGCGTGGTGATTTGGCGTGCATTGAGTATGATGGGGAGAGAGGACCGAATCCTGGGGTATTTGGTGCTGATTGTGAGCGGAGTTGGGCGAGGTAGAGATCTGAACGGGCGCGGTCTCGGACATCCATGGACTTGCGGAGGCGTTGCTTGGAGTAGTAGCGGTAGAAGACTACACCGTAAATCATGATGGTGATGCATTCCAGGACAATTTCGATCAGGCAACAAACAAGAGACCAAGACTAGGATTTTGTCAGATATTAACTATAAAAAAAGGAATTTAGAGATCTCTTACCTGCATTCTGCAGACCAGCGCATAGTCAACCTTTTCTTGGAATAATTCCCGTCTCTTGTTGTCAACACATGACCATCCCCAAATGTCCTTGTTTCCACTGTTGTTCTTGGCTCCCTGAAGAATACCTGCTGCGATACCCCACATGACAGTGCTGAAAATAAAGAAGGCCACGGCAAATAAGGTGTAATAGACAGCGACCTTCTCCGCGCGGTGATGGCCTCCTCTCCAATAGTTCCAGAAAACGATGAGACAGAGCGCAAGCGAGACACAAGATGTAACCAACACAACTAATTGAGGCCAGGTTTTCGTGCCATCTGCCCAAGCTGGAAGATTATTCCGTGCTGGTAAAACCTTGGTTGCGTTAAAGATTGAAAATGTCATGGACACCATCGAGAGGACAATGAGACTGCAGCTGAAGTTGACTCCTCGTAGGATGAATTTTGCTATACGGACTCGAGTTTTTATTTTCTGTGGCACTGTTAGTACAAAGCTATGCAAATGATTTCTGAGATTCCTCACCAGGTCCTTTGCTTGCTCTTTCTCCGTATCCTGCTCATGTTTCTCAAGGAGTTGTTCTTCCCGGAAGGTTGGACTCAGAGGGTTGTCTATCCTTCTTCCTGGTGTTCCTGGTACTCTCATCGCACTCTTTAATGGAGAGGCAGGCGTAAGAGGTACTTCTACTGGCTGGTTCTGAGATATGTAGCCGAAGCCAATATCTGAAGGCTGTGATTGAGGCATGTGTGATTGTGTTTTGGTCTCTGGAGGGTCTGCGAAAGGTGATCGTCCGCTCTCGCTGGCTTCTATCGGCGAGTATACTGTTGTTGCTTCCGCAAAGCGCGGCGTCCGAGGAACTCGGATCGAGGATGCTGATGATGAGCTAGACGTTCTCTCTCTGGTGTTGACAAGTGCTGAAGGTCGCTTCTTTTCGTTCGAGCCTTGTACTCGGTCAGCTTACTGCTCATGCTCATGTAGCCTATCGAGGCTCACCCTCGGAAACCATCTTTACAAATGACACAGGAAAGCCAGATGGTCTATGGATATAGAGATGATATATAGGGGAAAGTCTTCTCTGGAGGTCGAGTCCGACGCAGAGCTAGTCTGGTAATGGGATGCTATGAAATCAAAGATGTAGAGATGATGAGATAAAAAAGATTTACAAGATAGAGACCAGCTATCGAAGAAAGAAGATGCAGGTCCTTTGACGGGTGGGAGGCCGTTGGTTTTGTCTGCGGGCGCGTACCAAAGATAGAGAGAAGCTAATTCGAGGCACGAAGCTACAGCCAGAATCAGTAAAGATGCGGGAGAGATGAGGAGCAATGATATTGCTTCCAGAGCGGGTACAGACCAGGATGGCTCGTAGCTTTGGCAAAAGTCGAGGGTCACGCAGACGTGCTCGAGATCTGATAGGATACCAAGGGATGTCCTAGCAGCGAACGGGAGATCGAGTCCAAAATAGACGCCCAAGACTGGTACTTTATGATTCTCTCAGCGTTGCGGCGACGGTCTCGTTCAAGGCCGGGTAGCAGGAACTGACTGCTCTTTGATATTGTATATGAGGCTGAGCGAGCCGGATGAAGCAAAGACAACTCTGAAGCTCACAATATCAAGCAACACAACATGAAAATGACTTCTGAAAAATGAAGTAATTGTTGAAAGCAATTCAAGTCTATGGACATACGAAAAGTGCGAGACTTCGCAGAGAGCAGCAGGCCAGATGGGATGGACAATGGCCATATTCTTTGGCGCTTTCGAGGACCTGGAGTCGCCGGCGGGGAAAGTTGGCGAGGTACCAATAAAGCTCGTCAGCTTCGCGCCGGCAAGGCCCTCGAGCGCGGTCTTTTTGCATGGTGAGCTGCGCATAAGCAGTGCTCTGGCAGCACATTGGCTGGATGATTGGCGGGTGCATGGCGATCCTGGGTGGTGCAGAGTGATACTTGTGCTGATCTGGCGCTGTGGTTGGCGGTAAAGAAAGATGGGGGGGGGGGGTGCTGTTGGTGCTCGGGGGAGGCACTGGGTGGTGCCCTAAAGCCGGCATTTCAGGGTTCATAGGCGGTTGATAGGCTATCAACTCTGCACTGTTCCAACTCGCCTATTCGTTTTCACACACCTCCAGCCAATAAACACACTCACATCAGCAGCCTCCCGAGCGGTAAGAACTTTCTATTCATACCTTCAGCCTCGAGAGCGATTCACGAAACCATCGTGCAAAATTTGCAAATTTTTGATGAGAAACGGTCCTCGTAAAATTAATCGCGGTCGCAGAAATGGCCTCATACCATACCAAGCCATCCCCTTGACAGTCGACGGCATCATGTCGAGGTACGTACCGGTGGCGATAGTGTACTACCTTATGTTCTGCAGGTCGATGCTCTCTCTCGTGGCACGGTACAGTAAGCACGCAGTGTGCATCCCTGTTAGTCAAGCGAGCACTTACACTACTGACAGTACTAAAGGAGTGTGATCAGATTACCGATCGCATCCGCAATCTCTATTTTAGTATTTCGAGCTTCCTCGACCTGTCCATACCTATGGACGATGTTGTGAATGCATGGAAAAAGCCATTTTGCATTTATCCGGCATGGCATTTGCACTATTTTTGGGAGATTTGTTGGATTTGAGGCCATTCTGATCTTATCAGGAACCTTCCTCATCAGAAAGTCTCTGCAAAACCGTTGTCCTTCTCACGCATGTGAACCGTGTGTGTGTGTGATGTGATGACAATGTCCAACTGCATGTTGGAATGGTTTTATATAGAAGTCGCGAGTAATGGTTGGAGTGAGCCATGTAGGCACAGGTGTTGTATCCTTTTCAGAGGTACAGAGGTACAGAACTCCAGAACGATATTACTGGTGTGAAATGGGAGGCGGTCACATGACTGCATCCAGATACACTTCAGTGCCAACGAGCCCACCAAATTTTCCCGTCATCGATATAAACTGGAAAACATTTCGTACAATTCAAACGCTACCCTGTAGTTATATCTAAAAGTATGATAGGTACCTACGTAAGGGCATAGTGATTCACTTAGCTCAAGTAGATCACATGATCAGGACGATTCAAATTCAAGTGACTAACTTGATTTGAGTACCTCAATCCCAGGTATCCGACCTAAAGCTTGTTGCTTTGAAACTAACTAGACCTGCAGTCTCCCAATAGCGAAGTGGCAAAGGGAAAACAAAAACCAACAGTATCTCCACTCACGCGGCAGCACTCGCCCATGGATTCTCTACAAGAAATTGAAAATCTCCAACTCCAGCTTCGTTGCAATTCACACCTGTAGCCATTCGCCCCCATGAAGCTTCTAAGGCACTTCTAGCAAAACCCTGCGGCCGATGTGGGATTAAAGGATGATTGCCATCAAGCGTTAAACCAGGATGCCGACTTTGCTCATATGCTCTTCGCTTATCATTCTCAATGTTCCACTCTTCAATGGAGGCCATGATTCCTCTCTGGTATTTGACATCCCATGCATGCTGACGCTTCAACTCGGCTATCTCTGGCATTTCTAAAGTCACGTTAATGTCTTTCGCACACGTAGTCCGGAACAAATCTAGCCTTGTGATTGTAAAGAATCTACGAGGTAGATCATAGGTGGACTTACCCGACGTCTGAATCCTGTTTTTCGACTTTTTGGTCATGTAGTTAAACACATTCTTGTGTACCAAGGTTCATAGCCCATGTGGCAAAGCAATGATTGCGCATCATACTCGGTCTCGAGATCGTGGAAAGAATCCGAATACTGCTGATAGATGTTGTTATCTATGATCAAGTCGATTCCTAAGACAACATCTATCATAGACCCGGGTAAGACCTCAAAAGTAATCGGGACAGTCTTGCCATCAGCAAACATGATAGAAGTTTTGACCTGGCCGACAGTCGGCTCGTCGACTCCATTGGGAAAGGTGACCCATCCCAAATTATCGGACTTGGAATACACTTCAAACCCATAACATCCAGCAAAGTCCAAGCTCATGATGTTTCGTCCAGAACCTGTATCTGCGAGGCCTAGTACAGGTATATTTTTGTCGATTGTGACCGCAAAGCGACTTGATGTCTCGCTTAGTCGGTTCCAGGACCAAAGGTTACTTGTTGGAAGCAAGCACTTGACGAATCGGTGAATGTGCTTGGTCATGGTCTCAGTTGTTTTCAAAAATTCTTCACCGACGAGGAATTTAAACAGAAATTTCTTAACGACTTGTGCAATTAGTGTGTACGTCTTGGTAGGATCTTCTGCGAATGCTATGACAACCTCAACCGTCCCTTCCGACCGGAACGATTTGCCATTGCCCATAGTTACCCGGTGTTTCTTTCTTTCGAATCCAAGGCCGAGTAGCTGACGATAATCATCGCGTATAATGTGGATTGTTGAGCCTGCATCTCCACATGTTGGGGTCGAAACTCCCTCCCTGGATGAGCAATTCGAGACCTAGCGCCATACTTTTGGAACGCTCATTTTAGCGTTGGACCAATCCCTTGTGGTCGTCCTGAAGATAATGGCACTTAATTGGTTCCTTCCTGGAGCTCTGCTGTATTCGTTCAATAGACGAACCCACAATATTATCTGGAAACATCAGTACTTCTTCTACAGAAGACTACACTGCTCTGATTTCATACCGAACTCTTCTAGTTTTGTCTCTATAATTTGTATTAACTTGCGCCTAGCTTCGTTGATTTCGTTGCTTTTCTTGATTGGCTTATCCATCCATGACGAATATTTTAATCGCCAGGAGTCTACTGCTTCATCGGTTCCGGCATCAATTTGATCTAACTCGTCAAGCTGGTTCTCGAGTTCTGTAAGTTCAACTTCCTTGTGAAGCAAGTTTCGGGAACGAAGGGTGCCAAATTTTCGACGCAAGGCAGCATCTACATTAGGATCAATGTAAGGCGCAATCCGAGGATATCCGTAAAGGTAATTCTCCCCTATTTAGATATCTTAGTATAATTGAATAGCGAAAGTATTTAGCACCAGAATTTCCAACTCACAATCCATTTTTGATATGGTCGAGTCTTGATCATCTAGTATTTGTGATTTCTTATCCCTGAACGTGGTTTAAGAAAACACCTTCAACGTCTCGCATCTATAGAAATCGGCAATAAAGACTTCAAACATTCCACAAATCCGCACTCTTCGTCCTTCAGGTTCCAATTCGAACTCTTTGAGTGAGAGTTCCTTAGCCTGATTGAAGAGCAATACCAAGGAGGAATCGTAAGGGGTTCTGTGACTGCGAATTGTAAATAGGATCCCGTTAGTAATGCTCAGGCTCTCGAGGAGAGAATAAATGCCCACAAAAGGCGTGGCAAAGCAACAAATAGCTCAGGATTTCTATCAGAGGGGTATCTATAGAAGAGGGGAGAAGCTTCAAACCTTCAAAATTGTAGGATTCCTTCGTAAATGTTCGCTACTATGGGGCAGAGGACTAACAGTATCAACGCTGTTGTGAAAGAAGTCAAGTATTTAGAAAGACAAGTGTCGAGGTTAGAAGTGTCGTTAGCAAAATAGCGCTAGGCAGATATGCACAGGCAGATTGGCAAGGCAAAATACCTTTGATCATACCTAGATTCGACCACGTGTTAATCTCCGCGAGGCTGGTTTATAAGGAGCTACCAATGTGAGCCTGCCACATTATTTCAATAAAAACTATACGAAGCAGTCATCTTCCAAGCATAATAAGGGCGTGCAAGAGAACTTGAAGTGTACAAGTAGTTCAAAATGAGCGATTCGACTTCTCGAGCAAGCACGGAACTTGAACGAGGAATACCTGCGGACTTCAACAAGCTGCCTGGAATTCCCAGCCTCGCTCAGTTTATTAGCCAAGATAACGACGCGGCAATATATCGAAAATTTGACGAACTGGGAGCACGAAATCTATTGTATTTGCAAAGCAACCTGAACGAGTTGGAGGCCAAGCTACGGATCTATGATGAGCAAGACAAAAGAGAATCTGCTGGGGATCCTGATCTTAGATTAGCTGCAATGGATTATGGTACCTTGAAACAGAGAGCCCAAGATGCATGCCATCAACAGTTAAGACAGATAAGTACAGATGCTCATGGTGATTATTCGCTAGTGGTTTTGAGATAGCACTTGGCATCCTATCTATCGAGCTTAGACACTGATTAGTAGTAGATAGATAGGGGAGCAAGACGTGGCCAAGAGGAGAGCCACAGCAGCTGTAGAGCGAGTAACACTCCACAAAGAGATCAAAGCAGCTCTACGGGATTATAGTGCGTCGATTCTTCAGAAAAAGTTTTGAGGTATTAAAGCACCTCATGCTAATAACCACCCAGGAGAAGCTGTCATCCAAGAACAGCAGGTAAAGACGTTCAAACGCCCCTACAAACGATGCGTTGTCCATTTTTAAGAGATACTTCTACCAAACGACACCCCTTTTAGGACATGATCAGATGCTCCTAGATAATACCATGGATCTCATAGCAATTGCGCCTTCAGAAGATGATCGGCTTGCCTGGCTTGTTAAGTCTTGCTTCGGATGGGCTTTTAGAGTAAATACTCACTTTTGACTATCTATGTAGAGTCGCATCAACCACAATCTCACGTGTGTAATAGGACAGGAAACGAGATCAATACCAAGAACAAGGAATCTTTTACTATTCCGAAGGCCTGGCGAGACTCATCGGCAACATCATCATCACGATGCTTGGTGCTATGCTTCTCCTTGGAGCTATGGCAACTTTATCAATCATATATCACAGCTCTTGGAAACTGCGCCTTGGGATGGTAGCTCTATGGACTGCCTCTTTTGCATTTGTCGTTGGTCTGTTTACAACAGCTCGCAGATCTGAGGTCTTGGGTGCAACTGCGGCTTATGCAGCTGTCCTAGTTGTCTATGTGAGTGGAAATATTGGGCCTGCTCCGTAGTTAAATACGACGAGAATGTTGAGATTGCTCCAACGGCAGAGTGGCATATGTATAAGGTCTCCACGTCAAACAGCCAACCATTACTTCTAGATTTGATGGTATCAACATATGGAAGGAGTTTTCTAGGAATGACTCCAGCCCAGAAGAGAAGAATTATCGTTAGAGGTGAAATGTAACTCTGGCTCGTGAGATGAATCAGAACTGTCTGTCTCCCCACCTAATGCACAGAATAATAGAGGCCTCGATAGAGTATAGAAAACAACATCATTTGTTTGGGTGTTGTGAACTATCAGAGTACAACCAAAATGAGCCTACTCGCTCTTCCAACAGTATGAAGCTTTTCATCAATTGACTGGTCTATTGGGTCCAAGTAGTGCTCTGGGATAGTTTCCCGGAGGGTACACTGCCTTGCAACGGCCATGATCCGATACATAGCAACCAGTGCGTCCTCGTGGATATGATGATTGCGGTGGGATTCAACCTGCACAACCCTGAAGTTCCGAGTAACGGTGACACTGATTGTTAATTTGTACGGACATTGGGTAAATGTTGGTGTTGTGCTCTTGAGTCTTGGTGTTATGGTTGCTTCGATTGGAAGACTTTCTAGAGAAATAGCAAACAACAAATGCCTTAGGAAGGTACTATCAACTCTGGTTGTCTTTGATTGCACGCTGTCTCTTCATGTTGGTTGTTGATCAAAGGTGAGGAAGAAGCTCAGGCAAGTGAATCCTAAAAAAAAAGAACCACCAGCATCACAACCCCGCGAGCCTAATCGAGTCTAGCGCAGCGCACTCAAACCGCGAAATATGGAGGGAACAGCAACTTATTTTTCAGCGTCAACGTCGTCGATCCACAACACCATGGCCGTCTCAACTCAGCAGTTCTTCATCGAGGGTTCCTTTGTGGAACTCGCGCAGGAGCTGGCTGAATACCTTAACATCGGCCCCGAGATCGAGCCTCTTTTGGCTGAGAACAAGAAGGACGAAGCCCTCAGGAAACTAGTGACTGCCTCACCCGCACTCAACTCTTACCCAGAGAAGGAATTCAGCGCCGCGTACAATTTATTGGTTTACTTGGTTGTCCAGTCGCCAAATGTCAACAATTTCCTCCCCAAGATCTGCGACAACCTCTCGAAGCCAGTAACATCTTCGCCTATCAACGGTTCCGGACTTGCGCTTTCTGTTCTCACAACCGTTTTCAACTCTCTGAAACCAGATAATGAGGTCCGGTATAATGTTTTCCAGGCAGTGTTGCGACTCGTTAAGGTGAGCGGGCTGTTTGAGATGCTCCGACCACAGTTGAAGAAGTTGGATACCTGGATTGCAGAGTGGGACGTAGACGAGGAGGACGAACGAAAACTCTATGCGCAGATTTCAGATATTGCGGATGATGTAGGAGAAGAAGAGTGAGTCTGATTCGGTGATTGGGAAGTTCTAGAACTCTTTACTAATCATGGTAATATCAAGACAATCATACCAATACACCCTCAAAGCGCTTCGCACATTCGATCCTAAAGACCCCGCCGAAATTTCCTCTAAAGAAGCACAACAACTCGCCTTACGTGCACTTAAGTCCGCTCTCGTCTCAAACACTCACTACGATTTCCATGACCTCACATCCCTCCCCACAATCCAAGCTTTGAGCGACTCACATCCCGTCTACTTCGAACTCCTAGAGATATTTTCCGAGAAAGAGCTTGAGGATTATACTGATTTCAGGGACGAGCAAGAGAGCTTCATTGAAGATGAGGGTCTCGACAACAGCAAGCTGCACCGCAAGATGAGACTTCTTACTCTCGCCAGTCTTGCAGCCAGCACGAACAGCAAGGAACTCGAATACAAGCGAATTGCCAAGGCCTTGCAGGTTCCAACTGAAGACGTAGAAATGTGGGTTATTGATGTAATTCGTGCGGGATTAGTCGAGGGAAAATTGTCGCAACAGAAGGAGGTCTTCCTGGTGCACAGAACAACATACCGTGTGTTTGGCGAGAAGCAATGGCGTGAGGTTGCAACCAGGCTGGATCAGTGGAAGGAGAGTCTGAGAGGTGTTCTTGAGGTTGTCCGGAGGGAGAGACAACAGGCAGAGGTCCAAAAGGAGCGCGAGATGCACGAGGTAGAGAGGAAAGCAGCAGGAGCTGCAGGCATGGGTGCCGGAAGAAGAATTGGCGGACGCGAAAACATGGTGGAGATGGGAACGGACTAGGAGTTTTTAGAACATTTGTACAATGGCGCATAGCATCTGGCATGATGCAAAAGCTAGAGTCGAGCCTTCGATGCTGGATAACGGCTGAAATAAAAGCTGTATCAAAATGGTTTGAAAGTCTTCTTATCGCTAACTATACATTGGTGAACAGAATGCCTTGGACCTTGCTCAACCGTCTAGGGATACCTCATGTCAAAGTATAAGTCTAAAAGTTCTCTCCCAATCTTCCCTTGATGTTCTCCTTTGTCTCCTTATAAACCTCATCTGGAGTCTTGGTCGCTACAACCCTCACCACTCTACCCTGTTTCTCGAAGTAATCGACAACCGGCATACTAGTCTCCACGAAAGTCTTGAACCTCTTCTTAATACTCTCAGCATTATCGTCCGTTCTCCCACTGGTCTCGCCCCGCTTCAATAGCCTCTTCTGCATCTCCTCCTCGGGACAATCATAAAACAACACAAACTTAGAAGGAACCACATCCTCCTCAAACTTAACCGCCTGATCCATCTTCCTCGGGAATCCATCAATTCAAAAGATCCTTTTCCTGAGTTTCGATCCTTTCTCCAACGCTCTGTTCTGCCGAAATAGTATCCTGAGGAGATTGTCTCGGACTAGGTTCGCGCATTGTTTTCCCTTTCCTGGTCCTGGTCCGGACGAAGAGGACGGTTACTTTATCGGGACTTGTGTGTGTCTTTTTTTAGGACCTGGGATTTGTCCGGCGGGACTTAGGGGCTTCGATTGGTGGTGATATCTTTTTTTGTTTATTTTGTCGTTAGGCGCTTGAGTTTTGAGGAATGGAGTTGGTGGGGGGAAAATGAGGACGTTGGGACAAAAAAAGGTCAAAAACTTTGGCTGAGTCTCTGAAAGCGAAGCTTTGGAGCTTGGTTCGAGGTCGACTGGTCTCTCTCCCTCACAAAAAAAAAAAAGGACAAAAAGGGACAAGGTTAAGACTTTGAAGAAAGAAAAATTTGGACGTACTTTCGCGATTGGATTTACAATGCAAATGGATTTAGGAATCCCGATGTGTGTATCGAAGGATGTAAGGGGCGACTTAGGGGAGATTTTAAAGGGGACTTTTTGTCTGTCTTGGAATGGGATTTGGACCCTTTTCACCCGTCGGACGCGGAAGACCTTTTCGTCGAGTCTGGTGCTGCAGGTCGACATGTTCGAATCTTTTGGAGCGGTGTACGAGGTCCGGTTGAGAAGATTCGTCGCGATAATATTCTGGATATTGGGTGGGCCATTGTGTAGGTAGGGAAGCGGTGACTGGGGAGGTGCAGTCTCGTGTGTGTTGATTTGGTTCTTGTGGTTGATTCAAGGGAATAGGTTCTTCGGTGGTGCTGGTGCTGGTACTGAAAGAAAGCCTTGGCTTGGCATACTCCCCCGAGATCCCCCTTGAAGCGGCATCTAAAATAAGTTTGCCCCGTGATAATACTTCCGTCATGCGCCTCATAAATCTGGTTTCATCGTCACTCATCACTCGTCACCTTGAAGGAAGCGTGGGAAGCTCCTTTGGAATGTTCCTTTGTTCTTTAGATGAACTTCGGTTGTATATTTAGCTGAGGTTCGGGATCATGCTTGGAGTCAGCATGACACTTCCCCAGTTGCGTCACTGTCACTGTTCTAGTTCATCATTGCTTGGTTTTGCATGTTCAACATTTGTAGTACCTACGTAACTCACGCACATGGCAATAGAGTTACTGCTACAGTAGGATTTGTGATTGAGTGCTTAGCTGGCATTCTTTAATCTGGGAAATGACATGGACTCAAACACCGAATACGCATCTTCACTATTATGCCATCTCTTGCTTCTTCGTTGTTGTGTATTACTTCCTTCAAAAATCTCATCCCAGGATCAGTATTCAACTTCATGTCACTCCAAGCTGTGAAAATAGTTTCTTTCATATGTAATTGCTTGCATTGTTCATCTATGTACACAGAGCACATGAGGATTTCAAATCACACACTCTCTAGCGTAGGACCATTTCATACATCCAACAACCGTACACCGTAATGCAGACCGCCGGGTATCTCTGGCCAAGAATCGAAGGGGTCATCAGAATGCCGAATTAAAGGGTATTAACGCCATCGCTGATGTAAGACGCCGCCGAAGCTCGAAAGTAGTTGAGGTGTTTACAACATCTGGAAGATTGTTAGACTAGCTTCAAGATCGCTTGCTACCGGAGAATACTTACGAGGGCAACACCACCAGCGACGATCATGCCGAAGGCGGAGACACCGTTCATGGAGGCGGCACCAGTAGCGTAGGCAATTGGGGAGCCGGTTGGGGTGGTAGCAGTAACAACACCGGTGGAGGCAACACCAGTTGACTTGGCAACACCGGAGGTGACAGCGGCAACGGTGCTAGAAGCAACGGTTGAGGTTGGGGAGCACGCGTAGACGGTGACAGTCCTGTTGGTAATTAGTATGTGGTGCAAGTGAAAAGACCGGAAAGGTAGGCCTTACTCGGTAGCGGCGGCAACGGAGGCCAAGACGGCGGCAATAGCGAGGTAGTTGAACTGCATTTTGACGGTTGGGTTTGGGTTTGGGTTATTGGGAGGTAAAAAGTTTTTATGGAAGTCGTTTAGAGGTGGTGAAAGAGTGTATGGTAGTTGGAAATGCGAGAGCAGAAGCAATTACTTTAGTGTTAAAAGAGTGTAAGGTGATCGTGGATAGGGAGGAAAGGAAGAGGGATTGAAGGAGCAACGCGGCCTCCCATATATAACAACTGTGCTGAGCCTCTGTTCTGCCCCCTATGCTATATCCTAACTATGGTTCCTGCCGTCGAATCTCCATGACCCACCTGGCGGAAATGAGTGACGACAAGGGCTCTCTCGAAGATGGGCACGAAGGCTCGTGACAACCTTGAACCCAAGGCCAGAAAGTGGCCAAGCGTGGGGCCAATGGTACTCCACCATCCGATTATTGAGTGCTACAAATGCTTACGCCGGAGAGGTGGCTACAGCAGCCCGGAGTGCTCATCTTCAGCTGCTTGCGCGTCGAACTCTCAGTGTTGCTTTGTAACCTTCTGCTTTATTCCTAGAGTCGCAAAGATGTTCGTTCAGTGCCTTGATTTCTTTCTGCCGATACACAAGGTTTTCCCCGAGAGATTCGAGTCAAGTAAAAAGCGATCAAAGAACAAGAGAACCATCAACATCACGGGGTTCACCGTTGGACATCCCATCTTATCGGTGAACATTGAGGAGTCAAGAGTTATTATTACCCCCTACCCCCCTGAGGATTACTATCCGACCTGCAGGTACCATTACCCCCCCTGTGATGTTCACTCAACCGTTAAGCGAGAGCGACGAGAGACCCTCTAGACCCTCTCATCTCCCAGGCCAGTGGCCCTATTGGACCATTCATCTAAACGACGAGCATGCTTCAAAAGCTTGAGGAGACTGTTATCCAGATTGCCCCAATATGTCGCGTTTATTGTTGGAAATGAGATGGGGTTCCCGCGCCAAACGAAGTTATATCTGGTCCTGGTGTCGGTCGCTTGATTTCGTTTAGACTCGACTCGCAAAAGAGAGTTCCAAATTGCTCACGATCGCGGACAAAAGAAAAAGAAGGCGAGATTCGAGTATCTCAGTATCTTTGGTATCAGGTTTCCATATTTATGCCGTGTGAGTACCGCAATCTTGTTGCTCCACCTGCAATGTCGGTCACTTTGTACTCTGTGCGAACTGCACAGCAAATCGATACCCTATGCTACCGTCCACCGGTCAATCTCCTCTTGGTGTTTTATGTTTCATAATTTTGAACTTTCTTTGGGGAAGGTCCCCGTAGATCTTCTAGATCAAGAGGGAAATTGATATGCCGTTTATTTCTCCATTTTCGTCCAACCAATCGAATTTGAACCAGGCTGACTGCATATTGATGCCACAAACCGCCAGGAACCAGTAAATCGTCAGGACGAGGCTGAACATTTGGAAAGCGAGCACATAATGTCGTGCTGGCAGTCCTGCCACTCTCCGAGGTATTCAGCACGACTTCAAGACCCCAATGAAATGATGCAATACTATTCCTCAGGCACAGTCGACACTGAGCTTTTATCTTACCTACCTTCCACCCTATATGCTCGCACGAATAAGCATATGGACTGGGACGTTCCTTTACTTCACTCAGCAGGGCGGCAAACCAATGACATTTAGCAAGCAGACGCCCACACCATCGAAGCAAGGGAATTTTCACGTCTGGAGGCGTTCGAAGTACAAGGCCCATTATTGCCAGTCATGGCTTGCGCATGTTGTACTTCATAAGAATTGCAACAATATGGGAAGCACGAATGTGCAATCAAAATCCTCCGACATATATCTGGCAACCTACGTCGTGCAACGTATAATTTTAGAGGCAAGCAGATGTTGTAATGCACACATTCAAACGTGGCGTGCGCAAGATAAGAGATGTAAAATATGTAGTAGGTATGTACAGCCAGCCTTTGAAACCCTCTTCATCAAAAAAGAACAGGATTTCACCCAGGGCTAGCAGAGTCAGTCTCGATTCTGCAAGACGGCATCATAAGGTCATGGAAATCTCGCGTCACCGAAGTAACGGATTCCTCGCAGGATGTGCTTTTGAGCAGATCTGAATTTTTGCGTTGAAACCTCGAAAGGTTTGTTGAAGAAAAAGAAAAGGAAAAAATTGTGCGATCGTGAAATATTTAAAGCGGAAATTTTTCCTAGCGTTTGTGCCTTGGATTTGAGGCTTATAAGCCAGTTGCGGGCATCTCGTACCTCTCTCCAGATTTGTGTCCGGCGCTTTATTAAAGCAAAGGTCTTACGACATAAGATAAGAGTTGTTAGGTCTTTGAATTAGTGAGGTAAAGCTAGCTCACAAGTTAATAATGCAAATTATCAAGGTTGACTGTCATGGCTTTACTAGATGCTCTGCACGGGTGTTTGCGAGATGCCAGTTCAAGCCGTCACTATCGAGTCTCAGTAGGTAGATATCGCCATAGAAGTTCCTGGTGTCTTTCTCTCTACCTAAGACTACGAAGTAATAAGTAACGCAAGTTGCATCTCCAGCGTGTGTTTTGTAAACCCACCAATACATAGCAAATGTATGGCAACGTAGTCCTAAGTTTTCAATCGTCTCTGCCACTACAAATATTACCCCTAGGCTGCAGTAGAGATATCCAACCCCATTTTTTCAAGTAGAATGTTTGGGGAAAAGAACAGACTGCTTAGTACAAAGCTGCTGTTGAGAGAACTCTGAAGTATCAGAATAGGGGTTGCTGTGTTCACCTCTGAGGGTTGTAGAATTTAAAATAGGAACAAATGATGAGAAGACAGTATTCATTGTGAAAGTGTTGGCTTCTCAAGTGGAAGCTCTTCTCAGGCCTTGGTCATAAAATTACAGCATGGACTTCTTGTCTAGTCTCTGTAGTTTAGACATGTCAAGTGATGAGCTTTGGATGGGTGATGATGAGAATGTCAAGCGAAGTTCGATAGACGCAAGTCTTCCGACTTTTTTTTCAGGATGAATCAGAGAGAAGTAGCGTGTGTATTCATAGTAGACGTAGATAAGCAGTATTAACCGCCTCGTAAGAGACATATCGTTTGTATAATCTCCTCGAAGACAAGAGACTCATAGAGGCCTACTGGCGAAGTGACCAGACTTTCAGTAAGCTAAGCAGACATCTTAGTTCTCAAAAAACACTTAGTATATGAGGTCGTGAATAAGGCTCATGACGCCATGAAACACACTGATGTGCTTCTATAGAGGGGTAAAAATTGTATGCCTACCTCCCAGGTAGCTACTTGCCTACGTGCGTTCGCGAGCCCTTGCGACTTCCCTTTTCAACAGTCCGCGTAAGCCCCGCTTTTCTTTTCCAACACTGGACTTCCTTCCCACCATCAACTTTCAATTTTCCTACAACTTCATCCTAACGCTCCTCTTCTTCCCTACCCCTCCTCTTTCGATATTTCTGACAATGGAATCAACCGAAGGAGCCATCAAGCGCAGGCTTGATGCGCTTGAGAGAGATGTGGAGGACAATCAGCAGAACAGGCACCCGACTATACAAGCCAATGATGACTTCAATGAAGACCCAGAAGCGTCCGAAGACGACGACGACGATGATGATGATGGCGATGACGAGGAGGAAGAGGAGGATGAGTATGGTGAAGATTACGATAGCTATGAAGCAGAAAAGTCATATGAAGTTGAAGAGTTCGAGAACCAGCTTCCGGGCATGCAAAAGCTCAAATTCAAGATGGAAGTTTACAAGGAGGAAGCGTACGAGGATTGGATGCAGGCAATTGTCGTCACATGCAATTGCGAGGGAAAGCAGATTGGACATATCTTAGGAAGACATATTAATCGTCCCTGGATCAGAAGAGATTTTCACCTGGATATGGAAGAGCCGATACGAATTTCATCTTCCTCTCACTCTATTCTTACCTATATCTTACTTGCGGCTCTCTCCTTCTATTACTTGTGCACGGGTTCTTCTTTCCGGCAGCCTTACTCCTCTACACTACCAATGTTTAGATTACTAACGCCTAGATTGCATAGTGCCAAGATATGGCTGATCTTGCTTTTGAGGTCTTTGATCGATATGGATTCTTGAAGAAAGAACTCAAGGAACACCCCATTCGGAAAGGAACTGGAGTCTGGGGAACTGAGCTTGATCACGGAATCATTTTGCTATTAGAGACCATCAGCATAGATGTAGCATGGAGACGAAAGGGTTTAGGGACCTTCATGGTCAAGTGTTTGACTGATAAAGCAATGAACCGTCGAGTCAACCCACGAACCCAAGCAGGCATGCGGTTCACTCTCGCCATACCGGAGTGGCTGAGCTCCTCAGTAGAAGAGGAGACAAGTGGAATGTCTAAAAAGGTATTCACACGTTCATCTCACTTATTGCTATGACTAGTTACTAAATGATATGTAGGAAGCATGAGACACTCGCAGTCGTCACCTCAAAGCAGCAAAGGACTTCCTCCGCTCTCTCGGGTTCCGTCGTATTGGTACCTCGACCTGCTTCGCTCGAGCAGTAGATCCATCCCACGCGGCTCATAGCATCGCTCCAGGGGATGATTTTGAGCCGGAAGCTGATGCTAAAGAGGAAGATGATAATAGCCATGATGATACGTTCACCGGTAGGGGCCGTGATGATCCGAGATTCAAGAGAAGACAGGCAAAATATCCCCTACATCACAAGATATGTCAGATGTCCGATGATGAAGTCCTTGAACATCTCAAAAGCTACATGGAGAAAGGGACTCTCTCCGACAACGATTGGACAAAGATTGATATGGAGCATCACCGACTCAACCTCATCCATGTTGCAGCTTGTCATCTTCAGCCAAAAACTTTGAGATGGCTGATAGATCACATTGACCGGGACAAGAGTTTGAGAAATAGCAGAAACACCGACGGCTACACACCACTTGAGGCCTTGCAAGCACAACTGTTCGTATTCCTAGTTCATTTGCTCGCTGTGCCATGTTCCAACTTCCGGAGACATGCCTGTTACCCCTGATTTTGTTATTGTTCTACGATTTCCTTTATGAAGGGGTGCTGACATTGGAGTACTGAACAGTGAAAGCAACCGTACGAGCACGCAGCGTGGTCTAATGACTGTAATGATGAGTGACCGGTTTAAAGGCTTTTGTGATGAAGCAATTGCCTGTCTCCTTCATCTTGGTGTACTTCCGCCTAACCCAACTCCTGACGCTTTACTCCGAATAAAGTATGGATGCAGTTGTAGCCAATGCGTTGGTGGGTTCATTTCACCACGCATGCTAAATATCCTACTTACTCAAGCTGAGATTAACCATGACATGCTTGGTTTTGACATCGAGGATGCGGAGTCATGGGTCATGATGAATGACTACCAGATGGAAAATCTCCCCCAGGATATTGTCCGAAACTTCCGTACCAACAAGTCGCTCCGCCACGGGTATACCAATCTCATCAACTATATCGCTGAATGTTGTAAGTCCATGCCTCTCCTCTTTTACGGATCATTGGGTTAGTTTGAACTACGTAGTCGGATCGCAAATAAGGGACCCACTAACTATAATGTTCTTGTATTCTGTTGACCTTGGTCAAGTACAATCCTATTCTGGATGATCTTATTGGTCTGAGTAAATCAGGCAGAATATTGGAACGAGTGATGGCCTTGATTTTGTCTCAATTTTACCTCTTTAATTTTCAGAATGGAACATACTGACTGCTTGCTCAGTGAGTCATAACCAAGTGCCTAGTATAGAAAATGTTCTTACACGCTAGCGTAACGCCGGAGAGTGGCCCCCAGTTACAAAAAGCTTTTTGGAACGGGCTGGTTCAGACGTTGCTTTTTCAATGGCGTTGGAAACAGTTGTCAACAGTGCAAGAGATCTTGATATGAAAGCAGGAGATGGCACGTTCTTCGAAGTACCTCAATTCAAAGCCGATCGCATGGCTCTACCCGAGTGTAGAAACGACCACGAATTTGGATTTGTAGCACTTCAACTCGGTGTTGATATGGGTCGCAAGGCTCCTTCTTCATTCATGAATCTTCTGAGATGGCCTGGTGATATCGAAGATGGAAAGCAGAAAATAACTGATTCGTACAGGAAGGATTTCTAAGGGCGGATTTGCTTTAACTTTTAGAATGCGCTCAATAGCTTTTCAGTTTGCGTGTACAGAGATGAGCAAAGCTCAATGACGTATATGTCTTAGCTCTTTCAATTAGTCAAATAAATTACTAGCCTACATGTATGGACTCGAATCAAACCTTATCGGTGAATTAGTTGCTGGGTTTTAGCAAGTGAAGCATTTAAGATTCTGCTACAAGGTAGACTAAGAAGAGGTTTAGCAAATTGAACCATGATTGATATGTTTCTTTTTTTTAAGTCGTTCCCTTAGCTTAAGCTACTTATTCTAATCTGGTTTTCGTAGTCATAGCCTACAAGCTAATACGAAAGTGGAGAACTAGGTAGTTTGTAGTAAACTATAACATAGATAAATTCCTTAATGAACACCTGTAGGGTGTTAAACACGTCTAATGTGTGCCAGTGAAAATGTGCGAGGCACTAAAAAGATCTGCTGGCTAGATTGAATTATATGAACTTTCGCTTTATGGAGGATAGGTAAGTGCGTATTAACCATTAGAAGTATGTGTCACGATATGTTGAATCGTTACTGTAAAATTAAGCGACCAAGTTCGTATTGACATCGGATTACATATAACCAGTCGGACTACCTTCTCTTAGGGCTCATAATAAATAAATACAATAGTTATATATATTAAGTCATTATCTAAGTTTTACTTTTGATATTTTCCCAACTCCCCAACTCCCCAACTCCACAGCTCATCTCAAATCCTTCACACCATCATCAACCAGCTCACCACATATCATCACAAAACTGACCCCAATAATTTGAGATGTACTCATAGATACCCGACCCAGGATCAGTCCACCCGTATGGCTTATTCCCACTCGTTGAAATATACAGCCCCTGAATACCACTACCAATCAGATTCTCCACAATCTGATTCATACGCGCCAAGGTCCCATTAAAATGATGAATAAGAAAAGTCGATTGAGGCCAATATTTTTGTGGGATTTGTTGAATCGTCGAATCGGTATATGGGAATGGTCCAAAATTGTAGTAACTCTCGAAAACAATGATTTCATCTGCGTAGTTGAAGTATTGTACTGCTGGTGGCGCGCCGGGGTTGAAGATTACATGTTGGAATCCGGGTCCTAGCGACTTTTTGGCGTATGCGGAGACTGATTGCATGTAGGAGTAATGAGCTGGTACAGCGTCTGAGACGCAATCATCGAAGAAGATGCCGTCGACATGGATGTTTTTCTTTGGTAACTTGGGGTTGTCGGCGTTGTAGTGGGTGTAGTTTTTGTAGGTGTCGATTTGGTTTTGGATTTTTGCGAGTGGTGCTGTTGCATATGCTGTATCGACGTAACCGAAGACTTGGACGTTTGGATAGCTGTGCAGGGTATCGATTCCAATGACATAATCTGATACTGGATAGCAGGTCTTTCCAGGAGCTAGCCCGGGACATGTGTTTGGTCCACTGTTTTGATTGATGATGATCGAGAAATTGAGCGTGCTATATTGTCTTTTATTAGCACAGAGAACCAGAATTATTCCAGTAGACTGGAAGCTAGCTAGCTACGGGTTCATGGCGATGTTATTATATATAGGCCCCCAAGTGACTGGCGACGGGTAAATGTAAAGTGGGAGAATGACATGGCCGACAGACATAATGTCGCTACTGCGATGGCCGCACTGTGCTAGATGATCTGAATTTTGCAATGTTGAGGAGGTAGCCCACTGTTGAGTAAGGTATATAGAAGATGGAATGAAGCTGAAGCACTGAACAAGAGGCCATCGCTTGATCTATAAGAATTTCAAAACTTGAAATCTTGCCCTTGCATCACATAGAATATGCTAGTGGTGTTGTGTATTGTAAACAAACAAAAGAACTATGCGTACCAGTCCACGAGGCGTAAGAACTTACATGGCCCAGGCTGGGGGGGATCATTAATTCGGCCTGCTTTGGGTGCATAATGTACAAACCATTGATAAAAGTGATGTCTTGTACACGTCAGCCATAGTAGGATGCTTCGTACTCATCTATCCCAGATTCTCAGCAAAATTCGGTAGGTGCGTGGGATTCCCCAAGAAATCCCCCTTAGCAAATGCTCCGTAGCTCCATACTGCTTGCAGTCTTCGCAACGGCAGTCCCGACTGTCTGACATCCGCAAGCAGATTTGCACAGCCGATGATTAGCTCCAACTACCCAGAAACGAAGGGCCGGACTTTTCACTAGCACCGGTTGACACGAGCCGATATTGGCTAAAGTCTTACAGTCTCTGGGAGGACGCTTGCGTCCAGGAGATTCGATTTGAGTTGTCGAGTGTTGCTTAATGTCAGAAGATAGCCCTCTGGAGATGAGTTTTCTTTCTTTACGTGCGATAATTTATTTCTACGACAACGTATAAATCTGACGTCACTTGACAATCGGACGGAAATTTCCCCATTGTATTACTGGGCTGGAAGTAACTTCGCTGCCCGACCTCCCAGGGAGAACGGAGAACAAGGAAAGTAAGTTTTGATGGCTAGGCGGGTCAAGCATTTCGTAGGCTTCATCAAGTCTGCTTGCTAGTCTGAATAAGCGAGTAGCTCAAAAGGCCAGCCGAACTCGTGGAATGTAGGTACTCTTCCCGAGGATATCCAAACCTCATGTCACTTGGTCCTGTTCGAGTTCTCCCTTTCAAGCTTAAAAAACAATGCTTATTTGTCAACATTAGCATCATATCTTAGTACAGCTTGCAGTAGAACTTGAGCGCCCAGAGCACAGTCTTCAGGCGAGGTGTACTCTGCTGGATTGTGCGAGACTCCGTCTTTGGATGGAACAAATATCATGCTGGTATTAACCACTTTGCTTGTCCAAGCCGCATCATGTCCAGCCCTTTAATCAAAATTAGCAGATACAAAATTCAGAATTGATTTAGAACTTACGCTGATTTCATATCCATTATCATGTCAACTCCAACTGCATCAATCGCCGCAGCTCGTACAGCATCGATGTTTTGACTCTGGAACTTCGACTCCGGAAGTCCCCATGTCCGAACAATATGATACCTGGTGAGATTCTTCTCCTCGTCTACAATCTCATCAAATCTTTTGAAAATCGCCGTACAAAGATCAGAAACCATCTCGTCGGTAGAACATCGTACATCGATTATGAACTCCACTCCACTGGGGATAGTTGCTTGACTCTGTGTATCATTGGAAATAACACCGACTGTTGCTACACCTAGTTTTGTTGCTTTTGCCGTCTCGCTCACTGCAGTTATCATTTTAGAAGCCGTGACTAGTGCGTCTGATCTGCCTGCCATTGGAGTCGTTCCTGAGTGCCCCTCTACGCCTGAGACACGAACAGAAAACCACTTCATCCCTTGAACAGCTGTGACTACACCAATTTTCTTACTTCCTTCCTCAAGTTTTGGGCCTTGCTCTATGTGGAGCTCGAAGTAGCTGCATGAACATTATGGTTAGTATCCCAATACGGCAAGAGCAGTTGTGATGGCTTATTTTATGGTAGGATATAGGCCGTGGATACTAACCTTTCAAGACCATTTTCTCTGTAATCACAGGGCGTTTCTCCTAGGTACTTGGTCTGCTCAAGAGCTTCATACATGGTGATTCCTTCCATATCTTTGGTATTATAGCATCCTTGGAGGTCAGTCGAGGATTTGGTAGACCAAACCCCCGAACTCATCATGGCCCCACTCCAACGAGATCCCTCTTCGTTTGTCCAGTTTATAAGAGCAAGTGGACACTGGGTTTCAACCTTGTTCTCATGAAGTGTCCTGAGGACCTCCAATGCAGACTGTACACCTAATATTCCATCATAGCGGCCCCCAGCAGGTTGTGTGTCCATGTGACTACCCATTGCTATTGGCTTTTTATCCTTGAGAGTGCCAGGCCGAATCGCAAAGATGTTCCCCATCTGGTCAATCTTGATCTCGCAGCCAAGTTCCAAGCAGCTCTTCACGAGCCAGTCTCGGGTCTCTTTGTCCTCCTTGCTTAATGCCAATCGTCGCATACCGGTCGAATTTGTGATGGCACCCCATGATGAACAAGTTGTTTGCAATGTGCTGTTCAGCCGGTCCGCATTGATTTTCAAGGAACTGTATGCCATGATTGTTCAAGGATTTGAAAGATGTGGGTGGGGTGAGTGGTCTGATATCTTGAGTCTCTCAGTTGCAGAATCGTTCTGCAGACTCAGTCTGGGCGTCTCGAGAAACACTCGACTGCAGAATGGCAATTGAGAGCTAGGCTGTTGCGCCGGTCCATCATTATCTCCTCCATGCTGAGAATGCCGGTAGAAAGGCCGTCGGCTTGACACGATGATGTTGTCGCGGAACTCCCGCCTCCACATTGATATTTGCACGCCCCTGATAAGGATTCGTTCTCCTACTGTACGGTAATCCTCGAGAAGACCGATCTCCCCCAAAGGTGGGCTAAAACACCTCGGCCGACACGATGGCTTTACTCACTACTTTCAGTATTGCGAGGCTCGGCGAGGGTTTGTTGACGAAGAAGAATCTGAAAGAAATTGACAATAAATTGACAATAATATCTGGCCATGGCTCAATTCGATCTGCTGGTGATCAACGGATTGGTTGTTCACCATGACAAGACAGAGGAGAGTGATATTGCAATCAAAGATGGCAAGATTGCAAAGTTGGTGCCCAGAGGAAGTCTTTCATCTGATACAGCAAAGAAAACAATCGATGCTCAAGGTGGAATGGTGATGGTAAGCGAGAATTTAATGCTTCATACTACATAATGTTTGCTAATGAAGAAGTAGCCAGGAGGAGTTGACGCTCATGTACATTTAGGTAGGTAACAGCGCTCCAGTTAGGTCTTGACTACTTGCTGATGTGAAGGCATAGCCGAACCTGCCTTGTTCGGAAAAGGAGAGAGCGCAGACAATTATGAGACTGGCAGTAGATCAGCGATCGCTGGAGGAACAGTAAGTCAAGGACAACGTCTATTAATCATAGTACATGTGACTAAATCATCTTTGTAGACTACGCTCATTACCTTTGCTCCCCAGCGGAAGAGCGAGCCCTCGTTGGTAGCAGCTCTTGAGGCAACTCATTCCCTCGCCCGGGATAACTGTTATTCTGACTATTCTTTCCATTTGATCTGCTCCAATGCAGGTCCCCAAGCCATCTCTGAGTTTGCTGCTCTCCGCGAAGCTGGTATTTCCTCTCTCAAGATCTACATGACATATGAAGCCTTGCAGCTGAAAGATTCGGAGATATTGGACGTTCTATTTGAAGCACGCAAGCAAAAGATTGTTACGATGATCCATGCTGAGAATGGAGCAATCATTGATTGGACCATCAAAAAGCTGGAAGAAAAGAAGCTCTTTGCACCGAAATATCACGTCACCAGTCATCCTCCTGTAGCCGAGATCGAAGCAACATATAGGGCGATCAGTCTTAGTGGATTCATCGATGTCCCAATTCTAATCGTGCATGTATCTTCGCCAAGTGCAGCACAGCATATCGCAGAAGCACAGAAGAAGGGATTGCCTGTTTATGCAGAGACTTGTCCACAGTATCTCTTTCTTACTCGCAAGGATCTTGATAAGCCAGGCTTCGAAGGAGCCAAGTGTGTGTGCAGTCCTCCTCCTCGAGAGGGAGAGCAAGACCATGAAGGGATCTGGAAAGGGCTCGAAGATGGTACATTCACAGTACTGAGCAGTGACCACTGTCCTTTCTTATACGAGAATACTGAGATCGGTAAAAGTTCTGTGATCAGTGAGGAATATCCTGTCGGACATTTCAAGTACATTCCTAATGGATGTAAGTTTTAGCCCGTTCTACTTTCTCTAACACAATCGAATTAATTCCGACTCTTTGATCTCTAGGCCCCGGTGTAGAGACAAGACTCAGTTTGGCCTTGTCCGCCAACCGTCTTCCCCTTCAAAAATTTGTAGAAGTCACGTCCACAAATGCTGCAAAGCTCTATGGACTATACCCCCGAAAAGGCGCTCTTATCCCTGGAGAAAGTGACGCAGATCTGGCAATCTGGTATCCTGACGGGATGGAAGAGTTCCAGTTGACCAATTCTATGCTGCACCACAATGTGGATTATACGCCATACGAGGGTAGAACTATGAAGCAGTGGCCACGGTATACTATCTTGAGAGGCGAGGTAGTTTGGGCGAAGGACGAAGGTGGGCTTGTTGGAAAGAAGGGCTATGGAAAGTTCTTGAAGCGGGACACATCCTCTTTGGCAGGAAGTCGGAGTGCAGACGAATGGAGTGTAGAGAATTTTTGAAAGAGGGTGTCACTGCATAGCCACATACAAGGCGGATCTCCTCGTTCCGCTGAAGTGTTATATCCACTCGTTGGATCAAGATATACTGTGTCAATCTGTCGATCTTCGTAATAGCTAGTGGAGTGCTGACATTGACTCCACCTCCACAGCAGACAGTAACAGGAAGGACTTTCCTTTCAGCTCTATACTTGATGAACACTCACATTTCCACGGAACGTCGGTTGTATACCCGTAACACTGTCACATATTGAATCCACGGTCATATTTTCAACAAGGACCAGGTAGCTGGGTCACCGAGCAGCGAAACTTACTTCATGCACAGCGAAAACCCAATTATTGGATTTCTTTGATGGTCAACAGTGGGATGAAAAAGACAAATCATGTATGCAGCTCGGCCACTTCAGCCGAGTGTAAAAGCGGCATGCAGATATTCATTTGCGAACTCAAACGCAGGCAATAATCCCCTGGCATCTTAAGTCTAGAAAGTTGATGCTTACAGTACCAAGGTACCATTACTAAAATAAAACCTCACTTTCTCCGGTCTTTTAAGCGAGGAGACCCCTAAAACGACTCGGCTACCAAAGGGAGTAAATCAAAAATTCAAGTTATTTAGATCGACTCAAGCAAAATAAACATTCCACATATACCAAAGCGCGGACAACACAATATTCCGACTGACTGATTCAAAATATCGTCTTAAGAGCGGCCTTCTTTGTGTTCTGTAGCGAGGTTGTTATACGGAAGTACAGTACAGTACAAAGAAGGGCTCGCTTCGACAACCGCGCCGGACCGCTTACTCCCAAAGCTAAGAGAAAGTGAAACGGATGCATGCTTCCTTTGCGATAAGACCTCCACCGTCAAAGTGGCCGAGGTGAACATTCTCGGCCATTCATGATTCAACGACAACAACAACAAAACTTAGGTCGGATGGCCCGAAGGGCTATCCACGCTGAGACTTCTCCCCATCAGGCTAATCCCGTCATCAATGGCCGCCGGTTAATATCTCTTACGCTTCTTTCAGCAAACACTTGAACGCCACGAGTAAGGCACAGTAAGTCGCGAGACCGCCGGTGGCTTGCAGTAATCCACAAGGTTTTCCGTGGCTGCTCTTGCTACAGTAAGTTTGTATTACGGAGTTCCAATACAAAGAAGGCTGTATCCGTGTGCTTGAGGTAGGTTTGTAAGTGGAAGTCTTTATTGTTCCGTTGGCCATCTAGAAACTTTGCTAGTCCCCCTCTTACTTCTCTCTTATATCCTATCCATTTCTTCATCTTTTAGACCAATATGGGTAGCATTGGTCAACCGGAAACCCGCATGTGTGACGTCCTAATAGTGGGCGGCGGGCCGGTTGGTATGTTCATTACCCTCCCAGTTGAGGATGTGCCTAATTGACCTCCAAATCAGGACTTGTCACTGCCTTCCAGCTCGCCAAATTCGGCCAACTTTCTATCTCAATCATTGAGAAGCATGCAAAATCTGCCCAGGATCAGTATGGGCGGGCTATCACTCTATATCCACGAAGTACTGAGATGCTGGATCAACTCGGCCTCGCAGATGAGCTTGCACAGGAATGCTTTGCTTGTAGGGTAATGAAATAGATGGACTAGGACTTTGAGTTAGTGCTGAGGTTGAATTAGGACACTGTCAGCTATGATCCCGATGGCAAGGAGGTCTCTGGACGTGGATGGGCTTTTATGGAGAATATGAAAGACACGCAATGGGATTTTCGCATTGGTCCTCAGACAGAAATACCAGGAAGAGATATTTAGGAGGAGATTAAGACAATTAGGTGTCAATCTTCAGGCCCCTGTCGAACTCACAGATATCAGTATTCTGGATCCTGCTCCTAAAGATGGCTACAGAATTACGGCTATAGTCAAAGACGGACTTACAGGAGAAACCTCCGTTGTTAAGTGCAAGTACCTGATTGGTGCTGATGGTGGGAGATCCTTTGTTCGTCGTGCCCTTGAGGTACCCTTCGATGGCGAAACTTCAGAGGATAAATGGGTTCGCATTGATGGCATCATCGAAACAGACAGTTCGTGTTCTCAACTTATTCTAAACAACGCCTTTGAATAATATGAATTCAACAATGCTAATACTAGAGTCTTGCCTAGTGCCGAAGACACGAGTATACGGCGCAATAGAAAGTCCTAGTCACGGAAATGTTCTATGGGCTGCCTTAGATCATGGGGCTACTCGGATAGGCTTTGCATATACTGCAGAGAGACAGAAGGGCTACGCTGAATTTAACGAAGCTGCTGCTGTTGCTGAGGCTATTGCGTCTGTGAAACCGTTTAAACTGACTTTCAAGCAAGTCGATTGGTTGTAAGTCCTATCAAAGTCCCCCATCCAAAGCAAATTCCAGACTGGAGCGTTACTTTGCAACTCGACCATTACTCTCAAGTCTAGGAATTCTTGTATTGGGTCTTTTAGGACAATTCTAAGTACGTCTTCTATAGTACCGTATATGCCGTAGGACAACGCGTCGCTAGAAACTTCTTAATCAAGGACTGCGTATTCTTAGCAGGGGATGCTTGTCATACTCATAGCTCTGGTGCCGCTCAAGGTAAAATTAGCTAACGAATCAGCAAATGGTATCCAAAAAGCTGACTCTAACAATAGGCATGAATACAGGAATGCACGACTCTGTAAACCTCGGATGGAAACTCTCCCTAGTGTTGCGAGGACTAGCTCATCCATCCTTATTACAAACCTATGAAAGCGAGCGGCTACCAAACGTCCAAAAACTTATTAATTACGATAAAGATATTTCAAGATTAATGACCATGCAATTACCTATTGGTTGGAAGGGAGACCCAGATACAGATCCTAATGAAATACTTGGGGTCGTCATGGCAGGTAATAAAATCTCGAAGTTATAAGAACCTTTGTCCTTCACTCATGTTTGAGTCGCTCCCTGGATTCATGGAAGAAGTACACTAACTCCCAGTCCTTGATTCACAGAAGCTGCGACTTTTACTTCAGGCTTAGGTATAGCTTACGATAAAAATGAACTCAACGTCCAAGGATCCTTCAAGTCTTCACAAACACCACCACCAGTCATCGCCGGGCAAAGAGGTCCAGACGTAAAGTTACTTAAACCTGGAACTTTCGAGCCCACTCGCCTACACAAAGAAACGCCAAACAACGCTCAATTCTACTTCGTAATATTTACAGGAGAACCAAACCATACTTCCACATCACTCACATCCTTTTCCCATGCAGTAGAGACCTCCAAGGTCTTCTCTGATACAAGCCTACCTATTTCATGGTTAACAATCCCAGCCAAGAAAGGTTCTTCTGCATTTGAACTTCTTGGTGTTGCACCTCTTGGGAAGGTATTTTATGATCAGGATCAGACTGCTCATCAACGATATGGCGTTGATGTTAAAGAGGGAGCTGTTGTAGTGTTAAGACCTGATGGATGGATTGGAACTTTAGCCAAGCTTAATGCTAGTAGTGTCACTGAACTAGAGTTGTATTTTCGAAGGCTTCTGGTCATAGAATCATAGAAGCTATAGAAAGAAGTAAGGTAGATGAGACATATCACATCTAGAGGATAAACAAAAGATCAATCTAAGACTCGGTGAATTGCGCTTTATTTTTCCACGGCGAATTATGCACTGTGCATTGCTTATTTTCTACTAAAAGCCCAAGCATATAAAAGTTTACTCATAGAAACCTCTCCTCGGAAATTACTATGACTACTAATTGGATCTAACAGCTGCTCTATTACGTAGTCCTAAGCGCCTGTACGTTGATCTTACATTAGCCTACTTAAAAGAGACGTTACATCCGCGGAGAGTAGCTCTTCGTAGAAGAAGTAACGGGACACTCACTCTACACTACCAAAACCTCTACGAAAACACACACACCGAAAATCAATAAAATATTAAGAAAAACACGTACTTTCAATTAAAAGTTCCTCTACTTGAATAAATTGAATTTTAAATAATTATATTTGATCGTCATTTATTTAGTCAATTATTTTGATAGGTGTGGTCTGTGCCCGAATCGGCCGGTTATTCGTAGTAACAAATAATCCTCGCTTAACCCACCAAAAATTTGCACCTACGTCAAAATGCCCTTCTACGACTTTCAAAACACAGCTTTCCAAAGCTTGTAGAAGCAAAAGTAATTCCCAAAAAAATAATTCCGAAACGGGGAATTGAACCCCGGTCTCCTGCGTTGCGATGGGTTCAATAGAACCCTAGCTGAGAGGCAGAAATGCTAGCCACTACACCATTTCGGACATATGTTTGTTTTATTTATTGGAAGACGAATGCTTAACTAAATATATATCTACGTCCCCGAGGGAGAAATGTATTCAGAACACTCAAATGATTCGAAAATAATCCTGGGATCAGTCGTCTTAGCTTCATTCATTAATTAATTTCATTACCTACCAGCATAAATTGTTCTACATTGTAAGTAGAAATCTACGTCTAGTATTAGTGTGATTATTTAACCAGAGTTGCCCCGAAGGGGGCAAGAGCGAGATGGATTTTAGCGAGGACAGTGGTATGTACGCAACGGAGTTTGAGAGAGCAGCTATGAAGATTAAATCAATATCTTTGATTTAGATAACTTAGATGAATTATAGGAGATTCCTTGTTTCTTTGTAAGTCGTTTAGATTGATTCTTAGCGCTGTGGCTGTCAAGCAATATCTTTAAGAAAGCCTGGCTAGTAGTCCGTATCTAAACATAATTAGGCACTCTATTGACTAAAGTATCTGATTAACAGCTATAACCCTAATTGTAATGATAATATAAGTATTTGAAAATTTTAAAGCAATATCAAAATAGACAGGTGTGGTTATGTTGGACATGTGAGCCATTATGTTGCGTGTTGGATTATATCCTCATTTTGGCCAAAATTGCTTCTTCTTTTTTGGGCCTTAGGCTCAAGTCTCTAGCAACCTTGTTTTCAATTGTAGTCTACGCGTAGTGTCGTCACATTCGGAATGCTGTATATTTATATGGGATTTAGACTTTAATTGATGCTTCTTGTATATGAAGGCGTACCGTCTACCACTTATTTTTCAGCATCAGACAATTCAAATTGTCACTTAATTACTACCATGGTGCTCGAGGGTTCACAGAATGAGATGATCACCGCGAGCAACATATACGCAAGCAAAGATCTTGTATTCTGTGAGAAGCAGAAGAGGTAGGTAATAACCTATTTATCTGTGTCTGTCACATAACTATGCCTGTAATCCAAAAGAGACATAAAAGGTGTCTATGCTGTAACTAGGTAACTTACTTAGTTGCCATATAATTGATACTCAGCTAACTCTCCGAGTTCCATTCCGCTGATGTTAAGCCAACTTCCTGTGCCCATTTGATCTCTAATATTCTCAAACTCTGGGGTACAGTACTTGTCGGCTCAGATAGTATCACACCTGTAATGAGAAGGCTATCATCATAAAAAGCTTGTACTATTGTCGATAAAAGATTTTCCATATTTTGCCTCGACTGTCTTTGTCCAATTCGGGATAATCAATCGAGAAATGTATTTGGACTGGCGATTGTATTAGTTGGTGAATCTTAGAGGTAGAATCTATGTATTTCTAAATACTTACTGTGAACTGCGCTTTAATTAGGTAGCATATGCCTACTTTATCGTTAGAATTATGATACGCTAGTAGATTCTAGCTGATGGAGGAAAATGAAGGCCAAGGAGTTTCTAGTGAGCTCTTGAGAGCTTCGCTTGTGGAGAAATGTATCAGCTTCACCTGAGAGAAGTACGCTATTCCATTGGTCAAATAACTTTAATGCGAGGCTCAGTTTTCACCCAATTCCCTGAGAGAGTTGGCAAGCTCCCTCACACTTAGTATATAAAGTGGACGGCGAGTAATACTTCTTTCGAAGCTGGGATCACGAAGGCTCCCTAGAATTTACTTCTGAGATTAAAACCAAGAACTAAGAGGCTGCATATGAGGAGATTTTTTTTCACACATAAGAAACAAGGAGAAGAGAGCGGTTATAGCAAGTCATATCATTCCCTAAATTCCTTATCCGACAAACGAGATCCCCTAATATTCTATCATCATCGGTGTAAAAAAAGAAAAGAAAACCTAAACGAAAGAATCCATCCAGTCCTCCATCCCTCATCTACCTCTAATCAGAAGAGACCGTAAAACCTAATATTTGTTCAAGCTTCTCCAAACCGTACTTTCGTCTCGCCCAACCTACATTCCATCACCCAAATGAATCGTCTTGAACTCATGGTGCTTCGACCATCTCATAATCTCATCATAATTTCTACACTGACGAGGTAAATTCATAGTTGCGTTCAAGACAGCCCCAGGACCATTCCTGATACCCTTCCACCATGTATAAGTAATAAGGCTAGTATCACCATGACACATCAAGACTTGACGTAGAATATCAGCGCAATGATCTACACAGAGAGAGAAAAAGCAAGAGTCAGTAAATAAGAAGTTTCTCGTAAGATTGTCGTATATAGATGGTTAGGTTACCTAGATGCTGATGGATACTATCCATAGATTCAAAAAAGATCGGTTCAACATCCTTGTAGTATTCGAATTTAGAGTATTGCCATAGAATCCTCACACAGTGTAATTGATGGTGTACCGCGAGACTGGCTACGTATCCTCCTCCCCTAAAATTTTCAAAATCTTAGACTCAGTATCTCCTCAGCTTATAAGGAAGGAAGGAAGGAAGGGAATTGAAAGCTAAACTTACATTTTTTGGGGCATGGTTGCAGCATCAACTGGACCGTCTATATCGTCAAGCACTTGTTGAGAAATGCCGAAAGGCTGCGCTGTTATTGTTCATGTTAGTTTTCCTTTCCTTCTTATAGCTGCTGCATCTGAAGCATCTGAAGCATCTGAATAATTTTTGACTAACCATTCGTATCAATACCCCATAGCTCTTCAGCCTCAGGCCCAGCTACTCTATACGGCGAATCCACAGCATCCGTGAATCTTCTCGTCTCGTAGCTACACCAAACGTACGGATCATGGCATGCTATTATAAAACCGCATTATTAGCCCACCAAAAACAAAAAAGAGATGAATCTAAATCTATCAGATTTGTTTGATTCAGTAAAAAAAAAAAAACATACTTGTGTCATTATGTTCAACTGGAGCTGTTTCAATGTTCGAGTTTTTTTTTTGGCTCTGTCAGCATCGCTGAGTGCGAATTCAGGTGTGAAAACAGTTTCTCTGTTAGAGCACTTCACTGTTTCACACTTCATGGGCCTGTATCCAATTTTCAAAGCAGTGATGAAGAGTGTTAGTGATACGGAGAAAAGCATCAAATGAAGAATTTTGGCACGCGTAGAAATGATGGATGTTTGACGGCACGCAGATACGTCTTTTGTGTTGTTTTTCAGAAGGAATTCGTCGGTTTCTCCAGTGGGGACATTGTCGAAGTATTCTTCTTCTTCTTCTAGTATTATGTCGGGACGTGGGCTTTGCTCCTTTTTCTCCATTTTTAAGAAAAGAACTTGGGGTGCGAAAATTTGTGAAAATATGACAGGGAGATCTTGGGTGGAGGGAGGGAGGAAGGGTGAAAACGGCCTTATTTATACTTGTTGGCTACGAAAAGAGGGGTCATGAGCTGATTGAATTATTGGACGGATGGAACTGGGGTTTGGGGAATAGATTGTTCGTATTGCATACGGAAAATCGGGGGGAGTTGCTCTTCTCAAATCACAGACATGGTCATTGTGAATGTATGAAATTTCATGGGACACTCCCGGGAGGCCCATCTGCGGGAGTATTCAGAGATAGACAGAACTGAAGGTATTCAAAAGCAGTAAAGATGCCGAAGCTCATTGATTCATTCTAAGTCATTTAACGAAAATTGCCCTTCCATTTCAAAAACGCTTCCCAACGTTCCTTAGGTAAGGAGTTTCTGCTAACATAATAGGAGGTTCACAAGTAACTCGAGAAAACTGTAAAATATCCACCACAAAAATTCCTAATCACAATCACAGTCTACTTCAGAACTGTCTACTCGAGTTTCCAATTCGCCTCTTAGGGAGGAGTTGGATAGATTTTAGAACCAAGAGGAATTGGTAAATCGCTGTGATCTGGAGTCGTAGGGATTTCATGACTATGGATCCAATTCTCGACAGATTCCAAATCTCGACACATGTGCCAGTTATTGAAATTAGCGAATGGATCAGGACTTTGCACTATCCACTGATGGGTAATGATACCAACATCTGCGTTACACACTAGAAATCGTGAGTGTGGATGTTATTGAATTTGAGGAATAACAGGACTTACTGATGTTCTGACGTAGTATCTCGATGCAGTGAGCTAAATTTGAGATTAGACACGAATATGAAGGTATAGGAGCAAATAACTTACTCAGGTGAAGTTTAACAGTCCATGGACTATCTGTAAATTCTTCGGGGATGTGTTCCGGTTGCATGTAATAATCCTTGTGAATACCCTTTCTTAGAAGATTAAGGCACTAAGATGTTGTCAGAAGATAAATTATTCCACATCCAAAGTAATACATACGTGTAACTGATGGCTGATTTCTAAGAATCCGATGTATCCCCCTCCGTACTCTGGAGTAAGTCTTGAAGCATCTGGATCTGCTCCGTCGAGCTTCATAAACTCATCTTCCGGGATACTGGCATATTTGACTAGTTTCTCCGCGTTAGAAATATTGAAAATGCTGTGGTTTAATTATCTTACCGTAAGCCCACTTAGCCCACGCAGCGTCAACTTCGGGGCTTGGATCTCCAGAATATTCTGATTTAAAGCCAAGGGTTCCATTGAATTTGACCTTCTTGTAATTTGAACTGATCTCCTTCAACACAGGAGCTGGAGTTTGGGGTTAGCTTAAATTTCTCTAACTACTAGACTGATACATACAGTAAGTAGAAGTGTGTTCCATGCATGTCTAGGTTTCTTTTGGTCAGTATTTCGAGATCAAAAAGGGAGGAGGCTTCTTCAGAGAAGGAATATTTCTCAGGTGACATTAGAGATATTCAACACTTCCGATGTTTGAGATTGCGTGAGGTACGCCCCCCAGATATTCGAACAGGAAGAGTGGGAAGGGGCTCCGAAAAAAATAATTCTTACCCGATCAAGGTTTGGCCTAAACTTCAAACCCAACGAAAATAAGACGACATGGCTTAGGACGATTATTGTCAGGAATGTCCAAATGATTATTTTCCTGGTAAATCGACGTTGAATTTTCTTAAGCTGTCGTTCGAAAAAGCTTTTGTACTGCTTTCCTGTGCCAAGTAGGCCGTGGTAAGGGCTGCTGCCAGCATCGGACTCCGAGATAGTGTCCTCATCATGTTTCTCGAGAGAAACACGGGCATAAGAGGCTGGGTCATCCAAGTATGCTTCTTCCATTGTGAAGGACTATGCTTAATCAGAGAATAAAAAGGATGTGATAAAGAAGTTGGAGGACTAGAGTGTAGACCGAAAGTGCCTGAGAAAGAAGTTGGGAGGGCCAGCACCTCTTACATCAGTTGGTAGGGAAGATGGTTTCTCAGCAATCATTCGTAGCAACTCCTTTGACAACACGGAGTTTATTTCTACGGAGTTTATTTTTTTGTCTGAACGAAGCTATCGATATAGCCGCTTAAACTAACTCTATTAAGGCATTCATCCATCAAATTGAGGGACTTAACGATATGCGTGATATCAAGTAAAACTGCAAGCATCAAAAACGGACGGAAGACAACTCATCGGACCTTGACCCTGGCGTCTTTTGGAAAAGAATAGTCCAGCCATGTTCACGCGACCTATTCACCTGCAGTAGTTTGACGGAGCGGAGAGATAAGGCATGTTACATTTTGAGTTCATTCAGGGTTGACAGACAATGGGGCTTTCTGCTGAGAGTTTCTATTTACCTTGGCCAAATCAATACTAATGTAGATGCATGCAGATACGCTACGCTTTTGGCAGACACGGTGTGCTGCTGATCTGGCTTGGAATCAAAAACTTGGAGTTATTATTTCCAAATCAAGAAGGAGATGAGGGAAAGTGAACGTCTTAAGGATTCTACGGCATTCAATTCTTCGAATATCCCAAAATGAGAGACCGTTCCGAACTCAATCCGAGAAGCGGACAGCTCAACGTGCAGTATAGTACTCGTATAGGTAGGTTGCTGCAACAGGGTAGGAGATGGAGCAGAAGGACCTACTTAGCAACATTCTTGCGTAATAGAGTCTTAGTATCCTGCAGCAGACGTCTTACTTACTGCATATGAACTAGACATTGCATAAAGATGAAAACTCATGTACAGTACTACAGACACTCCTGAGCACTGCAAGGCTCTTACAGGGTAAGAGAATGGGTATGTTGTCTGAGAGGCAAGAAAATGCGAAGTGATTTTGTACCTAATAAGAATTTCAAAACCAAAGATCACTGATATATAAATCTCGCTGACTTTATAAAAGGGTAGAAGAATCCCCAGTTCTTTTTATCCTTTCAATCATTCAACTTCGAAACTCCTCCTCGCTTGATTATCTCAAAAATCCTAGAAACAATCCACACCACCTACTCTCTACACCATTCTCAGCAAACATGGTCCAAATAACCAAAGCTCTGCTCTTTGTAGCGGTGTTGGCGTTCACAACGGCAGTACCGGTTGCTCATGAAGGAATGGCAATGGTCGCTGCGCGCACCTCTCTAGGTGCTGGTCTTGCTGGAGACCTAGCTCTTGTCGAGAAACGCCAATGTGGCGGCGCCGGCAAGACGAAGCGCACTAACTCCTGTATTTCCTCACCTTCTCCTTCTCTATTTTCCTATCTCATATATCTATTCTAATGTTTATAGATCCTTGCGTCGCATTTGCTGGAGACCCAGATGCCGTCGTGAAGCGCGTCGCAGAGCCAGAGGTGGTTGAGAAACGTACCAACTCCTGTATTTGCGCTCTCTCTTTATCTCATATGCCTAGTTATTCTAATAATCATAGATCCCGGTGTTGCTCTCGCTGGAGACGTAGACATTGTTGAGAAACGCCAGTGTGGTGGTGCCGGCAAGACCAAGCGCACCAACTCCTGTATTTCCTCGCCCTATCCTTCCTATCTCATTTTTATTCTGACCTCTGTAGACCCCTGTGTCGCTTTTGCTGGAGACCCAGATGCTGTCGAGAAGCGCACACCTATTGCAGCCGCTCACGCTGTCACTGAGGAGGTAGACTCAGCCGCGTAAGAAAGCCTTGCTTTTACAGCATCGCCTCCTCGCCCGAAACCGTCGACAAGCTTAGAAATTCAAGGCAGTGGGTGTGGAAATAGAGGGGGTCATGCATAGTAACCACACGGTGGATATTATTTCTTTTCCTATGTCGTGGGGCGGTTTGCAGTGGGATTTCGTAAACTCCATATACTGGTGCTAGTTGACCTTGAGACAATCGCAATTCTTGTACCAAGGCCGAGACCGAGTTGGTGTCAGTATTGGAGGTTAAGGTGGAGATCGAGGTGGAAGTTGAGATTTGGAGATGAGGATGACTGCATGGTTCTGATTAGATTCATCCACTTCCAATTGAACATTCATTTGATCCTGATCTTGATGTGGTCTTCTACTGCCCACTGCCCACTCCGTACTCCCTAGGTACGCGAAAAGATGAAGTGAGGTTGAAATAGTCCAGGCAATGTCTTGGCAGCTCGCGTACTCTAATCTAGACCTATCATGGCCTATCATGGCCTACTGTACTTTACAGTATGTAACCTGAAATTAGTTCAACGTCAAATAAGGCGTAATGCCAGGGATAAATCACACACGCGACTCCATCCACCTTATCTTACCTTCTTCTTCTTGGCTTTCCGCCGTTGTACTATTGGCCTTTTCACGATATTGTGCCCTGGTTGTTGACATCAATCTTTCTTCCATCTATACCAAAACAAGCCTTTTACTGGACCCTTTTTTTTCTTTCGTACCTAGGTACAGCAATCTTGAGCTTATCCTTCATGGTCTCTGCAATGTAACCTTAGCACCTGGCACGTACATGAACACACCATGCTGTACTACTAGGCCTGTACTGTCTGTATGTACTTGTACATACAAGGCAATCAATCACGCCAATAGTACTTCTCGGAATGCCTAGACGCGGCGTAGATTCATCGTTATCAGAGTCATGCTACTGTATCTCGGTACTTTCTAAACAACGCGACGCGAGCACGAATACCGCACGTCACTGTCCCCACGGAGTAAAGTACATTTCTGTACCCGTCGGCGGGAGTGACTTTTAGTGTAGCTAGGGTAAACGAGCTACCTCCTGTACGGAGTCAGACCGGAATCTCGTCGGCTTTTGGATTCTTTTGCGACACAAGACTAGATTCACAGTAGATGTCGCAATGGCAAGCAAAGGAATAAGGTAGCCAAGAATTATATTGCGGCACAGTAAATGGTACTTACGTACGTGGCACTCGTTCAACTTCACAATGCCTACTTTTGTACAGCCTCATATAAATAAACTCTATTTCTATCTATGCGTAACTGGACCAGTTATAACTTTTTTCTGGGCGAAAAAAAAAAAAAAAAAAAAGCGGTTCTCTACTTAAGTGATTGTCTAATTTACTCTTTACGTACATTTCCAGCTCAGATAGAAGCAGGGTTTATTTGTGTTTGTATTGTAGTAAAGTGAATGATTATCAATCTCTTCAACGGTGCTCGGTAGATCCTCGCTTAACTTCTGTTCCAGACCCCCCTCCCCCACAACCAAACCATCAGAGGAGATTTTGGTGGTTATCACTCATCTAAAGTCTTGTGACTTATTGATAGAAAATATTTCATGACGTGCCTCACTCTCAGTAGTAATCAGATGTGTTGTGATAACGATGGGCGCATTCTTATGTTGATGGAAAAAGGGTGCTCGGCAATTGCTTGTCTTGAGTGACACTGTACTTGGCAATTGAATTGCGGAGTGAAGTGACAGGGATTTTGACAGAGAAAGATGTGTCAAAGTATATGGCACGCAGATCTTCAAAAGATTTGCGGAATTGGCATTGTTTCAAAGCTCGCCGTATGTATTGACCGAGTTCACCTCATCAACAATGTAGATCTGGCAGATAACGATAACTTTCCCGCTCGGATGTTAAAGGACGACCTGCATGGACGAAGAATTCTGCATAAGTCGGCCCCATAGCTCGCAAACTGTTGCTGAACATACAACAGACCGCTTCACTACCTTCTGTAAATGACTGACTGTTGCTGTGCCACAAAGGTACTTTCTCTCTATCTCTCTCTCTCTCTCTAACGGGATGTATACTCGGCAAATAAAATAAAATCATAATGTGGAACTGGATCTGTCAGCCTTAGATTTTTGGGCCTCCTACTGTAGATCTACGTTATCTTTTTGCTAATATTATATGGGTCACACAAGGTCCGGGAGTGCGGGTGTATCCAGGGGTTTCTCGCTTCGTGCCATGGTATATAGCATGCAGCAGTAGCAGAGTTGTCTCTTCTGAGTGCATGATAACATGGTTACATGGGTTTTGGCTTTTGCAGCAGCCTCACATGCAGCTTACTGTACTGTACGAAGGGTCCACTAAGAATAAGTATATCGTATATTCAGTTGTTTATGTAAGGTTTGGAATGTTTATACGGTAGTAGGAAGTCTTATCTCTTCCAACGGCTTGGCACTTCTTGCCGTATTACTCATCGTCGCTACGCTCGCTTATTCCCGATCTGATGGTAAACCCTAATCATTGGCAGTTATATCTGCAGGTCAATCTGCTTTTGTACTACCTTTCGTGGATAAATGCACATTGCCCCTGGTCGTATAGACATGCGTCTCGTTGATCCAGGGCACGACTAGTAAATAAATACTCGTCTACAAAAGATATCAACCCAATTTCAACATCCTCAAAACCAATCATCACCAAGACAACACGATTTCAAGCTCATTCACTACCAGCCACGAATTGTCTACCTCACTTCTCATTTACCTAAATAGGAATCTGTTATCCCACTTATTTACATCGCAGCTTCTGTAGCAAGATGGCACAGCATTTCACATTGCAGCCTCTTCTCCATGCCGACATTCCAGTCGTCAGCAAGATCACTGCCGATGCCTTTCTCGTCGATCGACATACCGTAATGAAGGGCCTAGGCAAAACCCCATACAACATGGAAGAAATCAGCAGGTCGGGCCTAGCAAATCTTATCAACTCCGAGAAGTGCGTCTGCATGAAAGCGGTCCACAACGAGACCGGAGAGATTCTGGGTTGGGGTTCATGGGGTTTTCGTGGATTCGAACCCGGTGAAGCTCCCAGGTTGTCTGCCACAGAGCAGGAGTTTGACCCCCGGGATAAGCCGGTCTGGAAGGATGAGAAAGCAATAGCGAACGAGAAAGCAAAGGCCGACGCTGCAGCTGGTCAGAAGACCAACGATAATGCTACAACAGAGAAGCCTGCTGCTGCTGCTGATGATGATGATGACATTATCAAGCGTCTCAATGCCATGGAAGACGAAGACATGACTCAATGGATGAAGAAATTGATGCCCGAAGGCACCAAGTGCATGTTTGTAAGTTCTCAGCTGCTCAGAGTGAATGCATTCCTTGATAGATGTGGAATGGGAGGATAACGCATCGCATCGGGAGAACTTGCCTCTTTCTCTTGCTTCTTGCCTTTAAGAAACTAACTCCGAAGTTGTGCCCTTAGGTTGTTTCTTTCTCAGTGGCACCCAAATTGCAGAAGCAGGGAGTTGGAGCTGCTCTATTGAAGTGGGGAACCGACGTAGCAGACAGATTCCAAGTATTTGCCTGGGTTCACAGCTCAGTGCCCGCCTACAAGGCTTACGAAAAAGCTGGGTTCGAGACCATTGGGACTCTTGACCTTGATCTCGATGAATGGGCACCTGCTCCTCCTCCCAAGGAGGAGGGTGAAGGTGCTATCTGGGGTCGTTATCTCATCCGCTACATGAAGCGCCTCCCAAAGAAGCCTGAGTGAGATAGACATTCTTTCATGAAGGATGGTGTAAGGTCTTTTCACAATGGCATGTAGAAATACGAAAGTGCTTGAGTTTTAGATGAGTTGATGAATTATTTTATTTCGAGAGCTAGATCTTCTTGCATACTGTCTCTTCAGCATACATCTTATAGCGTTCCAACAAATCAGTAGTTAAAAGCTCTCTTGCTTGTGGCCAAAATGAGAAATGTGATACAATTGCGTGGGTATCAATAATCGCTGCTGTAACAAAGTTAGACATTTTGCTGCCCGCGCCCAGAAAAAATCCGCAGCTTACGTTTTCCTATCCTTTTAGGGATTGTAACAAATAGATCTATTTCATCTTGCATGCCAGGCAAGTCGTTGGCGACACTGCTTCCCCAAATTGCTACAAAGTTCAGATTGTGTCTCTGATACTGGAGATTCCAGATCCCTTCACGATTTCCAGTCCAGTACTTGGTCAGTTTGTTGTTTTCCAGGTTCTCCAAAAAGCTGTAGTGTTCTTGAGCTGCAATGGCCCATTGATGATGGATTCCCATTTCGGCATCATATACTGCACCAAAGGTAGGGGTCTGAAGGAGACTTTTGGCATCATGTGGGAGCGGAAGCCAGCGATGTCCTTGAAAAGGAGGACCACCAGGTGCCCCAATATCGAGGCCGCCAAAAGGAACCTCGGGAAAATACCATGGGGAGTCTGGAACTGTTGGGTAAGCCGGAAGTTCTGAAGGTCTCCAAGTTGTCAGATTCTTGCTATGAGCAGATTTAATTGGTGGTGCTGGCTCTGGGAGATATGGCAAGATTGCATCCGTGTGGAAATGTTGCCAGTTGGAAATAGCGCTGTTGATGAGATTTGCAGAAACCAAGTGGGCTTCCGGGTGCTGAACCAAAGTGTTGACTAGTCTAGGTATAGCATCGTCGTGTATGTATACCTAAAAAGATCTGTTAAGCTTAAGAAACACAAAGGTTCAGAATTTAATCTTACGATATCGTCGTCAATTTTAATATACATAGAGTCTTTATCTACGGCGTGTGCTAGAATCAAGGTTCTCTGTCAGCAGCTTAACAATGAAATGCAGAGGCAATATTCAACCCTGAATGTTCCAACCCGGATACTATTGCTTAAAAAAACTCACCCCACATCTCATCAAAAAGATTCAGTTTCCTGGGTTCAATCTTCAAATAAGATTCTGAAGTGGTGAGAAGATAATCCAAGTATTCAAGATCTCCACGCCTTGCAGTATTTGCCATGAAATGGACCTCGTCAATAAGACCGCCGTTTTCAACGAGATTTCTTTTCAAATAGCAGTCGAGAATCTCAACATATTGCCGTCTCCCATCTACAAATAAATTAGCAAAAATGTACATAGTACTATGTGATGTGCACTTACAGAATACCATGGCAATGAGCTTGAAGCCCTTGGTTTTTCTGACCTTTTGGGCCTCGTCAGATGGTTTGAGTATAGATATGGATGGTCTGAGAGTTTCAAGTGGCATGAATCTATACGGAAGATTTGGTGCCACATGTCCCATCAGCAAGCTCGAAGTCAGGAGCAGAAATATTAAAACCAGAGTGATGATCGCTACTCGAACATATTTGCGCTGTTGACTAGACATCGTGCGTGCTGTTGTAGGTATCCAAGGTTCAAAAATTTCAAACATGAGCGAATATTGAAAAGAGGTTTGGGTTTTAAAAAAATGAAATAGAAGAGGAGAGGAGAGGAGAGGAGAGGGAAGGAGAGATTGAGGTAGTAGTTTGACTTAAGTAATTTAATTTCCAATTTCTGTATGCATGTCTCTATCCACGCCTGTCTGACAAAACCACAACCCCTTCCATTCCAATCAACATCATCCTGCCCCATCCACCAAACTACGAAACTATGAAACTATATCAAATGAACGAAATTCGATGCCTCCTGCAACATTGAACATTTAGAACTCGGCAGTCTACACTCTACGCTCAACAGTCACCCCTACACTATTCTATGCTTCAAATATCTGCTACTTGATTCTGGTTAGCCAACGAGTCCGCTGGTTCATCCCATACGCCAGCTAGAGGATTAGATGTGTGATCCGTTCTGTCATCAAAAACTACACTCATTCTTCGTTCTTCCGCCCAATCTTTAATCCTGTCAAAATTACGACAAGTGTGAGGAGTATTGGTCATTTGTTTGGCCTGCTTGTCCCCTGGAATCCATTGCCAGACACTGACCGATGTATCACCGGTACACATAATTGATTCTCGAAGAATATCGAAGCAATGAGGAATGTGTCCAAGAGAGCGGAGTGCAGCTTCATCATAAATCTCTGGGTGAAGCACTTTTCGGATGGTATCCTATAGCTAAGTCAGCTCTATAACCTATCTAGTTCGTTTTGGAACCCTTACAAGGCAATGGAGACTGTGGAACACATTTAGTGCTGCGTAATATCTTCCTGGAATCTGCGTAATTGGCCAAGTTTTATTAGGAATTAAAGCTGCTTCTTGCTCGGTTAATTCAAGTGCAAGCCCAGCTGTAGGGATGTCAATTTTTGTTTCTTCTTTATAACAATGACTGCCAATTGAAGAATAACTCTCTGCGAATTTCCTTAGGCTCCAGGAGGTACTCACCTGAGTACAAGTCTTCCCATGCCTCGTCAATTCTTGGGTCACCAACAGGACCGATGAATCTGGTGTCAGTTTGATGGGTGAAGACCTTTTCTTCGTATTCGATGAGATGCTAAAAAGTCAGAACCTTGGAGCCACTATTCTAAATCAAGAAGTGAGGGAAGTTTGAGGAGGGCAAAATTGCTCTAAACAAGATGAAAAACCTACGTTTACAGGAGCTAAAATAGCGAAGTCAGTAAATTATCTAGAGCAATTTTCGCCAAACGAAGAATACTCACTGTAGACAAGTATCGAATCCAAAGGTCTAGTGATATGAGAGTAGGCGAGAGCAATAGATAAGATGAAAATGATGAGCCAAGGCAACCCTGCGCTGGGAGAGAGGAGACTTTTCAAAGCTGAAAAGGCACGAGTCTTGAATTTAGCAAGCCGACTTTGGCGTTGTTTCCATTCAAGTTTCTTAGTAGCCTCTTCGATGTCATCGTCGTCCTCAGATTCAGGACCAGCTACTGAATTGTACTTGGGTTTCAAAGATAGAAGTGATGAGAACGCCATTTTGAATGTTGTTTGTGGAAAACAAGAGGGAGAAGTTTTGTCAAGTCAAGTCTGAAAGAATGTGGGAGAGGAGAGAAAGTTGGAGGCTTCCCACGCAATTTATGCAAGTCCGGGTCAGATACCAGCTGATAGGTCCGTACCATGTAAGTTCTGTGAATGTTCTATTGGTGGATGTGGCAAAAGATACGGCAGACGCTTTGCATGGGAGAGACTGCATGGGAACGCTACGCTTTCAGCAAATTATTTGCTGCCCATGTGGATCTTTGATAGGAAGGCGTGCTTCCGGGACTCTAGGGAGTGATTGAACTTTCATGGAAAAATGATTTGAGATATCAGTAGCTGAGTCATTTCAAAATTATTCCAAACTTTTGCAAAGGTTTACATTTCATAATAATATCGGACCACATTTCAATGATCTAGTCAAAGTGAGTAACAACTCTTTTTTAAAAGCGTGCAATGCAGAAGCGCCCAGAGACAAATCTCTACAGAATCCCCTCCCGAAACATTCTCTAATGGATAAATTGTGGAAAATGGAGCCAAGACTTTCATATGAGCTATAGAGCTCGATGCAGTTGAGATGTACCCTTTTCCTTCTTTCATACTTATTAGTTATGTTCTATGTAGAAAGTGGCAAAGATTTGTACTTGGAAAAAGTCCCATCCAAGCTTCACGGGTTCTGTTGGAAGGCGGTTGTCTGTATATTCCTTCTGGCTTGAACACAGACTCAAAGGTTCCCACTGCTAATGTCAACAAGAGTTACAACAACCTTAAATGTCAACTTACACTGAGGAATGTCTAGTCCTGGCAGAAGGGATTCATTTGGCTTGTGTGGAGTTTGGGAAAGTGCAACTTGGTGTGTAAAGAGAGTTACAAGAACAGATATGGCCGAGCTCAAGACTGCAACAAGGGCGAGTCGACTAAGTGAATGTCCTCTTTTTGTCTTTTTTGACATTGTAAATGTCTCTCTCTCGGTCTTTGGTAACATATGGCCATCTTCTGAGGGTTCAGAGGAGTATGACATTCTGGTTGACATTCTGCTAAAGTCTTGAAGTCAAGAATACCGAGTTCAACAAAGCATAGAGTATAATTGATCATAGTCAGAACGTCCCCCAGGCTTGAAGCAATGTCTAAAAGTGGTTAGACTACTGAGCAAACCGATGCTGCAGGTGGCCAAAAACAATTGCCAGCTGTGCCTCACAGATGCTTCAATCTTTCCCAGGTTTAACGGCAGACTGTACATCTGCATAATTTGACTGCATATCACATACAATCCACGTATATGTGGAACCCTTGAGATATTTCTTATCTGAATTCGATCTAGGGATTCTCTCTTGGCCGAAATAGGACTTTATCCTCGTGCAGCACTAGTGCACTCAGATGCCATTGCACAATCGGTAAAACAAGGTATCGGCGAACACCTTGCTATGTTGTCATGATCTAGACTATAATTCTGGATTGGGGAACTTGCATAAACTTATTTGATTCAGTCCAAACCTTGTTTACCATAAAGATAGAAACGTGTATTTACGGTAGGAATATCAAACCGACACCGACTTCTCGAGTCCCCAAATCATTACGCCCCATCACTTCCAGTATTCAACCTTTCCCACCCTTCCAAGTCCCTTTGTATAATCTCAGAATTTACAAACCCATCGACAGTACTGTCAAAACTCTTCTTTGAAGTTTAAATTGTATTTTGTTTGGGAACGTCAAGTGGAATTAAATTCTAAGCATGAGTTACAGGTATCAAGCGCCCATCTAATCGCCAAATGCAATTATTTTATACTAAGTCTCGCAACACTCTAGACCTTCTGTCGATATGAATTCTCTCCCCCTCAGAGCAAGCACGGGTTACGAAGTTCTACTGGCAACCGAAGAACACTTCCACACGAAACCCATGATTCAGAATCACCGGAGAAACTGGCACATTGTTCCTATTCTCTTCTGGATACTCGTCACTCTGTTATCTCTTTGGGGTACCCTGAATCTCTTCTCGACAATGTTAAATCATGTCTTTCCGCCAAAGGAAGTGGACTGTAACTGTGGCTCTTCCATTGCAGAAGCTATTTTGAAGGGCTGCAAATACGATGCCATGGCGACCTCTTGGCTTCCTGCCGCTTGTCGTGATGATGAACTATCTGTGGAGGTAAGCCTCAGTTTCCAAAGTGGATTTACTCTCTTTTGGCAGATAAACATTCGAGCCGAACATCTCAAAATCTTCAATCTCCTCTTCTGCCCTTCCTTCTCTTTTCATTTGAAACTTCGAGATTCTGACTTCATTAGTTCGATGCTGCCGGTCCGGGAGGAAGGTGGGATTATTACGCAGATAAAGATGGCAATCGGTCATATACTCTTGAGGAAGTAGCTTTGTTAGCCGAGAAAAAAAGGGACCCGAGGCAGAGTTTTGGACAACTCATGAATGGCATATAAACCATTGTCTCTTCTACTGGAGAAAAGAGTCAAGAGCTAGAGTCAGTGGGAAAGTAGTTATTGAGAAGAGCTTCGAAGGAGACTACCATGTCCATCATTGTTCGACAACTTTGACGGCATGTAGACCGTTAGATGAGATTAACACGAAATCAGTAGCTGGTTTAAATTCAGATTTGTAGCTAGATGATGGATTGCAAGACATGATAGCAGGACTTTTGCGAGTCAATTAAGAAATTCATTCATAAACATATAAGTTTTCTTTAAGTCTACATTGACGTCTAGTGACTATACCTGGCTGTAAGACTGAACCGTTGAACTTGTGGGGAAAAGCTTTCACCCACCTCCCAAGGCTCCACGTGATCATAATACGATGTCATACACTCTAGGCTACTCGTACAACTTACTTGTTATGTAAAAAGACATAGCTGTTAATAGGCTATGTACTCGTCGGCGTCGCTTATGGCCAGGATTCTTTACCGAGGCTCATACGAGTAGAGTGGAGCAGTAAGTAAAAGGGTGCGTCTTTAGAAACCGCCATGCAGCTTACAATGCATAAGTGCCCGTTGTCAAGAAAGGACCTTCTCTTCTGGGTTACAGACTAATGCTATGCAGCCAGTGAGGGTCCAGCGCAGGATTAAGGCCATCAACGGCTTTTCAAATGGCGCAAGCCGAGCTGTAGTTCTCGGGGGTCAACGGAAAAATAAGCCTGCTATATGTATCCCCACTCTTTCACACCCTCCAGCTTCTAGTAAGCGCTAACTCATTTGCAGTTTAAGTGATTTTCTGTGCCAACCACTTGTCTTTTTAATCGCAGTAAAGTATATACCGTACAAGTACAATACACTTCAAACAAATCTTATAGAAAAGTGATCGCACGCCATACAAATATGCACGGGGCGATCAAACGAACAGAACCTGTTGAACCTGTTCGAATCAGTCGAGCCCAGGATGAAAAAGATTCAGAAGCGACCGCTTCTTGGCGATCGCTTCCAGAAAAACCCCAACTTGCCATTCTGTTCTTCACTCGGTTTTTTGATTTCTTGCACATCACATCTTTCCAATCGTATATGTTCTACCAGTTAAAGTCTTTCGATTCTTCCCTTCCAGACCCCGAGATATCTCGGCAAGCAGGAATCCTCTCTGGAAGCTTTACAGCTGCTCAGGGCCTCACAGCTATACTATGGGGGAAGTTTGCGGATGGGCCTTTGGTCGGAAGGAAAACGGTCATATTATTCGGATTGTTCGGAACAGCATTGTCATGTGTGGGACTTGCATTCTCTGAGAGATTTGTTGAGGCACTTATCTACCGTATTCTAGGTGGAGTTATCAACGGAAATGCGGGTATCAGGTAAGAATGCCGCGATACACTTTCAAGTTATGAAGCTGAAAAGAGAAGCATAACAATGATTGCTGAGAGTGTCAAAGATAAGGCGTGAGTGAACATTTCCATTCTAACCAATCTCACCCTAACTTGCCAAAGATACCAGCCTCTTGCGTTCCTAATCCTTCCTTCGAGTTTTAATCTAGCTGCGCTCCTTGGCCCAAGTAAGTGGTACCCCCGATTACTTATTATCTAGAGAGAACCATGGCTTAACTGACATTTCAATTAGTCCTTGGTGGGTTCTTGTCAGACGTAGTTGGAACTCATCCAGGAATTGGTTGCCTGTGGAGACAAAGATTTCCTTATGCATTTCCAGCGTTAACTTGTGCGTTCTTTTTGTTCGCCTGTACATTTGGTGTCTTTCTGATACTGAAGGAGGTAAGGAAACACACCTTTCGTATTCATAGGATAGGCCTAACATGCAGTAGACCCTTTCAACCTACGAGACGGCAGATGATGCAGGCTTGCGTTTGGGCAAGTTCCTGCGCAGGATATTGTGTAACAGAACTGTCACACGACGTCAAAAGTATTCACTGCTATCTTCTGAAGAAACATGTGAAATGATGAATTTTTCACCAGATTATCTGGAGAACCAATATTCCAATGTGGGCTATAAAGTCGTTTCGAGCCCAGGGCCAACAAAAAACCTTCCTTGGAGGCATCTCTGGACTAAGAAAGTGATATATACACTGCTTATGCAAGCTGTTTTTGACTTGCATATGGGGTATGTAGTTTCCTTCAATCTTCCTGAACGTCTATAGTAAATGTAATCTAGTGCTTTCACCACCGTTTGGGTACTGTACCTATGCGCACCACCCATCGCGAACTCGCCTCGTAAAGATACCGGAGGTCTAGGAATGTCAGCAGGACAAGCCGGCATTGCCACAGCACTTGTTGGTGCTATTGCAATTCCTCTACAGCTGTTCTTGTACCCCGCCATTCACAGGCGTTTCGGGACAATTATGTCTTACAGACTTTTCAGCGCCTTGTTTCCAATTTCTTACGTCTTGACGCCATTGTTGTCCTTCCTCCACTCTGCGTCCGAACACCAAGCTCCAGGGCCACTAACCTGGGCCTATATCACATTCATCCTCTTTTTGCACACTATGGCCAGAATCGTTTCGGTGCCAGCGACTATCATACTTCTGAACAGATCGTCTCCACACCCATCTCTACTTGCAGCAGTGAATAGTATTGGTCAGTCTGTCTCTGCAGCCTCTCGAACTTTGGGACCCGTCTTAGGTTCTTATTGCTTTGCTTATGGGCTGGAGAATGAGATGGTTGGAATAGTATGGTGGAATTTGGCTCTTGTAGCACTAATTGGTACACTTTTGATTAGATGATCATTCATAAATAAAGTAGTGTCAACCTTTCAGGATGAAGGGTTTGTTCAGCAAATAGATATAAGAGAATTTGGTGCTATCAAATACGGCAGATGCCTCATGTATTATTAAGTTATTTGATAACTCTACTGCACTGCCTAGCTACCTGTACGTATGTATCCATAAGCGATGTCAATAATTTAAGCCACAACATATTTACCTTACATCTAGGGCAGTACCCAAAACAGATTATTTCTACTTTTATCTTCGTCTCTGATCTGTGCAGATGCAGAACTGCAGCAGGCACAGCATTATTCAACAGAACTGACCCATCCAAGGCCGAATGCCCTATCTAAACAACTTCCTTCTAGCTCCGCTCTCATACTTACCTCATACAACTTTCCTCAAGGCTGCAAGTATTTTTTTATAGGCGTTGCACCAGACTGAAATCGCTTAAACATTGCATTAAAATCAAGATTTACAAGTACAGCCAGCAGGTCTAGATAGTCTTGTTCGTCTAAACATGTTAATACCAGAGGTCTATTTTAAAAAAACCAAAGAGGCAGCGCACCTACAGCGATATACATATAGGAAGCCCATTTATGTAACCGCTCATTCGTCAAGTGTTTTAAGCACCCTATCAAGAACGCCCTGTACACCTGGCGATCTCTCATTCCTCCTTCCCTCAGAGACCAGTTCCTTCGTTGTATCCTTAAAAGTATCCCTACCTTCTTTCAACATGCCAAAGACACCACCTACATGAGCAAGGGCGATGGCTTCTGCTGCCTCAGCTCGCTTCGTTCTAATAGTCTCGCTACCAGATCCACTTGGTATTTCCAGAATCGCAAAGAACCCGAGGGCGAGTTCATATCGATTGGAGTCTTGCGTAGGAGTTCGCTGGCAGAGACCATCAAAAAGTGCTTTTATGCGTTCATACAGAGCTAATCTAGTTGCAACGTCGCACTTTGATGATTTAATGATTGATCTCGTTAATTCCAAGAGTTTTGGCAAGTGGGTGAGAAGAGAAGGATCCAATTGCTTGACGTTTACTGCTTTAAACAGACTTGCAAGACCAGCTGTGACAGTAGCAGATTCATCAGAGGTACCCCTTCCGTTGTTGTCTTCCGAGGTATCCATCTTATCATCGCTTATATAATCCTCAAGCGTGGGAGCAATTACACCATATACGTCTTCGAACATATCAATATCCGTACGGGCTTCGCTATAGTCTCCTAAAGTAGCAAAAGCATGTGGACGGTATGCATCGTTATTCCGCTTTGCTTCTCGGATTGCGATCTTCTTCATGGCTGCAGACACGCTAGATTCTTTTTCCCACAGCGACTTGCCCGCTTTAGTGAACTTAACAAATGCATCCAAGACCTTCTCCTTTCCATCGAAGGTCTTGAGTGCAAGAGCCTTCTCTAAAGCGGGCCATATATCTACTGCATTTGCTCCACTAATCTCTGCTCCCGACGAAGCAACAACATCGGCGATTGTCAGGGCCGCAGTGTGTTTGATGGTCCACTTTGGAGATTCTAAATGCTCTATCGATATAACATTGATCTCCTTGGAATATAAGATGACTGCACGAGAACCTCCCACATTTTCGCTCCAGGTCTTCTCAAACTGTTTCTTGACATGTTCATCAAAATCATGTTTGGCAAAGAAAACAAAGGGGAGGAAGTCGGAGGCGAGAGTGTTGAAGCGATCTGTAGCAAATTTTGAGATTGCATATATGATGTCTGCAGCCACTTGCCGTTTTGTTTCATCTTCGGCGTTCAAATAAAGTGCTTTTGAGTAGGACGCGAGGCGTAAGATGGATTTGTCGGAGCCAAGTCTCGCGAGATAACCAGCGGATCGTGCGTAAGCAGCACTAACGGCATTGTTGCGGTCTAAAACAGATTTTTCTATGACCTTGAGGAACGTATCTGCGTGTGGCCGAAATACGAACGAGTGGCGAGTGGCGAGGCTAACAAGAACGCCAGCGCAGCCCACCTTGGAGGGCATTCCCACAGTTGTCTTAACGACATTTTCAAGTCGGGGAACTAGTTCTTTCATGGTTGTTTCGTCGAGAATATCGAGACAACGCTCAATAGATTCCATTAAAGGTGACTGAGAGACGAAAGATGATCGTGCATTGTCAACTTTCTCCGCTGTGAGGTTATATTGTGCCGCATTCAGATAAACGTAGTCAAGACCTTCTGGTTCAAGGGTACTCAAAAGGCTCAGTAAACGTTCAACCAAATCAGGCACGAAAGGCAAAAGTGCTTTGCCACCACTTTTGATAAGCTTAAGGACCGTACTGGTTGCAAATATTCTGACTTCTTTTGCTGAGCTTTCAAGTCCTTGTCCAGAGAGAAGGAATGGAAGGACTTCCTTCAACATGGCCTGTGCATGTTTCGAAGATGTCCCAGCTTCAACCTGTCGGACAAGAATACCTGTCAAGGCCATGCTGAGAGCAAAGGCAGCATCACGAACTGAGCCTTTAATATCATCCATTACCTTAAAGGCCACTTGCCAAATATCGTGAAGATGTTTTTTCGTACATTTCAAAATCTCGACCCTGCACAAGGTCCGCGATAGCTGCGCAACTTGCTTGTCTTGTACGCCACTCTTTACCAAGAATACTCTTTAGGAGGTCCGCCAAGATTTCGTCAAAGTACTGATTAATCGTAGCACTCGAGTCTTTAACAAGAGCCGACCAGATATCATTCATGGAGCGTTGGACGTTTGGATTAGGGTCAAATCGGTACCGATATAGTTTCGGGTATAATTTTGGATCAATCTCTGACTCGGAGAGAATGCTGCTCAAGCCAAATCGTCCAAATGCAGCTCGAGTTGACCAGGTCGCAGCATTGGATGCCAGAGACATGAACTTATACACTAGACTTTGGTCACCAACCTCATTGGCCAATGAGATGATGTCCTTATATGAAGTGACTGACTTTCCTTCCCCGGTTGGCAAGGCACCAGGCTCAAAAAGCTCAGTGTCTTCATCAACCTTAAGCTGCGCGCTGGTTCCTGTAAAGGACGCTACAAGATCTTTGACCAACTTCTCTTGAAGCTCCTTATCGCCCTGTTCGTAAACAAGACTAAGGCCGCGTGATGCAGTTTCCTGGACAAGTTCATCGCGAGCAGACAACAGGCCCATGAAAGCCCCTTGGGACTCTCGTAGGCGAGTCTGAACTTCTTCCAAATGACCAGAATATTGTATGAGGCAGAACAACCAGATGCCGGAGGCTTTCTTGAGAGAAGGCTTTGTTGTCTTGCAATCTTGCAAAAGTTTATCCATCAAATATCGAAGTATCTGAGAGCGCTTCCCTCGTCCTACGTATTGTGCATCGATATCTAGACTAAGGACCAGGGCATCTGATTCCCAACCAGCAGCTGCACAACTTAGCGCCTCCCCGATCGAGAAGTGGACTTCTGCCTGCTTCAACTCATAAAGATCATAAAGGCTTTTCAGAGCTGAAGAAAGCGGGGATTCGGGTGCTTCTTCGGTATCTTGTTTGAATACTAGAGTTAGACGTCCAAGACATGAGATCGCCTTTTCATTGCTTTTTTTTGCCTCTTCTGCGATTAGTTTAATGATACCGTCAGCCTTCGATGACGTGGCTTCAAGATGGGCCTCCGTTAAAACACCAGAAGAACTGATCTGACCAACTGCATTATAAACAGCTTCTCTTGTTGAAGCATCTTTCGCGCCCATCAATATCTCCAATATCAAGGATACCGCTTTCTGGATAATGGTATCATCAATGCTTCCGATGTGGCCATAATAGGACATGCGGCTTAGAATAAATCCAAGAGCCAGGATAGAGCCATGGACTTTGTTCGCATCTGCGCCAACAGCTGATGCCCATGGCTTCATATCGACGAGGAGTGTCTCCAGTAGTTGCTGGATTGATCCCGCATCCGCTAATGGGTGCGCAGCAAGTATTCCAAAGGCTTGGGCGGAAATGAAACGTGTAGCTACATTATTGCTTCTGACTGATGGGAGTAGCTCAACAGCTCTTCCAGCTAGGCGAGCGATGACACTGCTTGATGCGAGTGAGGCGACTTCCACGAAGCATCTTCCGCACTCCTCGAGACCATTCCCATCTTTTCGCAACATGCCCTCAAAAGTAGCAGTAAGGTATGTATAGATAGATTCTTCATCCATAGACCTCACATAGTTCCTCATCGCCTTTCGAGACTCCTTATCAGTGCGGAATAAAACATCTAATTGTCTCTCCCAATCCGCGTCGATCTCAAGGGGCGATTCGGTCTTTTCTAAAGCTCCCAAGAACAGCACTCGCCGACAATAGGCAACGGCAGATGAAAATGCATTTATCCTCGCACCAGAGAAGTTCCCAAAGACCGAGATGCCATCAACCTCCATGCCTGTCTTCATTGCATTGGCAATAGATGAGTTTTCGAGCATGCTATGGCCAGTGAAGAAGACTTTCACCATCTCATTCCAATCAGGAAGAGGACATTCGGTTAAAGCACCTGAGGAATTCAGAAGACGATACCAGTAAGGATCCTGAAATATTGGTCAGTTAGTCTTCACAAAGAAACGATAGCAAGCACTTACTAGTCCTTTCTTTCCTTCCTCTACAACATCACTACGTTCGTCTGCGCGACCAGCCAAAGCCAATATATCTATCCAACGTCCCACAATATCATTGTACTCGAGGCATCGATTTGCCCATCGGACAGTGGCGAACCGAGCACTTCTAACAATCTGATCACCCTCTGGCAAAGTCATGTAATCGAGAAGCAATAATCGGAGAGCACGTCTTAGAGCTGGATCAAGAGGACCAGAAAACGCGTTCAACAAGCTTGCAAGCGCTCCTTCAATGCTGACAAATATAGAATCGGATGAGCCTTCTTCTGTTAATGAACGGAAGAGCCAACGCACTACGGATAATTCTGGTTCCACAGCGATCGAGGGGGTTGATTTTGCCAAAGACCCCAGTGTCTCGTAGCCTAGAGCTCTCAATGCAGTAGCATCTGATGTTCTCTCATGTGGTATTGGCCAGCCTTGATCTTCAATATAACTTCTCAAGAACCCAACAAGTTGCGGCGCAACCTGTCCAAGATCATCTGCGGATCCCATTCGTGAGACCCAATTCATGTAATTAAACATTGCATTTCGAAACTTTACAGTCTCAAGTCCTTTTGCTGGAGTATTTGAGTTGTCATGTGGCTGTATACCTTCTTGCACAACTTTAATTATCTGCCTCGGGAAAGTCGTTGATTTGGCTGACTTTGTTAGCAGACCAAGAATTCGTGTCTGCAATGCCGGCTTAAGTTTGAAGTAGATCTCAAATAGATTACTGACAATCTCTGTATCCTCTAGAGACACACTTGAACGCTTAAGCAAATCATCCCCAAGACTGGAAATACGAGAATTAGCGTCTCCGGATGCGAACAACGCCGATAGGAATCGTTCTTCGTCAGTAAACGCTCCACTGGCAAGAAAATTTAATACTGTCAGTTTCGTCAAAGTGAGATTGAGGCCTTCATCAGACGATGGTTCCCAAGTCTCGGTCTTGCCGTTAAGTGTTAAGAATTCATACTCTTCGACTGTAAGGCCGGGACATGTGAGACGAGCCTCAGGAACAGAGCGGAGAACTGTGAGCAATATGAGCTTTGAGAACCACGAAGCAACAAATTTAGCGTCTGCAACATGATCATCAAGTCCTAACTGGTGCCTTAAGCCTGCATCCTCTGTGCTCCCCCGCAGAGGAACCCGGAGCTGCGGCAGAAGACGAAGGAATAAATTGAAGACTGTGGCACACGTCGGCTTGCCAGCATCGTCGGATAACCCGTGCAGCAGCGTAGGTAGTAAATCCATTTGTTCCTATCAACCGTTAGTAATTATAGCAGATCTGCATCAAGTGTAAAATTTTACGGTTGGTGATAATTTGCCAATGCTTTGTTGTATAAACATAAGATCAAAATGGCGTAGCATGGCAGAGTCTGGGTTCTCCTTGTATTGCTTCAATAGGGCAGCTACCGGCAATACAATACCCCTACTAAAATTAGGACGGCATGATGGTTGGGGGATGCGTGGAATACCTACTGGTTTCCACCAAGACGAATCTTGATATGCTGGCATGTTGATATTACCTAGGTATGGAAGAGTCAGCCTATTACCAGGAAAGCCATCAAGATCATTAAGATGAGTGAGTAGTGGCAATATCTCGTCCTACCTTGTTGCGAACAGACTGATGTTCGCTGGTCAATTTCAACAGCAAGGGTGGCAAGTAAGGCTTGAGAAGAGATTCAAGTTTGTCGTCCTTTGCGAGAGCTATACGCATCTCGACCTTGCCGACCAACTCCAACTCTCTGGCCTCTGTAGATGCAGACATCTTGGTATTGGAAATCGCGATAGATGCAATACATGCCGTGGGCAAAGGTCAAAAGGGAAATGAGGGATTGTTTTGAGATGGGAGAAAGAGAACGACACACGCAGTTTGAAATGCAGGATTCTTTGGTGTTCTGTCTTGGGTTTTGTTTTATGATTACGAAGCCATTTTGCCTTCCATCAGTTGCGTGTTGTCTCTCTGCCTATGTCTCGCCGTTTCCAGAATGGGACGGGGACGGCGACCCAACGTTGCTTCCCTGGATTGATCAGATATGAGAACACGTGACTAGACTGAACTGGACGAGTCGGCCTTTTCGCCCGCAGCGCGAGGCTGCAGCCGAGAACGCCATCGTCTTCTTCACCCCGTCGTCATTCGTCGAACCGAATATCTTTGTGTTGTCTCGGTCTCTCCTTCAACTTCCATTTCTAAACAATCTGCGACTTCCAAAGCTACGACCAGAGCCAGCTTTGAATGCAACCACACCCTTTGGCCTCTGTGTCGGATTTCGGGAACACGCCAGGACAAACATTGCCATTAATTCCTGTCAACAACTATCCCTGCACTTAGGAACATATTACAGCTGGACTTGGTGACGTTCTGAGCACTTCGTCTGCTGTTCACGCAATCGAATAATAATATTTCCTTTCGCGCACTGGGACATACCATTCCTATCTAATCGATCTCATCCGTTCTTTCCAAATCGTTCCGCTCCCGTCCACGGGGCATCATAATCAACAAGATGGACGAGGCAATCAGCATGTTTATGATGGTCACCGAGGCCGATGAGAATGTGGCAAGACGGTATTTGGGCATGACCGAGGGCAACTTGGAGCAGGCTACAACATTGTTCTTCGACTCACCAGACCTTGGCGCCTCCCCAGTTCAAGCTACTCACGAAACCCCGCCAATACCCCGCTCCACACGTCCTCAGCAATATACCACGGGCGGTGACGGCGCACGAGAAGCGGTTGAAATCGATTCGGACGAAGATGACATGGACTTTGTTGATCAGGACGACCAGGAAGCAACGAGGGCTGCGGCCGTGGGACGAGCTGCAGATTATGAGGATGATGAGGCCATCGCAAGAAGAATGCAGGAAGAACTGTATGCCAGTGGTGGAACAGATGCAGAGGGTGTTCGGGCGCCAATAGAACGTACTACAGAGACGCTCGTTGGTGGACCAGGAGGTGATTATGGAGACGACTTCAGTCCTGCCATGCAGTTCTTGAGGAATAGAGCGGGCCGTGCTGAGGGTTTGTACCTTGCTTAAAAAAACATCCTCTTCTTATGCTGACATACTGCAGGTCAACCTGGACCTTTCAGCCAACGAGCTGACTTCCGACCAGGACCATCAATCTGGGATGATACGGAAAGAGATGCTACATCACAGAGATCGACTTTTACCCCTGGAAATGAAGTTAGCGCAAAGCAGCAGCGTCTTGCTGAACTTTTCAGACCTCCCTTTGACATGATGTACCGTGGTTCATGGGATGGGGCTCGTGAGGAAGGAAAAGAGATGTCAAAGTGGTTGTTAGTAAACGTTCAAGACATGTCTATCTTCGATTGCCAGTCACTCAATCGAGACATCTGGAAGCACCAGGGCATCAAGGAGTTAGTCCAGGAAAACTTTATCTTCATCCAATACTCCAAGGATGATCCTCGAGGTGCACCATACATCAATTATTACTTCCAAATGAAGGATAGTTCAGCAGCATATCCCCATATCGCTATCGTCGATCCTCGGACTGGCGAGCAAGTGAAAGTCTGGTCCGGTCCTCCTGGACCAAAGGCTCCTGATTTCCTCATGCAACTGGTGGAGTTCCTCGATCGGTACAGTCTTGATGTCACAAAGAAGAATCCCGTAGCGAAGCGGAAAATCGAGAAACCCAAGGAACTTGATGTCGATCGTCTCACAGAACAGGAAATGTTGGACTTGGCTTTGCAGAACAGTCTTGCTCCCGGTGGTACACCTGGTCCAAAGGAGCATGATCCGGATGATCTGACGAAGAGTTTTGGAGATACAGGTAAAGGCAAGGGCAAGGAAATAGAAGGATCTTCAGCGAGTGTTGACGAAACTGCAAATGGCCATGGCAGTACTGCTGCGACCCCATTTACTCAAATTTTGTCAAACAACCCTCATACTGAGCCAGCCCAGGCCCCTGATGTTACTCGCATTCAATTCAGACACTCTGATGGCCGTGTCATACGTCGATTCAACGTTCATGATCCTGTCCGACGTCTTTATGAGTGGCTGAAGTCGGAGCCTCTAGCAGGCAAGGAGGGTGTCGAGTTTGAGCTGAAGAGCGTTGGAAAGGATCTTATCGAATATCTGGACGAGACAATTGAAGACGCCGGTCTCAAGAACCAGACAGTGATGGTGGAATTTATTGAGGGCTAAACGGTTGGTGCAGATGACGGGATTTTCATGGCTGGCGTTGCTGATGGTTGCGGTATTCCCCCTTTTCCTTCAATACCTAGAAGAGCAGTGGCATTTTGATCGCGAGTCGCAATAGATATATGCATGTATGAGCATTGGACCCCAATCTAGGAGGACCGAGGCAGTTTCAGTCAATGAAATGCTTCTCTTTTATCACATGAGTAGGAGTACTTCTCGTACTTTGCTCTCGGACGTGCTTCCGCGCTGGTGCACAACCCACAGTGATCTGATGAGCACTCAGCCTTATGTACTTGTACAGCATTGTATAATTTTTGATGATAGTGAAAACAATAGACTCGATACTGTGAACCCATAGAAAACCTGCTGCAGCAGGAATTAAATAGATAATATCAATGCCGCGCATGAAGGGACAGGCTTGGGATAAGAAGCCACGAGGAGAAAGCAAGCAAGCAAGTAGGTAGGTAGGCACTGATTGACCAAAGGCTGGTCGGTTGGTGGTTCTGCTCAAAAAATGCGACCCTGGAACCTTGGAAATCAACAATCGCGGACAAAACATGGGTGATTGGTCCACAGCCAACAACCATAACAATACCGTCCCGCGTTCAATGCGCTCTTCTCACGGAGAACGAGTGCTCAAGATGCTAAATTCCCCATCTGTCTACCCCCTTTTGACGTGACATTCCTCAGAACCTCCGTACCTGAATAAATACACCAAGTCCAAGTCACCAGTCACGCTTACTTCCCCGGAATTCACTGAAACCACCGGCTTCCTGTCCAGCGACTACCATAGCAACGGGACTGCTTCTTCACGCTCGCCCCCGAGCCAGTATCCATAGAATTGGGTAACAAGGGCATACTAGAACTTCGAAAGCACTGCACGCGTCCCGGTCTCTCACCACTAGCCCCCATCCACTGATTTCCATTTCAGCCAACTTCCCCCCGCCAGTCGAGAAATACAAAGAACATACATCTCATCCCATCTTGTTCACTGAGCTCAGCCTTGTCAGTAATTGAGGAGGTGATACGCAGCCTATGCAGATCCATAGCAATCGGCGTCTGTAATCCGACCTCAGTCCTCAGTCTCGACGTTTGGCGACACACGGATTAGCAAGATGTCTGGCGGCGACGGTATGATGAGCGGTGTGGTTGACCCCGATACACTGTATACAAAGCAGAATTGCATAGGGGGTGGAAGTTTTGGAAAGGTCTATAAAGGGTTTGTCCTATATCTGCTCAATCACTGCCGTCATCGCAGATTGAATTTGCGGCACAAACTTTCTGGAATGCACGCTGACCCGAGACAGAGTTGACAAACGCACTGGCCAAGCTGTTGCCATTAAGGTGATTGACGTCGAGAATGCTGAGGACGAAGTCGAAGACATCATACAGGAAATCTCCATTCTCTCAGAGCTACACTCGCCATATGTCACCCAATACCATGGGTCGTTTCTCAAAGGGTCAGACCTATGGATTGTTATGGAATTCTGCTCGGGAGGCAGCTGTGGGGACTTGATGAAGCCAGGCCTCATACAGGAGGAATATATATCTATCATTATAAGGGAATTGCTACTTGGCTTGGAGTATCTTCACGGAGACAAGAAGCTACACAGGGATATTAAAGGTACTAGGCCTCTCCCGAGTTCTTCTGGATAATACTAACTTTGGACAGCCGCAAATGTTCTACTGGGGTCCAATGGTCAAGTCAAGCTTGCAGATTTCGGGGTTTCTGGGCAGTTGTCTGCAACAATGACAAAGAAGAACACCTTCGTTGGAACACCATTCTGGATGGCACCTGAAGTTATCAAGCAGTCCGGCTATGATCACAAGGCTGACATATGGTCATTGGGTATCACGGCCCTTGAATTGGCTAACGGCGAACCTCCTTACTCTGACATCCATCCTATGAAAGTATTGTTCCTCATTCCAAAGAATGCACCTCCTAGATTGGAGGGTAATTTTACGAAGGCTTTCAAAGAGTTCGTCGAGTTATGTCTACAAAGAGATCCAAGAGAACGACCCTCGGCAAAGGAACTCCTCAGACACCCTTTTGTACGAAGAGCCAAGAAGACATCTTACCTCACAGAGTTGATAGAGAGATACGAGCGATGGGCTGTACATCACAAAAGTGACGATGAGGATTCGGATGATGGTCATGACGTAGCACCACGAGCTGCTCCAGTAAACGAAGACTTATGGGACTTTGGAACAGTGCGGCCGGTGGGTGGTAGAGGAGCTGGGCGGCCAGGTCTCAATGCTATGGGCGAATCAGCTACAAATGCAAGGTCTGCAAGATCATCGGAGAGCGAAGACGACTATGCAGAACGACGACGAGAACCATCCCCTACAAAACTGGCTCCAATAAAGACCAAAGACTCTGGTTATGTATCTAGCGCTGACACTGTCAAAGCTTTAAATTCACCAGTCACAAGCCAGCCACGTCAAGCATCACCGCAACGACGACCTGTTCCCAGTATGCAACCTCAATCTCCAGCAAAGATACCTTTACCCCCTTCACCAGAAAAGTTCCGAGCACAGGCACCGGAAACCCCAAGAGCGAACCAAAGGCCCTTTCAAACTCCTCAGATAAATGACTCTCCTGATTATGATCGTTCTCTTCAAGAACAACTGCAGCGAGATATGGGCTTTATAACTCTTGATTCTAGCCCCCCACAAGCCACAACAGCAGTTCAATCATCAGCACAACTCGCAACAGCTGAGGCTGCTCCACCACGACCAACAACACAACAACCATTACCGAAGCTCGGCCCTATGAAGCTACCAGAGATTCCGCCTTTTCGTGGACAGCAACCTCTTCAAAGAGTGACCAATCAGCCCATTCCTGCGCCTCCCAAACAGCTACCACCCCCGACTATGCAATCAGCAGCATCACAAAACTTTAACCCCAGGCACCTGTCCCAGCAGCCATTACCAGCCTTACCGTCAAAGTTACTGCGCCAACCATCACGCGAAAGCGTATCATCGGAGTCATCAAGGACATCATTTCAATCGATGCCTGACCGTGCTCCAACCAGCCCAGATGGACAATTGGATGCTCTAAATGATGTGATCTTCCCCGCGCTAGAAGAGGCATTAAAGCGTCGACAGTTTCGCTTGCAACAAGCTTTCCACAGCACAGGAGCAACTCCAAAGCAACAGAGAGCCCAGGCTGCTCACCAGAAATTGACTAAACTTGTCTTCAAACTGGCACATGTCTGCAAAGAGATTGACCATTGGGATAAGCAAGAACCAGTAGGAATGGGCAAAGATGTAGACGTATTTTTGGAGGGCTTGCTGGAGGAGATCCTTGTCAGAGTCGAGCCAGCTGATGAAGAGGAGTACCAATGAATGATTGCAGGTCGGAAAATTCGTATTGGGCAAGAATGGATATGAGTTTATGAGGAATGGATCAAGATATTTGTGCTGGTGTTCGAGGCGTGCTTGGCATGGCATTGATGTCTTCAATTTGCACGACGGACTCCAGTGATTTGAGGATTCTGGAGCGACGTAAAATACCCTAGATACAAAAACTGTAAGAGGCAAAAGTGTTGTCGCTCGCCATAACCTTTCAAACTGCGATCGTGATTTGATCATTCTTCCTTTCCATCTTGAAGAGTGCAAGCTCTTTTTGGGCCCTAAATACCCGAAGCCAATCTAGTGAACCTTACTTCTCACTATTATACAGCACAAAATACTTAAGTCTATCAAGAACGACGTATTTATCAATGAATAGAACAGGCGTAGAGACTTGTAGCTACAGAACTTCTGTTTAGAAAGGTAGGCATGAAGTACTTAGCTAATATTCTCGTCCACTACGCAATTTGAATAGACATAGTACTAAGAAAACCAAATGTGTTGCTACGAGCTACGAGTGTAGTTCATAAACTACATAATATAAGTTGTTCTACTTGTCTATTTTCTTAGGATCGAATACACATTCCTTGTCTTTTTTATATTATAGCTAGCACCCTTGAATCTGCGTAATAAGCCAAACTAAAATTGAAATATTAGTTGTAATAAAAAAACATTACTGTACTTACCTAAGCGACCATCGTGACTAGGCAATTAACTCTATAAAATAAATGTTTTTCGCTGTGGTTATATTATGAAGGAGTAGAATACTTTTACTTTATCAGCTAAAGTTGTGTATTCTATTTCCTCCTTTGTTTTTGGTTCCATATCTATATGGATGGATTCACTCCTTTTAGAGGAGTTGTTAGTTCAAAAGTGGTGATTTATTATTCTGCTACATGTAAAAGCTTTAATTTGGATGTTTAAATTAAGTAAGTTAGTTATTCAAGTGAACTGAAGTTACTTAATTCAGATAAATAATACTATGAGAGATGGAAAACTAGATAACTGGCTATGATCTACATTCGACTAAACGGAAAGTCTTCTGGTTTAAAGAAAAATATCACTCTAAGGCACAACACTTCTGGCATTGAAATTGTAGTCAAAGGAACTATGAGCTTGTGGAAGAGTTTCAAAAGGATAAGGAAAATTTTAGTTATGAGGAGAGAACTTTGGAGGTTTCGGAATTGTTAGTAAGGTGGGTAGTGTCTAAACTGTTGATAATAGGTGTTGAGACATAAAAATACATGTTCAAGTTCTCAATAGTACCTAAGTTAAGAAAGGTAGGTCTTTGATGTTAATGGAGAGAAATGGCCGATCTCTTGGAGGAATTGTTCCTAAGAAAGACGAGAGATAGTTTCCTACTAGGTGTATTAGGGCTAGAAATGAATTATCAAGGTATCTATCTATGCGAATTTCAAAGGCTCAGATTCTAGGTGAATATGTTGTATGGAATACCTTAGCTTGCTCTACTACCACATCTCATATCATTACAAGCTACACTCAATTGCCTGTTTTGATACTTGCAGACTTTGAAGTTGTTCTTGGCTGTTTTACAACACAACGACTTCTCCACCAGACGCAGCGACAACTCAAACCAGTTATCACTACTCTACATCAAGATAATTTACTAATACTGGCGACCAGTTTTCATTCACCTATTGGGGAGATTACAACTCAGCTTGTCACTATCTTCATGCATCAGTTTCAACACATATCATCCTTCATACAACATCCGCTTGATCCGCAGCCAATCTTATTCACCTGTTAAGATGTTGGCACGTGGACGAGATCTCAAGCTTGAAGAAATCCTCGATGAAGATCTCCGGAACAAAGTAGACCTTCTCAGCCAAGCATTCCCCTTCACTACAATCCGAGCAGTCCGAGACCACCTAATGGCTTGTGACGGTAACATCGAAGATGCTGGTATCGTCCTTATGGGGGAGCAGCCAGGACCAAGCATCAAAAGCGACAGAGAACTCAAACCCAAAATCAAAGTTGAGAATGAGAATAGTCTGTTCTCTTATTCCAAGCAGCTACTCGCCAAGGGAGACGACCGAACCAGCACACAAGTAAAAGATGAAGTGGAGGACGATGATGAGAATCCACTTTTTGTGTCCCAACGACCTTCTTTACTAGTTTCTTATGCTCGACCAATCCTTGGGGCTATGCAGCCAACTTCACGATCTCTCACTGCAAGTCCTCTCATCCCTAGTGTCCGTATCAGTACTCGAACTCCTCGTCCTCGATCTATGTCAAGTCTGATACCCCGAGAAGCTACCAACATAAAAGCTGCAGAGAACGATGATAGTGATTTCATCCCTTTTGATGACGACGTCGAAGACGGCAATGAAGGCGGCGATGAAGACGAAGACAACAAATACCTTGCTCAGCAACACGAAGCCAACCTTCGCGCTTCCTCAAATGATACGAAAGGAGAAGAACTCTTGACATCCATCACCGACGAGAGCTTAAGAGAGAAGGTAGAACAACTTCGCGATATGCTACCTGGAGCAAGCGTTCGCATGTGTCTTGAATCGATTCGACGAAATGGTGGAAGACTTACCGACGCTTTCTTGAATGCTGATGCAGAAGGAATATTGAAAGGTGGAGATCCAGATCATCTTCTCAGAAGATCACTGAAGAGAGGAGCGGAGACAGAGAAAGTACGTATATCTTTTCTCTCTTTCCATCTTATTCGTTGGTACTTTTGAAGTTATCACAGGATTCATCAGAAACATGGCACTGTGAGAGCAGACCTAATGGAATATAGGACCTCCAACGTGCTGCTAAGAAAGCTCGAACAGATGATGAGAAAGCTGCAGGCAAGTTGATATCAGCTCGTGCTTGGGTCGACAAGTACTTCCAAAAGGACGACGAATGTGTCCATGTCATCTTGCAAAACGGCACTCGTTGGATCCCCAGGCAAATCCTCAGCTCAGACTCTAAATATCTTCAAAGCCTTATCGATGTCCCACAGAATGCAAACGCCGGGCCCCAACTCCAGCTGAATGACGTTTCACAGAATGCATTCGACCTCCTGCTACAATGGCTGTTATGGTACGTATTTCGATATTTTGCCTAGTCCTTTGTGGTGAATAAACTAACGTAGAATATTCATCTTATAGCAAAAACATAACTCCAGTACCAAGGGACGCAGTGATCAAGTCAGCTGAGATCGACCAATATCTTGACTTCGTGGTCCTCGCCGACAGATGCTCGATTACAGGACCAGCACTTCTAGTCGAAGAAAGACTGAAGGACATACTCAAGAAACACCGAAACGCGCTCGAGGGAAGTCACATTAGAAAGGCGTATACATTACCAAGTGACCACCCAGTCCGAGCATTATTTCTGAAAGCAGCAGTTAGGCCATTTCTCGAGCATAGGAACAACGGAACCGAGGATGATGAGGACATGTACGAGAGTGAAGATGCCGAGAGTCGCAGAGTAGCTTTTGGAACTTCCAAGTTTGCGTTCAAGAAAGAACGTGAGGCTATTCCTGAGTTTAAGTCGGAGCTCTTTGATCTCGTTAGTGCTGTCACGGCTAATCGGGAATACGAGTTTAAGGGACGGAGAGGAAAGAAACAGCAGAAGACTACGTATTTCATGGATCCGTTGACTGATGATCGCTTTACTTACTAAAGTACTTGCTGCAGTCGATGGGGTTTCAAGGTGTTTAAACTCTGGGTTCTGGTGATGGGTGTGAGGTTTCGAGAGGAGACTTGCTTTTATTTTAATTATCTACATTCTTCTTGGCATTTGGGAGCGTGGGAACTAGCAACAACATACATATTCATGGCTTGATAGATAGCAGAGGATTTTTTTAGTAGGCAATGGATTACAGCGACAAATACACATTTGTTTTCAAACAATTGACCACTCTCCGTAAGAATTGTTGTCAGTAGTGCTGTCCTTATTCGTCAGCTACTAAGCTAGTCTGTCCAGAAACAAGTTACTGTAGCTCAGGAACTGAAACTCGTAAACGTTCATCATTTACCAAGACGTTCTAGAATCTTTGTTTCTCGATTTAGAAAGGAAATGCAAGGTATCTAGTTTAGCAACCGTCTTCTTATTCCGTAACTAGCTTAATTTAGAAGATAGAATGTAATTGGTTTTCATAAAAGCAGCTGCTCTTAGTTATAAAGTGACTACCTTTTGAGCTGCATGGCTATTTATCGAATTGCGGGTATTGCCAATTCTAGGGAACGGATTCTTGGTCCTTAAAGTCCCCAGCCTTTAGGCCTTGAAACCCATGGAAATCAAAGCAAACATGATAGGCATCAAAACTTGGTTTCTGAATATACACGAAAACTGAAGCCACTTATGATTGCTTCGGTTTTGGACTTCCCGAAAAGCCAGCAGGCATGGCTTTACCCTCGAGGCGCAAGCTACCACTTTTGGAAAATTCTCAAGAACCCAATGAAGAAACCCGGTCTTTGAACAAATAAACATTATTTGTTTCGCTCTTGTGCTAGGACGTGTGGGCCCTGAAACTGTTGTTTTGCAACGTGACTTTACATCAACAGGCGCCAAGCACCCAAAATAAGAGCGGCAGTACCAGTGCAGACTCCCATTAGCCACTGCAAAGTCTGGAACTTGACAGCCTCCAATTTCTCCCTGAGTCCAGCAACTTCTTGCTCAATCTTAGTCTCCGTCTCCTTAATTTTCAGCTCCTGCACATTTGCCTCCTCCCTTATCCTACCCTTCTCAAGATTCAGATCTAATCTTACTGAGCCCTGCGTTCTGCTAATTTCGTCCTTTAATTTGCTGTTTAATTTTGCTAGGTCGTTGGTGAGCCTCTCGTGTGAGGCCCGAGTCGTGGATGACTCTGTCGAGTCGGCAGAAAGCAATTCAGAGCGCAGCTTCTGAAAGTCAACCTTTCGCTCGTACGTGGCCTTTGCTTGGTCTTCTCGGAGCACCATTGTGCGAGTAAGGTTTTGGATGCTACAAGAGCTTAGCAAGGTGGGTTTCTAGGGAGTATCACAAACGGACCTCTCTTCAATGACATCGCTCAACACTTTCATCATTGCGACAGCTTGAGCCTCTGTAAACCCCTCTTCCTGTAGCCTCTGGACAAATTTAAGTGTATCGAAATGATGATCGCGGGCACGTCGTGCCGTAGCATGGAAAGCTCGGTGATGCGCCGGGTTCTGCAGGATGCTCCTGGTTGATCGGGGAGAGCCAGCATGCTTATTTATATGGATTAGAGCATTCTTGGCGAAAGGTCGACGTGAGGAACTCGTGGGTTTTCCATGGCTAGAAGATACGGTGCTTAAAGCTCGAATAGCATTTTGATGCGCGGGGCTTTGCCAGCTCAGGCGGGGCAGTAGAAATCGAGGGAGAGCCTGTGAGGCATGAAGTCCAGCATTTGCCATGGCTGAGAAGCTGTCGCAAAAAGCAGAAGGACAATTGAAGAGAGTTTCTCGAATTCCGATTTGTGTGTTGGTGAAGCTTGAGATTTGTTGAATTTCCGACAGCGGAGAGGTTCAGGTTCACGGGGCGTGAGGTGGGTTTGAGGCTCTTGAATCTTTCGCTAATCTGATTGGCTAGGGTCATGGAACCTTGGAAAGAGTCACAACCCACGAATTTTCAAGATCGCATTGGGAATTCTTTGGAGAGCTTGAAATCCCCATACAGCTTCTCATCTCACATACATTCACATTTAATGAACATTATTGGGACTAGGCCTTCTTGAAACTGCCTAAAAAAATTCCCATCAAGTCCACACCCAAAGCCCTAACTAAAAGATTCACAAACCTCAATATCGACCCCGCCGAGCCCTCCACGCGATATCACCACAAATACCAAATTCAAACCACCCAACATGGCGGCGAACGGCGATAGATACGGAAATGATTTGTCCTCTGACTCGGAGTCTGAGCCAGGATCTCCTAACTTGCAGGCGCAGAACGATGCAGACGACGTTGAAGAGATTGATGAGAAGCCAATAAAATCGTCACTGAAGAAGGATACGCGCAAAGAGGCGGTACCAGCGATTATAAGACCAACTCTCCCACCACAAACCGAGCCAAAAGACTTAGACGTCAAGACACTCAGCCCCCTTACACCCGAGATTATTGCCCGACAAGCAACTATCAACATTGGTACGATCGGACACGTCGCACATGGAAAGAGTACAGTGGTGAAGGCAATTTCAGGTGTGCAGACAGTTCGGTTCAAGAACGAGTTGGAGCGTAATATCACAATCAAGCTTGGTTATGCCAACGCAAAGATTTACAAGTGCGACAATGAGGAATGCCCGCGGCCAACCTGCTTCAGGAGTTACAAGAGTGATAAAGAAGTTGATCCACCATGTGAACGGGAGGGATGCTCTGGTACATATCGACTGTTTAGACATGTCTCGTAAGATTATATGGTGCCTTTGATTCTTGGAGAAATGCTGACATGTATGCTAGCTTCGTTGATTGCCCTGGTCACGACATTCTCATGAGTACTATGTTGTCTGGAGCCGCAGTCATGGACGCTGCACTGCTTCTCATCGCTGGTAACGAAACCTGCCCCCAACCACAGACATCTGAGCATCTTGCAGCTATCGAAATTATGAAGCTCGACAAAATCATCATCCTACAAAACAAGGTTGATCTGATGAGGGAAGAAGGTGCCAACCAGCATTACCAGTCAATCTTGAAGTTCATCCGAGGAACTGTTGCAGGAGGAGCTCCAATTATTCCAATTTCGGCTCAATTGAAGTTCAACATTGATGCCATCAATGAGGCTATTGTTTCTACTATTCCCGTCCCCCTCAGAGACTTCAGCATGGATCCACAGATGATCGTTATTCGATCCTTCGATGTCAACAAGCCTGGTGCGGAAATTGAAGACTTGAAGGGTGGTGTTGCTGGTGGAAGTATTCTCCACGGTGTCATCAAGTTGGGCGACGAAATTGAGATCCGACCAGGTATCGTCACAAGAGATGAGAAGGGTGGTGTCAAGTGCATACCAATTTTCAGCAGAATTGTTACCTTGAACTCTGAGAACAATGAGCTGAAGTACGCCGTACCTGGTGGACTGATCGGTGTCGGTACAAGAATTGACCCCACACTCTGCCGAGCTGATCGCCTGGTTGGTTTCGTTCTTGGATTGAAGGGCCGCCTGCCAGATATCTATATTGAGATCGAAGTCAACTACTACCTCCTCCGTCGTCTGTTAGGTGTTAAGACTGCCGACGGAAAACAAGCCAAGGTCGCTAAGCTTTCTAAGAACGAAGTACTCATGGTAAATATTGGTTCCACGGCTACGGGTGCCAAGGTTGTGGCTGTCAAGCAGGATGCTGCGAAATTGGTCTTGACAAGTCCAGCCTGCACCAATGTGGGAGAGAAGGTGGCTTTGAGCCGTCGTATTGAGAAGCATTGGCGATTGATTGGATGGGCTACGTGAGTTCCTCCTTTATTTCTCTTCAAAGACTGGCACCCTATAAAAGGGAATTCTCTTCAATCCTGATAGGTCTGAGTGTCATGGGATACGAGTGTCAACTTGAAGTTCGCGAAAAATTTCCATTGAAACGACATGCTGACAATCATATTTAGTATCGCTGCCGGTGTCACGCTTGAGCCAAGCACTTCCTAAGCTTTGACATAGATGGTGCTTGATTTTGTTAAGACTTGGCATGGCGATGTTGAAGATCGCTTGGTAGTTACCCTTATGCATACTCTGGGAGTCGATAGATTGGGCAAAATTAGCTTGATAGGTAACGGGGAGGGGTTTGTTTGTAAAGACCACCTGTATGTCCAGGTTTGATCGCTAGACTCTACCAAAATGATTGACTGCATTTCAAAAGGTATGCAGCGCTGCTCTTGTGATCTTCTAGCGACGTACCAGCTACGAAGGTATGGCTACGCGTTGTTGTGCAACCTGGCGGTTCACCAGTTCCACGGGACCGTTGCATGTCAGATACAAAGTGCAATATGTACCTGGTCGACTCCTGTAGGCTGAGGTCAGCGCCTTGAATGTGGGCTTCAGTACCTGTAAGTTGGTCCTATGTTCATGTACGCTGCTGCAGGTTAAATTTAAAAACACATGGCACGTGGGTTCTGGCAGAACTTTAATAAGTACTGTCTGTACCTAAGAGGCGCATGCGATTTCTTTGTTTGTGTAAGTCCGTCGATTTGGATAAGTCCGTTGCGTCGTCCGTAGGTTCGGTAAGTCCGTTGATTTGGATAAGGCCGTGGTTGTTGGGGAGAACTCAATGGACCACTCGTAAATGCAAGTGGTCGTCGCGTAGGAGCATAATTGAATAAGCCATGTACATACCATACCTTACTCTTTCTTCTTCTTCTTTCTGGACACATATCATGACCTGGGCTGAAGATTGTACAGTAGCATATTCTGGGTAGATGATGGTGTCTCTATCTCTCATGCTTCCCGTTGCTCGGCGGAACATACAGACTAGAAGTCTCCTTTTTCTCCAGTCGGCCTGACGCAAAAGTGAAGAATGATACCTCATCATTTAGCTGCCTGATGCGAGGCTGGCCCTATCGTGTTCGTTTGCAATTAAAAAGGGCGTAGTGCGGCGTGGCCATGGATCCTGGATTGGTTGAACGGAGAATTGTGGAGCTCCGAAGTCCAGGAGGTGGTGTCAAAAAGGCACAACATTCCACCGCCTATGACACTTGGATTTGGGAAGAAACATGGAATGTGTGACCAAAACATTGAAAATGTGCCCGTCTATGCCCGTAGCTGGATGGGCTACCTTCTTCTTCTTTCGTATTGTATCTGTTGGGGGAGAAGAAAGAGAAAAAAAAAAACAAGAAGATGAAAATAATAAACTTCAATACAAGCCTTCCAGAGAGGAGTGCTTGATTACTTACTTACAGGATTCTTACTTTATTGACTATTTTATTCTCCGCATCTCCAACATCTGTATCTGTCTCTTATTTTGAGTTGATGTACCCGTTCTCACCTTCCCTGCGAACTCCCAGGGTTTCTCAGGGTTATCACCTATCAGGCTGCTGTAAGTGCTCGCTACGGGGCCACTACTGACTCCAAGTCGTGCGCGTCCACTTATCCACCCCTGACTCAAGAACAGATGCAGCCAATCTAAGCCCCCAGTGGTGATCTCCCATCTCAGAACAGGTCGGCAAGGATCTTCTCCGTGTCTTCGGTCGAACATTCGAGCCTTGACCAAGAGGACCTGGTGGATAAAAAGTACAATAGCCTTTTTCTCCCCCCCCCCCAAATCTTTCATAAGACAGCCTGTCAAAATAAACACAACTTTTCGATCGCTCATCGAATAGTTCCTCGGCGACAACGACCATGACGGACTCGAAAGTACTCCCAGACTCTGCCTCGGATACCACGAATACACTTAAGGGTTCGGCACCAAGTATGAACGAAAAGGAAACTCCTGCGGCCGTAGAGCCAGCGAATCGCGAACTCTCGACCTCGCAATCCCACGAGAAGGCAGATATCCACAGAATTGAGACGCACAAATCCGCAAAGGAAACTGCTGCCGAGGAGATGCAAAAGATTATGACTAGTGGCGAGGGTGTTGAATATCCCACGGGATTGAAATTGGGCTTGATTTCTACGGCTTTGTGTCTATCAGGTCAGTGACGCAGCCTCCTCTTAAGCATGTTAAGACATGTCAACATGTCCTGACAGATATTGCGCTCAACTTGGCTTGCTACCTCTTAAGTCACTCGACTTAAGGAACTGCTCTATTTTCTAGAAGAAGCAATGCTAATATTAAAATCTTAGTGTTTCTAATGGCACTCGATAATACCATCATTGCGACCGCTATCCCTAAGATAACAGATCAGTTCCATAGTTTGCCAGACGTTGGGTGGTATGGCTCTGGTAAGTACAGCACACGTCGCAGAGGTACTTGGGTCACCATATTCTAACACATGTCTAGCCTATCTATTAACCACGGCAAGCTTCCAACTATTGTTTGGCAAATTCTACACGTTCTTTTCAATCAAATGGGTCTACCTGGCAGCTATTGCCGTCTTTGAGCTGGGAAGGTGCGCATCGATCGCTTATGGTCATCATATACCCGAGTAGTCCAAGAGGCAATGCTAACAAATCTTATCAATTAGTCTAATCTGTGGAGCAGCCCCGAATTCGACTGCTCTGATTATTGGACGTGCGGTTGCTGGAGTTGGTTCCGCAGGTAGATCTATCCGATGTTTGTTTGTTTTCTTCAAGGGCTGACCACCAAACAGGAATTTTTTCTGGCGCACTAATCATCGTCGCCTATTCTGTCCCGCTCGCCAAACGACCGATGTAAGTGACACTTTTTGAATTCATCGACCATTTCTCCTGTGCCCTACTTGAATTACATTCGAACTTTGTAGAAAAAGAAACTGACTTTGATTTTCCGACTATAGGTACACTGGATTTATTGGAGCTATGGTTCGTATTCGGATTCATATTCTTGTTGCCTGACTATCAAGGGCTTGTACAGAGCTCAGCTTCGAGACGTACTAGCTATTCCTGCCTTACTTACTTCGAGCATCAATATTTCTAGGGTTTACGTTAATGCTAACGTCTTAAACAGTATGGAATTGCTTCCGTCGCTGGGCCACTTCTAGGAGGTGTCTTCACGGACAAAGCCACATGGCGCTGGTGCTTCTTCATCAATCTGCCGATTGGTGCCATTGCAATGCTCTTTATCATATTCTTCTTCAAGGCTCCAGAGCGTACGTCTTTAAATTCTTTCTCGGAACTATCTGTTTCTGCTTCTGTCTAATTTCTTAACTATGCCGAGCTATTTACAAAAGGTAGACTAACCCTAAGCTTTTGGTTGTAGGTGCCGCTGTTGCATCCCTTGGTTGGAAAGAGCGAATTAAGGAGTTCGACCTATATGGCACCGCAGTCTTTATGCCTGCTATCATTTGCCTCCTACTAGCCCTACAATGGGGTGGTTCCAAATACGAGTGGGGTTCTTGGCGAATTATCCTACTCTTCGTCCTTTTTGGGGTCTTGATCGCTGTGTTCGTGGCAATACAATTTATGAAACAAGACAGCGCAACGATTCCTCCAAGAATTCTGAAGAAACGCAGCATGTGGGCCGCCTCTTGGTTCTCATTCACACTTGGTACAAAGAATTCAATTCCATTCCGTGTTTGTTTTTAAGGGAAACTGACATCTTGTAGGAGCGTTCTTTCTTTTGCTGATTTATTACCTTCCTGTAAGTATACCTGTGCTGCCGTCTCTGGTCTTTTTAGGAAGTTATGCTGACTCTTATGTACAGATTTGGTTCCAAGCCGTCAAAGGAGCTTCCGCTGTCAAATCTGGTATCATGAATCTTCCTATGGTACGCTTGAAAACGTAAAGCATATTGAAAAAGAATTCATACTAATTGACTTAGGTTCTCACTCTTGTACTTACAAGTATATTGTCTGGCATTGGTGTCACTCTTATTGGGTATTATGCGCCTCTTATGATCGCAAGTAGTATTTTAACTGCTATCGGTGTCGGACTCATGAGCACGTTCAAACCAGATTCCAATCACGCACTTTGGATCGGATATCAAGCGATTGCTGGTATTGGTATCGGCCTCGGGATGCAGCAGCCGTTGATTGCCGTGCAGACAGTTCTTGATATCAGTGAAGTACCCATAGGTACCTCTGTTATAATCTTCCTTCAGACCCTAGGTAAGCAACATATTTCTCAAAGAAACTTGAGTTACTACGACTCCATGAGCAAGTCTCATAATTTTTGCTTGTTTTTGAAGGAACATATCGCTAATTTTTTAGGTGGTGCTCTTTTTGTGAGCATTGGGCAAAATGTCTTTACGAACAAGTTAATGGAGGGATTGAGGCATTATGTGCCCAATCTTAACCCAGCTATTGTGCTAGCCACTGGTGCAACGAGCATTCAGCAAACAATTGAAAAACAGTACCTCGCTGGTGTCACGCTCGCATACAACAATGCTCTTACACAAGCTTTCTTGGTTGCTGCCTGTATGGCAGCGTTGACCATTATTGGAAGTGCTGCTATCGAATGGAAGAGCGTGAAAGGAAAGAAGATCGAGATGGGTGCTGCGTAGTCGCCCGATGTTGATTTACTCTTACTACACAAGTTTCTTGCATTGGTTCATCAGCGCGGCGTTCAGGAGGAGATTCATGATTGACATTAATTGCTACTGGTCGGTAGCTGTTGGAGGGCTTTCTCAACAACATTCACACACTTTTCCTTATAATAGTAGATGTTTTCCCATAAGATGCTACATTCGTGTAGCTATGGGTGTATAAGTAGCATAGTTTTAGAGGTACACACCACTTACGTAGAGTAGTCTGCCATATGAGTAGACAAAAATAATAAAGAGATTCCAACTCTTATGAATTATGTATACCCCTCGCATGAGACTACCTCAGCTGAGGAAGTATGAAGTAGAAGAGCAAGCTATTCTGCAACCATCCGCGCCTCCTGTAACTTACCTACGCCTTTTCTTGTGGCGGAACTCTCTTAACAGGGTTAGAAAGTCTTTTAGCGTGAATAATTATTTACATTGTCCAAGCTGCTGAATTCGACTCCTGTGTGTAATGAGTGTAGAGTAGACGAAGAAGTAAAGTAGGTACCTAGATGAAAATATGGCGAAACATAAAACCACATGTGGCCCCTATTCAGCTGGGACGAAAAGGGTTTAGCGCTATGCGTTTTCTTGGCGTCGCGATGTTGATGGCCTTACCCAAAGTTAGGTGCGAAGAAGACAGCAAACAAACCCCATAATCCCATTTCCTCCGCAAATTCCCCCCAACGTCTACCATCAAGCTAATAGCTTCCCTCAATTTTCTACCCGGGAGTTATTGGGATCGATTCTCTTTTTTACCGCATTTCGTGTTATCTGGCGTTTATTAAAGCTGATTACGGTTCTGGGAGAAAGCGCCGCAGCGCGAACCAAACAAGATGGCTCCTCTGTAAGAACCTCTAGCAGACGTCGCACCTCCTTTTGCTGACCATTTGCTGTATAGGCCCATCAAATTTACGGAGTTGCTTCAGTTGACCAACGCCGGTGTTGAGGTAGGCTACTCCCCAGGACCGCAGCTGGTTGAGCTCATCCTGCCAGCCAGGCACCCGTATTTGGGCAGCTTACTGACATCTTTTCTACAGCCAGCATCAATTGGATTTAACTCATGTGTAAGTGTTCTGCCAACTGCACATTTACCCTTCAGTGCGTTGCTGACTACGACTCTAGACACTCGAATCCGATTCTTTCATTTGCGTGCGCGAAACAAAACCTGGAGCTACATCACCGGAGGTTGTAATCATCGATTTAAAGAACAACAACAATGTCGTCCGACGCCCTATCAAAGCTGACAGTGCTATTATGCACTGGAACAAGCAAGTCATTGCTCTCAAGGCACAATCGCGGACCCTACAAATCTTCGATCTGGGACAAAAGTCGAAGTTGAAGTCGGCTACCATGAATGAGGATGTTGTATTCTGGAAGTGGTTCAGCGAGACAAGCTTGGGTTTAGTTACAGACACAACAGTTTACCACTGGGATGTATTTGATCCATCTCAAGCTGCGCCCGTAGAGGTTTTTAAGAGAAATCCAAATCTTCAGGTACTGAAGCCAGTTTTCAAGTGTGTGTGGGAGCTATTCTAACAGATATAGGGATGCCAAATCATCAATTACCGAGTCAGTGACGATTCGAAATGGATGGTGGTTGTTGGAATTTCGCAGCAGCAAGGTCGAGTTGTTGGTGCTATGCAGCTATATTCCAGAGATCGGGGTATCAGTCAAGCAATAGAAGGGCATGCGGCTGCTTTTGGAACATTACGACTAGAAGCAGCACCAGCAGATACGAAAGTCTTCACATTCGCAGTCCGAACTGCTACAGGCGCAAAGCTACATATCGTCGAGGTCGATCACCAGGCTTCGAATCCAGCTTTCGCAAAGAAGGCTGTAGATGTGTGTACTTTCCTGCAGAGGCTGTAAATGACTTTCCAGTCGCTATGCAGGTCTCCCAGAAGTACAGCGTGATTTACCTGGTCACAAAGTACGGCTTTATCCACCTTTACGATCTCGAAACCGGTACCTGCATTTTCATGAACCGCATTTCGAGCGAAACCATATTTATTACTGCGCAAGACGCCGAATCTGCTGGTCTTGTTGGAGTCAATCGCAAAGGACAAGTGCTGTCTGTTGCTGTTGATGAGACAACCATCATTCCCTACCTTCTACAAAACCCCGCAAACTCTGGTCTTGCAGTCAAGCTTGCGTCGCGAGCAGGATTGCCCGGCGCTGATGACCTTTATGCGAACCAATTTACACAGCTCATGAACTCAGGCAGTTATGCCGAAGCTGCCAAGATTGCTGCGAACTCGCCACGCGGTTTCCTCCGCACTCCACAAACAATCGAGCGTTTCAAGGCAGTCCAACCTCAGCCAGGTCAGTTATCTGTTATCCTTCAGTATTTCGGTATGCTCCTCGACAAGGGAACTCTAAACAAACATGAGACATTGGAGCTCGTCCGGCCAGTCCTTGCTCAAAACCGAAAGCATTTGCTGGAAAAGTGGATGAAGGAGAACAAGCTTGATTGCTCCGAAGAACTTGGTGATGCAGTTAGGCCTCATGATATAAACCTCGCCCTCAGCATTTACTTAAAGGCAAATGTTCCCCAAAAGGTTGTAGCTGCTCTTGCAGAGACTGGACAGTTCGACAAGATCTTGCCATATGCATCGCAGGCTGGGTACCAACCAGACTACGTTCAGCTACTACAACACATTGTTCGCATCAATCCTGAAAAGGGAGCTGAGTTTGCTACCCAGCTCGCTAACAATGAAGGCGGTTCTCTCGTTGATATCGACCGTGTTGTGGATGTCTTCCAGTCCCAAGGTATGGTCCAGCCCGCCACTGCTTTCTTGCTGGATGCCCTGAAGGACAACAAGCCTGAGCAAGGCCATCTTCAGACTCGTCTGCTGCTGAGATGAACTTGGTAAACGCCCCTCAGGTTGCCGATGCTATCCTCGGAAACGAGATGTTCTCTTACTACGACAAAGCACGCATCGCTCAACTATGCGAGCAGCAAGGTCTTGCTCAGCGTGCATTAGAGCACTATGAGGATCCCGAGGCTGTTAAGCGAGTGATAGTCAATATTGTTGCGACCCCCAACTTCAGCCAAGACTGGCTTACAAACTATTTCGGCCGCCTTTCCCTCGAACAATCCCTGGACTGCCTTGATGCTATGTTAAAGACGAATATTCGCCAGAACCTTGCAGCTGTTGTACAAATAGCCACGAAATATTCAGACCTTCTTGGCGCAGTTCGTCTTATCGACCTTTTCGAGAAGTACCGAACAGCTGAAGGGCTTTTCCACTACTTAGGAAGTATCGTAAACCTTAGCGAAGACCCGGATGTGAACTTCAAGTACATCGAAGCTGCTACTAAATTGGGCCAATTCAGCGAAGTAGAGCGAATCTGTCGAGACAGCAGTAAGTTGAAACTTCCTTTCAATAATCCTCAACGCCACGTAAAAGCACATTGATAATGCTCCTGCGGTCGAGGCGACCAATTCGAGCTCCTAGCTCGAGTTATAAGATCCCTATATTTCATGGACTATTTTGATCTTATAGCATTGAACTGCATTTGACTAACTTCAAATTTAGATTTCTACAACCCTGAAAAGGTCAAGAACTTCTTAAAGGAGGCCAAGCTGGCAGAACAACTCCCACTCATCATCGTCTGCGATAGATTCAATTTCATCCATGACTTAGTTCTTTACCTTTACCAAAACCAACAGTTCAAGTCTATCGAGGTCTACGTTCAGCGTGTCAACCCTGCTCGTACACCAGCTGTCGTTGGTGGCTTGCTCGATGTTGACTGTGACGAGTCAATCATCAAGAGCCTTCTTCAGACCGTCAACCCAGCTTCTGTGCCCATCGATGAGCTTGTGAGCGAGGTTGAGTCGCGTAACGTAACCGATTGAAGCTCCTACTTCCATTCCTCGAGGCCACTTTGGCTGCAGGCAACCAGCAACAGGCCGTTTACAATGCACTTGCCAAGATCTATATCGATAGTACGTACCCAATCTCTCGGAAGCAAATTTGCCACTTTCTATTTTTCCCTCTTATTTCGAGTAACTCTCTTGTTTTGAGTAACTCTCTTGTTTTGAGTAACTCTCTTGTTTTGAGTAACTCTCTTGTTTTGAGTAACTCTCTTGTTTTGAGTAACTCTCTTGTTTTGAGTAACTCTGTTTTGAGTAACTCCCGATACTATCTAGAACAAGTCAACTAACTCCCAATTTCCACTCCTAGGCAATAACAATCCGGAGAAGTTCTTAAAAGAAAACGATCAGTACGATACCTTAATCGTCGGTAAGTATTGCGAAAAGCGAGATCCAAATCTTGCGTATATTGCATACTCGAAGGGTCAAAACGACCTCGAACTGGTAAACATCACAAATGAGAATTCTATGTTCAAGGCTCAAGCCAGACATCTTCTCGAGAGAGCCGACAAGGAATTATGGATGTTTGTCCTCAGTCCCAACAATGTTCACCGACGGTCGGTCGTTGATCAGGTCATTTCTACTGCTGTTCCGGAGTCGACAGACCCAGATAAGGTGTCCATTGCAGTGGCCGCGTTCCTAGAGTCCGACATGCCTGGAGAGCTCATTGAACTGCTTGAGAAGATTGTCCTGGAGCCATCGCCTTTCAGTGACAATGAGAACCTACAGAACCTACTTATCTTTACCGCGACCAAAGCTGACAAGAGCCGGGTTATGGACTACATTCATAAGCTGGATGGTTACAATGCACCTGATGTCGCACAGATTTGTATCGATGTCGGCTTGTTTGAGGAAGCCTTCGAGATTTATAAGAAGATCAATGACCACGCAAGCGCCACCAATGTTCTCGTAGAACACATTGTGAGCATTGACCGTGCCCAGGAATATGCTGAACGAGTTGAGCTTCCTGAGGTCTGGAGCCGAGTCGCCAAAGCTCAGTTGGATGGTCTCCGTGTCAGTGATGGTATTGCATCGTATATTCGTGCAGAGGATCCTAGCAATTACAACGAAGTCATCGAGATTGCCACCCACGCTGGAAAGGATGAGGATCTCATTAAGTTTTTGCGAATGGCACGTAAGACACAACGCGAGCCCGCAATCGATACGGCCTTAGCCTTCGCATATGCCCGAACCGACCAACTTGGTGAGCTTGAGGACTTTTTGCGAGGCACGAATGTTGCCGATATTGAACAGTCTGGAGACAAGGCTTATGCTGAAGGCTTCCACCAAGCTGCCAAGATTTTCTTCACAAGCATTTCCAACTGGGCCAAGCTTGCTACCACTCTCGTTCATCTTGAGGATTACCAAGCTGCTGTTGAGTGTGCTCGCAAAGCAAACAATATCAAGGTCTGGAAGCAAGTCAATGCCGCATGCGTTGATAAGAAGGAATTCAGACTTGCTCAGATCTGTGGCTTGAACTTGATCATTGATGCCGAAGAGCTTCAAGGTCTCGTAAAGCAATATGAGCGCAACGGCTACTTTGATGAGTTGATTGCACTCCTTGAGCAGGGACTTGGCCTAGAGCGAGCTCATATGGGGATGTTTACAGAGCTTGGCATTGCGTTGTCAAAATACCACCCTGAGCAGACGATGGAGCACTTGAAGCTTTTCTGGAGCAGAATTAATATCCCAAAGATGATCCGTGCAACCGAGGAAGCTCATCTCTGGCAAGAACTTGTGTTCCTGTACGTCCATTACGATGAGTTCGATAACGCCGCTCTGGCCATGATGGGAGCGTGCTGCTTCGGCATGGGATCCTTCAAGGACATTATCGTCAAGGTGGCCAACTTAGAGATATACTACCGCGCACTCAACTTCTACCTTCAAGAGCAACCATCGCTGTTGACAGACTTACTCCAGGCCCTGACTCCTAGAATCGATGTCAACCGTGTTGTACGAATGTTTGAGAAATCAGACAACATCCCTCTCATCAAACCATTCCTTCTCAATGTTCAATCACAAAACAAGAAGATTGTCAATAATGCCATCAAGAAGATGATTGATCAATGATTGATCAATGATCTGATTGAGGAAGAGGATTACAAGACGTTGCGCGACTCTCGTCGAGAATTACGATAATTATGATCCAGTGGAACTTGCCCAGCGATTGGAGGGTCACGACCTGGTATTCTTCCGTCAAATTGCTTGCTAACATCTACCGCAAGAATAAGCGCTGGGAGAAATCAAATTCAAAGCAAGACAAGTTGTTCTCAAGGATGCTATTGAGACGGCGGCCATCTCCGGCAAGTCTGATGTTGTTGAGGAATTGCTCCGATATACGTAAGTTGATCCCATTGCTCCATGTTTTCCGTGACGAATACCGGCTAAATATATCGCAGTTCGTTCGTCGATATCGGCAGCCGAGAGTGCTATGTGGGCATGCTCTACGCTTGTTACGAATTGATTCCCCTTCATGTTGTTATGGAGATTTCATGGCGTCACGGTCTTACCGACTTCACAATGCCTTTCATGATCAACTACTTGGCTCAACAAAGCTCAGCCATTGAGACTTTGAAGAAGGATAACGAGGAGCGCAAGCTTCGGGAGAAGTCACAGGAGAAGGAGGAGAACAACACTCCTATCCTTGGAGGTGGTCGTCTCATGATAACGGCTGGCCCTCAAGGTGGACGTCAGTCTCCAGCTGCCTTTGGCCAGACGAACGGCTTTGCTCCTCAAGCAACCGGTTACGGTGGCTTCTAGGGGTTTGCAGATGATAACGGATATATACATAATTATGCGGCATCTGCGATGTACTTTTTCTGATTTCACAGCGGAGGGTACAAAGGGTTTTCGTATGATATCTTGCCATCACGACGTGTGTAGTTTTATGCCTCATGGAATTGGGTGGATGTGTATGGGTGTGTGCTTTGGGACCACCGACGTGAAGCCGTGTATAATTGAAAGGGGCGTCGTGCTTTTACAGCTTTTACTAGACGTTCAGATGTACTCTAGAAAAGGCACCTTCTACTTTAAGTACTGGATACATATGTGAATGTGAATGTGAAGTTGAGATGATGAAGCTGCATCCGTTGAGACGCTTGGCTGCATCGTAGAGTTCTTGACTTGCTTTAGCGCAGTGGAACGCTTTCCTTGGGGCTTTCTTGGAAGACGCGGCGGTGAAACAGCGAGAGTCAAAGAAACCTTGAGCATCCATTGTTTACATCTTGGTGCAGGCAAATATAGAATGGAAGAGTGGTAAGACGCTGATGGGTCACAATTTCAGGTTTACGACGACGGACGTCCTGTACGCACTATGGTGGTTGGGGGAGCTGAGCTGATGGCTGGCGCACAGGCTAGATCGAGCCTAGATTGCCCAGATGGGGAAGAAGCGGCTATGTTCGGCATTATTATTTATACCGTACCTGAATTTGATCAAGTCCGAGAAGTATCTCGGCATTCTTTGCTGCGACGATGCGAATCGTGCGAAAGCCGTTGTCGGCGAAGCTTCAAGCCACGCACGCCGCCTGGAGGAGCCCGTAGAGAGACACATGAATCGCAGATTTTTTGATTTTTTTTTGATTTTTTTTTGATTTTTTTTACACCGTATGTACGTAGAGAGGGAGGAAAGTGGTGGGTGTGGGTGGTGGTCGCTTACGGGAGAGACTCATGATGATCACGCTCGCGGAAGAATTTCCAAGAGTCCCTCATCCTTCTCTCAAAGTGTGCACGTACAGTACGCGGAATCTACTTTCTAAACATGCCAAGGTTCGAGGGAGTTGCCCACTTCCCTGGGCAGTCTGTCATTTCTTGTCATTGTACGAAAGAGAGGCTTGTCAGCTTGCTTCCCTTGTCCTCGAAACGGTGGTCACTCGGCTGTACTCGAGAGCTCTCTGAAGCTGTCCCAAAAGAGCTGTCTTTAAAAGGGCAGCATGTGTCCCCACGTCCCACGTCTTCTTGTGTCATTCGCCTTTCTTCCCTCGATCCAATCAATCAATCAATTCCTGCTGTGACCGTCTGCTTCCTTCTGTCCTACAACAGGGCGCCATCTGCACGGGAAAACCTGCGACCTTCCTCCTTCTTTCTACCATAATTCTTGCGTCGTCGTATCGAGGAAAGAGCAAATCGCCCAAAGATTTCCATAATCGGTGACATCAATTTTTTGGGGGGTGGGGAGACAAATTGACAGAGTCACAGCTCCCCTATCCGTAGCTTCTGATTGGTTTCCCACCGGCACTTGCACTTGCAGCAGCTTAGACGAGTCCAGCAACCCAGCAACCCCTCCATCCGTCCCGCGGCAGGAGCTACCTACTACCTACAGAAGGCATATTCCATCCATCTTGCTCAAAAGTGTGCTAGCTGCCCTCCTCTTCCATCCTCTCCTCTCCTTTCCTCTCCCCCATCACCCTTCACACTCCTCACTTCAACTTCCTTACATCTTTTTATCTCAGTATACAATTCCACCTAGACTTTTGCAGTCCCTACATCCCCCCCCCCCCCCCCCCCCCCAAAAAAAAAGAAATTACATCTTTACCGCCATCATATTCCCCTCGTCCGGTCCGACCGACCTCTTTCTTGTGAGCGCCGTCTCATCAATTGAAGCTCGTGGAGCTCCAATTCCCACACCGCACACTTCCCCCCCGACGATCGCAATCATGTCTCAATCCCACGAAGAACATGGCCCCAACGGCGTCTACAGTGAGGTCTTCGAGGAGGGCAGCGACATCAAGCAGGCACAGACGGTGCATCGCATTCGGGCCAATTCCAGCATCATGCAGCTGAAGAAGATTCTCGGTGAGTGTGCCCAAGGCGCATGTTGAGTTACTGCCATCCAAGCGAGGGCAAAGGCTAATCGTGTTGGGTAATGCACAGTTGCCAATCGAGGAGAAATCCGTAAGTCTCAACCATCCTATTTCTTTTTTGGGGTCCATTTCACTAACGCATTGTAGCCATCCGTGTATGTACTCAATGCTTCTTTCCACATTTTTCTGTGAACGTGAACCTTGCTTACCCATGTGCGCCTCGAACAGATTTTTCGTACAGTGAGTCACTCTCCACCATCACCCCATACCGCACTGGAGCACGTACGCAATACTAACTTGATGCTTGCAGGCACACGAGTTGTCTCTCCAGACCGTAGCAGTCTTTAGGTAACTGGTAGAGCATAACGTATGCAGGGCAGGACTAACGTGGTGGCAGTTATGAAGACCGACTTAGTATGCACAGGCAGAGTAAGTCATCACAAGTAAAACCCCTCTTGGAACATTTACTAATTGTTACTCTTCCTACAGAAGCCGATGAGGCCTACGTCATTGGCAAGCGTGGTCAATACACACCGGTCGGAGCATACTTGGCTGGGGACGAAATCATCAAGATTGCCGTGCAGCATGGCGTCCAAATGATCCATCCTGGTAAGAAGGCCAGCTTGGGTTAAGAGACAAGGTCGCTGATTCCATGTGCAGGGTACGGTTTCCTCTCCGAAAATGCTGAGTTTGCTAGAAACGTTGAGAAGGCCGGCCTCATCGTAAGTTGTCCTATCTCTCCTAAGACTGGCTTGTGCTAACTGCATCTTCCTATGTAGTTCGTCGGGCCCTCGCCTGAGGTCATTGACTCTCTTGGTGATAAAGTCTCAGCAAGAGAACTAGCCATCAAGGCTGGCGTTCCAGTTGTTCCAGGAACCGAAGGTGCCGTAGAGAAATTCTCCGATGTTAAGAAGTTTACAGACGAGTATGGATTTCCAATCATCATCAAGGCAGCATACGGAGGTGGTGGACGCGGTATGCGAGTCGTACGCGAGCAAACGGAGTTGGAAGACGCGTTTGAGCGTGCAACATCCGAAGCGAAGTCTGCATTTGGTAACGGCACAGTCTTTGTGGAACGTTTCCTCGACAAACCAAAGCACATCGAGGTACAACTGCTCGGAGACAACCATGGCAACATTGTTCATTTGTATGAACGTGATTGCTCGGTGCAACGCAGACATCAAAAGGTTGTAGAGTTAGCTCCGGCCAAGGATCTTCCACCCGATGTCAGAGATGCCCTCTTGAACGATGCTGTAAAATTGGCCAAGTCGGTTAACTACCGCAATGCGGGAACTGCAGAGTTCCTGGTTGATCAGCAGAACAGATACTACTTTATTGAGATCAACCCTCGTATTCAAGTCGAGCACACAATCACTGAAGAAATTACTGGTATCGATCTTATCGCCGCCCAGATCCAGATCGCTGCTGGTGCTACTTTGGCTCAGTTGGGACTCACCCAAGACCGCATATCCACAAGAGGGTTCGCCATCCAGTGCCGTATTACAACAGAAGATCCTGCAAAACAATTCCAGCCGGACACCGGCAAGATCGAGGTCTACCGCTCAGCTGGCGGTAACGGAGTTCGATTGGATGGTGGCAATGGCTTCGCTGGCGCAGTCATAACTCGTAAGTTGGAAGTCTTTTTGGTCTACTATCACTGACTCTTCTTATCAGCTCACTACGATTCAATGTTGGTAAAATGCACTTGTCATGGATCAACTTACGAGATTGTCCGCCGAAAGATGATCAGAGCTTTGGTCGAGTTCCGTATCCGTGGAGTCAAGACAAACATCCCCTTCTTGACATCCTTACTGACACATCCTACGTTCATCGAGGGTAACTGCTGGACGACCTTTATTGACGATACCCCTGAGCTCTTTGATCTTGTTGGTAGTCAGAACAGAGCTCAGAAGCTCCTGGCATACCTTGGAGACGTTGCTGTCAATGGCAGCAGTATCAAGGGCCAGATCGGAGAGCCGAAGTTCAAGGGAGACATCATCATTCCAGAGCTTTTTACTGATGATGGAAAGAAGATTGATGTTTCAGAGCCTTGCAAGAAGGGCTGGAGAAACATTCTTGTCGAGAAAGGACCTGAAGCGTTCGCTAAGGCCGTTCGGGCCAACAAGGGATGTCTCCTTATGGACACTACTTGGCGTGATGCTCATCAGTCCCTCCTGGCAACTCGTGTCCGAACTGTCGATCTTTTGAACATCGCCAAGGAGACTAGCCATGCTTACAGTAACCTGTACAGTCTGGAGTGCTGGGGTGGTGCAACATTCGATGTCGCCATGCGTTTCCTGTATGAGGATCCTTGGGACAGACTACGAAAGATGCGGAAGCTCATCCCCAATATTCCCTTCCAGATGCTACTTCGTGGCGCCAACGGGGTTGCATACTCCTCTTTACCTGATAATGCCATCTACCACTTCTGCGAGCAAGCAAAGAAACATGGTGTTGACATTTTCCGAGTCTTCGATGCTCTGAACGATATCAACCAGTTGGAAGTTGGTATCAAGGCTGTTCACAAAGCTGGGGGTGTTGTTGAGGGTACCGTGTGCTATTCTGGTGATAGTAAGTCAATTTACTCATTGCTCCTAAACCATGTTTGAGTTACTCCCGATAATATCTGGAACAAGTATACTAATTCCGAGTTTTTGACTTGTAGTGTTGAACCCACACAAGAAGTACAACCTCGAGTACTACATGAAGTTGGTTGGCCAACTTGTGGACCTGAAGATTCACGTGCTTGGTATTAAGGACATGGCAGGTGTTCTGAAGCCAAGAGCAGCCACATTATTGATTGGTGCCATCCGCGAGAAGTACCCAGATCTTCCAATCCATGTTCACACTCACGATTCCGCTGGTACTGGTGTAGCATCGATGGTCGCATGTGCCAATGCAGGCGCTGATGCTGTGGATACGGCTACCGACAGCTTATCTGGTATGACGTCTCAGCCAAGCGTAGGTGCTGTGCTTGCATCCCTCGAGGGCACTGACCTCGACCCCGGATTGAATGTTCATCACATCCGCGCAATTGACACATACTGGTCCCAGTTGCGTCTACTCTACTCTCCATTCGAGGCTGGTTTGACGGGACCAGACCCTGAGGTCTATGAACACGAGATCCCAGGAGGCCAACTGACCAACATGATGTTCCAGGCTTCTCAGCTTGGTCTCGGTGCTCAATGGGCAGAGACGAAGAAGGCCTATGAGCAGGCTAATGACCTACTTGGTGATATTGTCAAGGTTACACCAACTTCAAAGGTTGTTGGAGATTTGGCTCAGTTCATGGTTTCCAATAAGCTCAACTTCGATGATGTTCAGAAGAGAGCAGGTGAACTTGATTTCCCTGGCTCAGTTCTAGAGTTTTTCGAGGGTCTAATGGGGTGAGCATTTTCATTCCTGTTCAGGAATATTTTAAGAGGAGTTCCTCTTGAGACATCCCTTTTCAAAACGTTTTCTCTCGAGACATGTCTCGAGAACAAGCACCAACTCCAAATCCTCTACAGAAGAAGCAGTTGCTAACTCCCCATTTACGAATAGTCAGCCATATGGAGGGTTCCCAGAGCCACTTCGATCCAAGGCTCTTCGTGGCAAGAAGGGCTTAAACGAACGTCCTGGACTTTCCTTGGAGCCACTTGACCTTGCAAAGATAAAGAAGGACATTCATACCAAGTATGGCAGCGTGACGGAGTGCGACGTCGCCAGTTATGCCATGTACCCCAAGGTATTTGACGATTACCGAAAATTCATCCAGAAGTTCGGCGACCTCAGTGTTCTACCAACTAGGTATTTCCTCTCAAGACCCGAGATTGGAGAAGAATTCCATGTCGAGCTTGAGAAGGGTAAAGTCCTTATCTTGAAGCTTCTTGCAGTCGGCCCTCTGTCAGATACTACTGGACAACGTGAAGTATTCTATGAGATGAATGGTATGACCCTCACATACGCTTCCTATATTTCTTTTGCTAACACGCATCATTAGGTGAGGTCCGTCAAGTCACTGTGGATGATAACAAGGCGGCTGTGGAGAACACCAGCCGGCCGAAGGCTGATTCCGGTGATTCGTCTCAAGTCGGAGCACCCATGGCTGGTGTTGTTGTTGAGACTCGGGTCAAGGATGGATCTGATGTCAAGAAGGGTGATCCAATTGCTGTCTTGTCTTGAGTGCTATGAAGATGGAGATGGTTATCTCTGCGCCACACGCTGGTAAGGTAGCCAGCATGCAGGTCAAGGAAGGCGACTCAGTCGCCGGTTCAGACCTGATCTGCAAGATTGCGAAGGAGTAAAATTGTTTATGTTTCCACTAGTTAGGTAGGCTCGGACTTGAGGCGAAAGGTGATAAGGAGTATGATGATGCTGGCCCATAAAGCTTGTAAATGAATAAAACATTGGTATAGAAGACTTAACCTGACTCTCGTGCATTGTCTTTTAAGAGCTGTGGGCTTGCTTAGAGCTGCATGTCAGACACTATTCAGATTTGGCCGCCGGATACGCTCGTCCGAGGTATACATATGCAGGGATCGGATCTCAGTCATAATTACCCGGAAATTGGGTAGGTTTTGCTACAACTCATAATAAAGACAGTGATCCTCATCATCTTTCCCTCGAAAGTTCTACTCTTCGTCATCCCCAAAAGCCACGGCAATTTCTATCATGAGCAACGCCGACCAAGCACCACAAGCACCAATGAGCGAACTACCCACCGAGGCAACCCCAGAAAACGAAAGGACAACCTACAAAGCGCAATGTCATTGTGGAACGGTCAAGTTCACCGTCACACTGGAATTTCCCTTCCCGAAATACAAAGGTACGTCGCCGCATTCTTGATGGTAATTCTGCCAGAGATGGCTAATGCGGACATTCTTCTATCTTTATAGTGAATAAATGCAATTGTTCGATATGTGTTCAGCAGGGGTATTTGCTTGTTTATCCTAAGAGGGAGGAGGATGTTGTTTTTGAGCAGGGTGAGTTGATGAGTATCGCGTTTAATACTTACACTGCTCAAGAAAATTCCCCTGACTTGATCTCCTTCCTTTTCTCTGACAGAAACTATCTAGGCTACGAAACAATGAAAGACTACCAATTTAACACCAAGAAGAAACTTCACAAATTCTGCCCCAATTGTGGTGGTAGTGTCTTGATTGATTTTCAGGTTCCTAAGTGGAAGAAGGATGCAGGTCCGGAGAAGGATGTTTTGGGGGTTAATGTATGTTGTCCTTTTTCTTTTCTTCTCTGCTCTCCTCTTCTTCTTATTTCTGTTATGTCTTCGTGTGGAGATAGATGGTGGTTTGTTCATTCTGCGATTTCGCTAAATAATCAATACCTACCTATATAGGCTAGGAATTTCATCGGGTTTGATCCTGATGATACTGAGGGTGTGGCTTATGAAACTTTTGATGGGAGGACGCTCTTGTGAGGGAGGAAGGGAGGCTGAAAGGGAGAGGGGAAGCGGAGGTAGGTAAGGAGTATAGAGGGGAGTGGTGTGGGTGGATAGATGGGGTTAAATTCAGAGGACGATTTAGATTGGATTGGTTATTATGTTTGGGTTTGGGGTTTTGTCACAAGTCTGAGAATTGGTGAGGGAGAGATAAGACGTTTGATGTGGTGTGTAGGTAGACTTCCAGTGCTTTTCAATTCAAGAGAGTACTGGTTTAGAGCACCAAGTCGGTTTTAAATTGGTAGCATTGGATTGTGGATTTTGTTGCACGTCGGAGAGCTCCCTCTGCATAAGAATTTGCCACTTTGATAGTTAGTAGACTTGCCTTAGATTCGTAATTCCAGAGCTGGTCTTGAGTTAGTCTAAGTGTCATTCATTTGTCCTTCTGTTGCGTATCTGAAAGGTAATCGGATCTTAGTATGTAGATAGTATGCAGTCTAGTTCGTGGTTCTAGAGCAAGATTTGGACTGGTACGTACAACTTGCCCATGTATTTGTTGCATATCTGAGGATATTTTAAAAATCCGATAGTTCCATATAAGCGGTAGGTAGTCTTAGCTTTTGAGGGTTTTCTCTGTTGCAGATCTATAATCGGTAACGAGATAACAATCAAGTCATGCCTTTCAATAGTGGATACTTTCTATCTATGATCTGAAGATCTAGAGTTATAGTTATAGGGTTATAGGGGTTTTTGGGGGGGCTTTGTTGCATGTCGTTCGTGCTAAACCTGGATGAATAAGTAATAAGTAAGTGTATTAGTCTTTGGCGGACTTGAAGAGTTTGAAAGTGTTTGTGTGATACTTGACTAACTGACTAGCCTCAGTGCTGTACGTCATTTGAATAGTTGTATTTTTCAGATATTAGAGGTAGAGTTAAGTAGCTCACTTGATTTAAGTAACTTACTTGATTTGAGTAACTTACTTGATTTGAGTAACTTACTTGATTAGGGTAGCTCACTTGATTTGGGTAGCTCACTTGATTCGAATACCTCAGTTGCCCTCCTCGTAAACCTAATGATCTCTTATAACCCAATCTGTACAATAGCTGTTGATTCTAAGAACCTTTTTGAAATAATAAACTACATGCAGCTTATAGTAGCATCGATTGAGACTTCATCTTTGTGGGTAGAGAATCAGTGATATCCTGTTACGTATCTGGCTGTAATTACATTACGTTATAAATCTCTACATGAAGACGTCGTTAAGTAACTCGAGGACTTTAGTGAATTCTAGACTATAAAGTAAAGGGGACAAGGGTACTGAATGACTCTCCATGGTAAGTGTTTACTCTATATCTTTACGTACCAAAGCAGAAAAAATGGAATACTATTGAAAGCTTATACTATCGGACAAAAGCTAGGATTCTAGAGTATAACATCAAAAGACTTTAGAAGAGACTTTAGAACTGTTTTGTTGCATATCTATCATTTGTCTTGGTTTTTCCCTTGGTGTAGTAGTAAGGCAAGGAATTATTGTACCATCTAATAATAAGTGGGACTATAGTCTAAAATATCTACTAATTCATCGATACTGGGTTGTCGCTCATGAGTTCCTTCGCGCCTTGTTTTCGGAGTCGTGACCCACTCTTAATTATGTCAAAAAGCCTGTACTTAATATCTAGAGAGAACTACCTAGGTTCCGATACTAAGTAAAGTATTGGAAACTTATAGGTTTTTTGTTGCACATCTGTACTTCACGTACTTTCCTTTTACGCTTTACTCTTTTGTAGTATTACACATCTCAAGATACTTCGCGATTACTCGAGAGAAACTCAAGCTTTCAATAAGGACGTGGATTCTGACTAGACTGAAGAATAAACCGAAATTTCCTGCTTTGTTGCACATCTGTACTCTGCAATATTTGATCCTCATAGGTCTAAATGTTTTATTTCAATATTAGTTGGCTTACCTTTACACTATAAATCACGCCGGGCTAAGTGACCTCGAGTCTAGATGTCGAGCGAGATCCCTTGTTGCATATCTGTATGTCGCCGCAGCAAGATATAACATAATAGTCCCACATCTAGATACGTTATTAATAAAATTAGTTGATGACTCCTACACACCGAAGGAAGCCAGTCCAAAACTAATACTAGATCTCGATACCGAATCTGATCTTCCGTCGCATATCTACAACAAGATTTACTACTAGTAACTCCACCTCTCACTAAGTACTGTATCTTTCATCTGATATATTCTTACGACATTATTTACGTATCTCCACACCTATCAACCACGTACGCTATCATAACGAATTTTTGAAGTCTAAACGCCGAATTTCATCTTTTGTTGCACATCTGAAAAACTCGCAATTACGTTTCTTTTTGTTGATATCTACCTATCTTATCTCGGTGCCGAATTCTTACGCATCTACAGTATAGACCCACCACCCCTTTACTTCTCACTCTGGTCAACTTGGTTACGTACTCCTTACACCTAAGTAATACCAAGCAAGTATCCCTACTAAATCTTATCTTCGTTTCACATCTGTACGGTACAGACACTGGTTACTCTCTCTACTTTTCATTAGCATCAGCATCGCAACTCAATGCCAACTAACTAAATCTTATCTTTGCTATACGTTCAGACAATATCAGGCTACCTACACTAGGTACCTACCTTCTAACTAACCCAATTAACTATCTTACATTTTAATCTCTAAGTACCTAATTCTTAAATCTCAACAGTGCCGAACTCAAAATTAATTATAGGACTTTGTTGCATGTCTATACACTAAACGCAGTAAATACAATCCATTCATTACCAACCTATTCTTAGTATCCTAATTCAACATATCCCCATATACTTTCATCATTATTGCACATCTATACACTAGTAAGATCGTATCGTCATCGGCACAAATTCAATAAATAGAATTACAAGAATGACGAGTAATCCGAAAAGAAACTCTAATAGTCCTTTCCCGTCAATGTGTTTCAAGAGCCTAGACTTCATTACTTCTTAACCTGACCTAATGATGTATGAGTGGGTATCTTCGAATATTGAGAAGTATTGAAAAGAGTTGGTTGAACGTTACAAAAGAGTTTGAGGAGGATACTCTGGACTTAAACTGCGAACTGATGATGGTGATGAGCTTCTAGTTTTAGTAGTAGGTAGAGCTTATTATGATGATCATCTTTGTGGTCTGGCCCTATTTGAGTTCTCAAGTATACAAACTAAGTTCTGATACAGTAAACAAATTTGTGTTCCGACAATTCGAGACCTAAGCGACTGGAGCCTTTTGGAGAGTCTTGTTGTACCTGGTTCTTATTCCAAGGAACTCAACGAAGGCAATGGTTAGTAATTGATAAAAAAGACTCTAGAACGTTCCTCCTCTCCCAAGTTCAAAGCAAGTAGATGATTAATGGCAGGAAAGAGGATCCAGAACGTATCTTCTCAGCCTGATATTGTGGCGTCTCTCAACTTACTGAATTCAGTGTTGCGATAGAAAGAGTGAATATATCTGATGTGAGGTTGTGATTACCAACTGTAAGAAAGTATTCATCACAACTAAAACGAAGTATTAGTCTATTCTATTGTATTTCGTATCTCGCTCGCTGTAACAAAGCGAATTAACTAATATATCTCGTACCCTCATTTCTTCCAAGTAAACCCAGGCCTCACCACCTAGGTATTCCTTTCTGTAGGCTTGTCAGCCTCAGAACAAGTACCCTCAATGCTCTGCTTCGAGTTCTCATCCTGCACACGTTTACTGATAGCATTTCTCCTCGCCTCCAAAGCCCTTGACCTCCTCGCCTCCTCTTTTACCGCCAATTTCATAGCCCGTGTCCGCTCGTCTCTCATAGAACCTTCAGCAAGCATCTCAGTCTGCTGCTTATGAATCTCCTGCTCCCTCCTATCCTCCGTCCTAAAAACCTGCAACTTCTCCTCCCTGTCAGGAGCTGCCCTTCTTTTCCCCCTGCCTTCTTCCATCTTAAGAATCTCTTCAGAGAATCGAACGCGTTTAAGTATTAAATCCTGACTACCATAGGCACGTGCCATTTCTCTGCGACCTAGCTTGCTGCTCTGCCGTAAGATACCAACTCGCTCAGTATCAACCTCTTTCCACTCGCGCCATCTCGTCATGCCTCGGCCATATGACTTGGTGTGTTGGGAAACGAGTCGCTTGGTAACGTATCGGCCGAGCCAGACGCAGAAACCTACGGCAGCTATGACGGTGAAGAGGAGAATTGTGACGAATATGAAGAAGGGGATCTTTACTAGTCCACTGGAAGAGGGGTCCAAGTTGTCCGGATCTGGGATTGAAGTAGATTGGTCCATTATTGTGGTTGACGAGTGAGCCGGCGGCGGCATGGTGTGCATCAGATGGTACTGTTGAATATGGCTGTTACTTTGGAATTGGGTGCTTGCCTTTCGAGTGTCAACAAAACTGCTCTGGAGTGAAGGGCTTGCGTGAACTCACCTCCACGAAGTGATGTGTGATGTGTGATGTGGATGTTGATTGTTGTCAAGAAGAACAGCGTCGACCAGAGATGCAAGTGCAGTATGATGAATAATTGTACGTTTTCTTCTTGCATGCCTCTGCCTCCGAAACGTGATCAGGGAGTTGTACTTGATCCTTGATATAGAGGAATGCGGTGCGATCCTTCTTCTTTTGTGCTTGATGGGTACCTGACTGGCACTAAGTACTTCTCTAGTCGTGATAATACAGCGGCCAATGAGATAGAACAGAACAAATTTGAGTGCACACTTACGCTGGTCTGTCTTCGCTAGCGAAAGGGGGAGTCACCACACCCCAGAGTCTCGAAGTCGATTGGGAAAAGTCTGGAAAGTATGGAAAGTATAGAAAAAGAAAGTATGGAGAGAATGCTCCTCCTTCCTGGCACCTTTTGCATCAATACAGCCTCCAAGGTGTGTACAATATCTCTTGGGTAACCGAAGTATACAAAGTAGAGACGAAAGGGACTCTTCCCCCTTAAAACCATTTGGGTATCGCGCAAACCTAGTATTTACAATGGGGTCCTCCCTTCCGTAGACCGTAAGCATCATTATGAACATTCGTCGTACATTAAACTCGCACTCCATTATTTCTCTCTCCTCTCCTTTCCTCCCTCTCTCTCACCTAGACCTTCGATTTGAAATCAGCCGTGATCTCCTCACGCACTTTTCCGCACCACTTCCATACTGCCTGCTCAAAACCTTGCCATGCCTCATCGGAGCCATTAACAACTCCCGCTACGTCGACCTTTAGCACGACCTCCCATCGTAGCTCTGCGGCTTTGATCCAGTAGCGAAGATTGTCCGCACATCGATATGGTTTCCGTGTATCAGTGTGATATTTAGGAATTGCTCCAAATGGTCTCTTGCTCCTCCGTACAATGGCATTGTGCAACTTCACTAACCGCAAACCGTCTCTGAGCTCGGCTAGGAACGGTGTTGGAAGCTCGTGGGCATCATCCAATGACGTCCAGGGAGGGAGGCTGTCGGCCTCAGGATCCATGGACTTGAGGAAAGCATACTCTCGGTCAATGGCTTCACCTTGCCAGGAATCATCCAACCATTTCCAGCTAGCTATTTGTTTTCTCTCGGCTTCTTCCATATCTTCCTCTTGTTTCAGCAAGTTATAGACGCTTCCAACCCAAACCTCCATAACCTCTCTCTCCTCGGTTCGCATACCACCATTGAAACTCCGAGTTGCCATCCTCTTTAGCACCTCCATAACAGACAATAATTCAGACCGTATATCTCGTTCAGACTTTATGGCAGCAAGTCGAGCTGGCTGTTCGTGAGCTGTGTAGTACATCTTGGCAGCACGAATAGCTAGTGTAATGATGTCAAGAATATGCATGCCTTGTAGCTCATAAAAACCTTCTGTCCTCGGAGACAGAGGGCTGTTCGGGTCCTCTTCTGCTTTGGCATTTGCCAGGACCTTGTCCGCGTCCTGTAGTGCTTTCTTGAGGTCCTCCTTGAGTTCTTCAAGTGTCGGCGGTCTGGGAACATGCTTTTCACGGTGATTGTAGGTGCTGACAGTAGGAGGAAGCATGTGCGGGTGGTCTTCATCATCGACATCTTCCCCACTGAAGTAATCATCTTCTCCCTCGTCAACAGGACTCTCTACCAACATGCCACCAAGTCCTTGTGCATGTAACTCAGGACTGCTTCCCATGGAGGCATATGAGGAGTCTATTTCAGGGTTCAGAACCCTTGGACTGAGAAAGGAAGTATCCAGAGCCGATAAATCAAGTGTGCCGCGGTCTGCATTGCCTCTCTTCTTCGCCAATCGTCCTCCTTTCCCATCCAAAAGGCCTGTCCGTGCAAAGTAGTATTGCAAATGTGCTATGCTCCCCAGGCTCAAAACACTTTCTCTTGACTGTGCAGAGGCAGCAAAATTGGTTCCTTGTGGCCTCACATATCCCCGCCTCTGGGGCTGTCCGAGTCCATTAAAAGATTGACGTTTGGAGTAGCCCGCAGAAGACGACCTTGAGATGGAGCTACCGACTGAGCTAGCTAGAGATTCCCGCCCACCTAGAGATTCTCGACCACCCATTGTTGCAGATCGGCCAGATGCTATTGAGCCCGTAGACGCAGTGGACACGCAACGAGAAAGCTCAGGGCAGGCTCCGATGGCGGGAGTCGGCGAGGTGGAAGGCGACGGGGACGAGCACCGGAAGGATGGCTGTTCGTGGTATTCTTCGTGGGCTGCCATGATTAATTTGGCGTCAGTTGGAGAGGCAGCTGAAAGCAGTGAGATTAAGCTAAGCAGTGTTCGTCTGTTTCGTTTGAGAAGAGTGCATGTGGCCGTAGATTATGTACTTGGGAAGTTGCGGAGCTGGAGATTAGCAGTAGGGAGACAATGCTCAGCAACGAAATTTGATGTGATTGTTTAGTATCGTCCGCTCTGCCGCCCAGCAGCCTAGAGAAGTTTTAGTAGTGAATGTGAGGTGAAGATCAGGTTGCTGTGGAGGCTCTTTCAAATATGTAACTATGTTCCGAAGGCCAGAAGAGGAGAAGCGGCGTTCACGGTTCAGGATGCAGGAGGAAGGGAGGGAGGGCCCTTGCTGCGCGTCCTGGCGCCGCCAGTTGCTACACACCTACAGTACAGTACGAACTTATTATGAAACAAACGACATCACACGAATTGCGACCTTCTAGAACAAAAGGAAACAGATTGGAGAGGGGCATCCTAGATGAAGAGTACGATGCGATGTGGAACCCGAATTGATTGAGGAGGGGGGGGGATCTGGGTAATAATCAAATATATATATATATATATCAAAATATATACATTTCGTCGGCAGGGTGCTATTACTTACCAAGTGCAGTATCCACCGCCACCAACCCAACCCCTACTCGTGCAGCACACACCACCAGTCCAGGTCCCCTTTTGGATTGGGTCATTACTGTACTGGAGACTTGAATCGCTCATCTTTGTCATCTTTTGTGTCTCCCTAACAACGCGTTTCTCGCTTTTTGCAAAGGGTTTCAACACGTCGCGAGTGTTGGCTTGAGCTAACTATCTGACCATCCACGCCATCTTCTTCCGGGTGCGTGGGCACTTACAGGCACGACTACGGAGCAATACCGCCAGTCCTCTACCGGGACTCTGCTGGGAACATGCTGGAGTGGATAGCCCTGTGGCGTGAGGCGGCGGGCTTGAAGCAGACGGTGGAGGGGCATCTCTAGCAAATCATTCCAAACTGCTGGGCAGTTCCATCATACCTGTACTCTACCACGTCTACTGTACTACTTAGAAGGAGAACATATCACATATTATAATTCCCTAGCATTCGGGTCCGCGCGAGCATTTTTTGTGCGACAAACTTGCTATTCCCTATCCATCCGAGTTCTGCTCAACAGAAAAGAAAATAGACTTCTCAGGATGCATATTTTGCAATTCTCCAGCGGTTCAAGACCTTCTGCTACAGTTCGAACAACGGGTACAACCCCTCGTTCGTCCCCTAAAACCCACGCAACCCTGATACCCAGGTCCTGCGACAGGTCACTTTGTACTCTTGTACCTGCTTGAATCCTACCTCACAACACAACAACAAAACCACATGCAACTGAAAAATTCTTGCTGCTCCCACCCCCAAAATCTCCTTTCATAACTATTGCTGCTGCTTCCTTCCTCCTCTGGCCTCCACTTCCTCTGCCATCATTTACCATCCGCAAACGAAAGAGTGTCGAACCCGAAATTGTGCTGTGGCTCCTCCGTTACCCCCCCCTGCCCAACGTAACTTACCTTTTGGAATAAAGCGACTCCCACGCGACTGGCGCTACTGTAGGTTCTAGGTAGAGCTTCGCAGCCAGCAAATCGTTCCCATCCATACGACCCCGATTTGTGGTCCAATTCTGTTCAATGACAGTAAACACAGCTTCTCTTCCCGCCAGATCCAATGAGCGTGCTTCGTGATGCCTTGCGATCAGACAATTTTCTGAGCCGAAAGGAGGCCGCCGACTACACAAAGGTCCAACTCGCTCGGTCGCCTTCAACTACCCCAGATTCGCAGCGATCGAGTCGCCAGGCAAGAAAACCCTCTCCCGGCCTCGCTGCACGGCTCAAGGCTCTAGGCTTTGGCAACAACGAGCGCAAATCAACAAGTCCCTCACGGCCCTCATCGCTTTACGAACATATCGGCCGGATCCCCGAGGACCAGATACGCCATCTCGATTACAACCATCGTGCGAACTCGATCAATTCCTCCATTGTTGAACGGCGCGGCAGAGCCTGGAGTGGTGCTAGCACTGGTGGCCATCTCCTTCCTCAGTTTACAGGTGGCAGCTTCAACGACGCCGATAATCGAGTCCTGGAAGTCAGTGATCGACGGGCTTCAGGATTCGAGAGTTTCAGTGACAGCGTCATGAGCACCCTGGCTGAGCCTATGGGGATGGACTCGCAGAAATATAGGCTGCCAGATCACACAAATGGAAACGGTACCAAGGCCATGCCAGACACGAGAAGGGCACATATCGAAAGATCGCAGCCACCAGACGACTTAGACTTGCCTCCAAAACCGCCGGCAAAGGACACACCTCCAGGTGGAACCACGCCAGCAGAATTCACAAATGATTCGCCATCGTACTTCAATCCGCTAGGCCTTCCACGAGCTGGCTCAATATACACATTATCGCGAGCTTCATTTGCACACCAACTGGCACAACTGACCTCTCTGCAACTTCCGGATGCCGAATCACTATCTACGAAGGTTTCTGCGATAAGGACCTCCAAGGATGCATCCCGGGCATTGATGGGAGCAGCTGAGCAGATAAGAAGCTGGATATTCAAAGCCTCGGAAGTCATTGCTGGTTTGGATGGGGAGGATGACGTCGAGTGGGCAGCGGCTGGCGGTAGAGAAGGCCTGGAGGAAGTGGATAATGCTATTACGCGGTTTGAAGAGCTCATAAATGTCTACGTCTCTGCTATTGAAGCCTTACAGAGTCGCGACGACATTGGAACTGTGTCTCCAGACGAGTTGAAGAGAGTAGTCATACAGGTGGAGACTATTCTGATGGAATGGGAGAAAATAAAGAGAACACTTAGAGATGTGAAGAATTCTGTAGAGATGGCAATGGAATGGGAGGAGCTGTGGAATACGGTGTTGGGAGACATTGGAAACGAAATGGACATCTTATCCAGACTGGTGTTTGAGATGGAAGAAAAGAGACATAAGTCCTTGATGGCTGAGACTGCCGGCGACGGTGTTGATATAAACCGAGTTGGAGACAATCGTCGAGGAAACGCCACCTGCATCAATGAAGCCTCGTGCCAGCAATCGGTTCAGCATGCAGCCAGCTTTCCCTCTAGGCCCGGTCACGCCCACAACTCCTGCGATGGCACAAGATGATTCAAGTCTGCTCGCCTTATTCGCAAGAATGCAACCACTGCGGGCGTCCCTAGATTTCTTACCCATGAGATTGTCAACTTTTCATTCTAGGGCGGAGGATATATTCCCGACAGCCTGCGAAGAGCTCGAGACACGGCGGGCCGGCCTTGAGAATAGCTGGAAGAACCTTGAGAAGGATGCAGAATCATTGCGGAGGGAGCTAGGCGAAGATCGTTGGGTTCTGGTTTTCAGAGGCGCGGGCCGACAAGCACAGAAGATGTATGAGTCTGTTGAGCGAAGTGTTACCAAACTTCGGGAGGCGGTGGACGCAGGAGGCCACTTGAATAATCCTGCTTCGATGGGGAAGAAGATCGAAAGTTACGAGGCAAAGAAGACTCACTACGGACCTGCTATTGAAAGAGTTCTGTCTATCATTGAGAAGGGTGTTAAGGATCGATTAACTGTCAATGGCGAAATTCTCCGACTACACTCTGATATGCAACACAAATGGGATACTCTTAAGGACCAGATGTGTGACCTCGATGCGAATTTGCAAGAGATTCAGGCCGACAAGAGGAATCAACAGCTTCGAGACTCAATATCAAGTATCATGTCCAATGATCGTTCTACTATTGGAAGTCTAGATACCCCCGGAAGCTCGCCAGCATCTTCGGTCGTCATGTCAGGATTGAGTCGAGGATTAGATTCTTCGACCCCATCAAAGAATGGCAAATTAAGGTCTAGCAGCAAGAGTAGCAAGAACAGCAAGAGCAGCTTGCCTCAACCTGGTGGACGAAGAAATGTCAGCATGCCTTCGAACGAAAACCTTGGCCCTCGAAAGGGACTGACTTCCCGCTTGTCAACCTACGGTTCCTCGAGCTCTAGAACGTCTCTTTCACCGGGTGCACCGAGACAGAGCTCAGCAACTCCGACAGGCAATAGATTACCTCGACCATCACCATCCAATTCAGATAGCAGGCCAAGATGGAACTCTAGCGTTAACACCCATGGTACAGTCCTTGGCCATAATTTCAAGCCTCTCAGTCTCACAACACCGAGTCCCCATGCCAAAACAACACCGACTCCCAAGCGCTCGGGCAGTTCAGTTGCATCTCACGACTCCAAGATTCCCCTTCCAAGCCCTTCTGTCCGTGAAACTTCAGCTTCTCCTGCCCCAGAGGTGACCCCTTCACGTACTTCTGCCTCTCGACTAGCTATTCGCAACCGTATTGCCTCGGCTTCTCCAGGGCCTTACTCACAACAAGTTCTTTCGTCTCCCGCAATGAGACCGCGCCATCTTCAAACACAGTCATCAACATCAGCACTTTATGGCAATCGACGTGCTTCTCTGCAACCTACATCCAGTGACCCAACGGCAAAGAATAGCCCAACATCACCACGCCCATCTCTCACCACTAGGCCTGCGAGTTCCCTAGCTGGCAATGGCAATAGGAGAGTCAGTTTACTGCCAACTCCACGAGGCCGCCAGAACAGCAGTGTGACTGGGAGAGAGTCACCCCAAGCCATTGCGGGCGCCGCCATGGCAATGCAGAGAAACAATAGTACAAGTAATAATAGTACAACGAGCAAGGATTCCAATGGCAAGGAGCGGCCAAAATGGCGATGATACCCAGTTTATAGTTTTGCTTTTTCTGCCCTGGCAAGGGCTTTTGCGGAGACCGCTATTTTCATGGTTCCGAGTTTTTCCACGGATGTTTTATTTACGGCGTTAGCGGGTGATACGAGGTGCCATTGTTGTGCACCCATCTTACCAAGACGTTCTTTGGTAATAGGTTCTCCTGGTCTGCTGTTTTTAGCGATGGGCGAAGGGTCGTTCCTCCTCACATTTTGGTGATTTGAGGGAAACAGAATGGTATTGGAAGGGTTTAGGGGGGGCTTAGGGAGGCCATTGCGCTGTTGTAATAAAACGATTGCGTGCCGGCACGAAAGGTGTAAGATAAGAATTTACAGACCGATTGAGGTAGAAAATTTGATACAGTATTTATCAACTTTATTGATTCTCCGGTGTCTGTGATATTTCGGAACCAACATAGAGAAAGGCAAGCTGGCGACCTTCTAGGGGCTGATCTTCCAGGCCTTTTGCCGTTTGAGGATCATATTTTTACACGGATAGAAATGCATAATTTAAAAGTCAACATTTCCAGTCCTTAAAGTGACCACAAGAGAAACTCATGAACCTCAAATAGATCAATGCTTGTCGAAGCTCGCCGAACGCCAACAAAATGCTTTATGCAATAACAGCCTGTCAAATTTCTTGATTGCAAAACGTCGTAAACAGAAGGCAGTCTTTGACTTCTCGAATTTCATTCCTCAGCAGACTGTGCCCCAGCATCAGCATCAGCCACTGTACCGACTGCTCCTTCTTTAGCAGATTTATGCTTCCGCTTTCGCTTCTTCTTGGTATTAGGATCTGATGCTTCATTCTCCTGGCCATCTACAAGACTCGACTCTTGGGGTCCACTAATATTCTCATCTTTGCCGCTCTTGGGCTGTTTGGGTTGTTTGGCCGCCGCACCCTCGTCCTCGACTTTCTTCTTTGGCTTCTTGACAGCTAATGGGTTTGGACCTTTGACACCTTTGCCAAACTTCGCCTTCTTCTTCTCGGCAGCTGCTGCTCTATCGCAGGTCTCTTCACCATCCTCCCTCTTCCTCTTCATTCCCTGACTTCCACTTTCTCTTCCTCCAGAACTTTTCAAGCCATCTCTAAACTTCGCTCGTTCCTCCCTCTCTCTAACCCCGGCAGTCGCGTCGGCCATAGGTTCCATTATCATCACGCTGCGATTGATGTATACTTTGGTGGGGTAAGTTACTCAAATCAAGATAGTTATTCAATAGTTGAGCGACTTACCTAACGGTACTCCCTTCAATCCCCTCATAGCCTTCCTAACCTCTAATTCCTGACTGGCAACCACATAACGATGCTTGTTCGTTCCACTTCCCTTAGGATCAACGACCGAAGCTATGCATTCTTTGGCGGAAAGAGGTTCTGGGTATTCGGTAGGTAAATGACCGCAGCGGCGGCGCTCGTACAGTTTGGCTTTGTCGATTAGGTAGGAAACGCCTGGTTCGCTGGAGGCGGCATAGAGGTGGCGCATACAGCATTGTGTTATCACTGATCCCATTGTTAGTACTCATTGTTTCGTTCCCATGGGTGCGCGGCATTGAGATCGCTGGGGGGGAGGTACGTACTAGGTTTTACCTCTCCATGAAGCGTTCGTTCTAAACCGCCAATGAGGTCCATCTTAAATTTATCGGCATCTCTGATGATATCCGCGTCAAGCAGTACCTGGTATGGATTTCTGAAGCCGAAGGAGAGCTCATATTGCTGCATGAGCTTCCTGTACTGTTTCGATCGTTTGCCTCTCATTTTGTCTGTTGTAGTCGTGGTCGTGGTTCTGATCTGATCATGGCTGGCGAGTTGGATGGAGGTTTGCGCGGGAACTTTTTTATTCTGCCGAGCGGTGTATGTTTTAGCTTGGGCTCGTGGAGTCTTGGTCTCGTCCCCTCTTTTCTCTCATCCTATTTTCAGAAGTTATCAAATTTTAAAGGATTCACGGGATATCTCGGTTTTTAGCTAAACTATAGTAAAGTCTTTTATTTAACTTACACGCTTTAGTCCTTACTTACTATAGGATTAGAAGTTAAAAGATCGAATTATTGTCCTATTTCCCTCGCGACTAAAAGCTTATCGTCCTAGCTAAGCGAGCTAGCTTGGGATAAAAAGAAGGTAGATTATTCGTTGTAAATTATAACCCTTTAGTGCCCATCAAATGGATTCTACAATAATATTTACTTCGAGTAAATACTACAAGAAGATAAAAGGCCCAACGCGCTAACCTAACCTTTTTTCTTAAAGTCTTAATTAAGCCTTGCGCCTCGCTTATCAACCAAACCAACGATATAAGCAAAAAGACCAAAAGAAAGGAATTCAAAAAAGAATTAAAATAACAAAACTGTAGGATCTTTACAGAAGATCCTCTAGAACACAGCTTTCTTTCTTTACCTGTGTTTTTGTCGTCAGGTAGATGATAGGGGGGATAAGCCCATACCCGACTCAAATCTTGGGGAAGGTAATATGTGTATATAACATGTTGAAGGTATTTATGTATGTACTGTACTCGTATGCGTATGCGTTTGCAGGGTTGGCGAACCATTGGTTTACTTAGAATCTTCCTCTTGAAACAGAATTTGACCTGTGCCACTTTACCACTGTGACATGCCTATTCTGTTTGTTGAGATAGTTTGGTTTAAAATGATATTTGAAGGTAGCGAGGGGAGGATTGGGGTTTGGGTTTTTTTTTTTTTTGCTTAGATTAGCCGAGCGCTGCACGCTTTACCGTTGGATTATCCCTTATTTTTTTTTAGTCTCTATAGGACTATATGTGATACTTGCGGATTGCGGATAATAGCTGCAGATAGCGGATGATAGTAGCGGATTATTGTATTTGTAGATAGTAGATGATACTTGCGGATAGTAGATGATACTTACGGGTAGTAGATAATAGCTACGGGTAGTAGATAAATATATAGACTGTTAAATATGCAAGCGAATGAACATAAGGATAGATAAATATATATATTAAGTAATATATAGCACTCTAGCTTTAAATAAGAAACGAGATTTTGGTTAAGAAGTTAGGTACATAGTTATTACTTACTAACTTGGTTTAGCTATTTAATGGTCTTTATAATTAAGTATAATTTTACTACTATTCTTCTTCTATAATATAAAAGATAGCTACATACTTGTACTATTGAATATGTCTGTAATCTTAAATGTTCTCTTCTATCTTTGCTTTATGGCTACTATTAGATTTCCTATTATACTATTGCAATAAGTATAGTACGTTAGCTAATAATTAAAAAGGTAATCTGTACAATAATAATTTAATTAGTTAAGTACTTTGCTATTTAGTGTTTAAGCGAGGTGCAAGGCTTTGAGAAATAGAATCAAGTTTGCACGTACTATACTCGAATACTTACAGCTCAGAATATCTAGATTGTTCTATCACAGTTATAGTTATTTGTAAGATACTAATACTTTAATAAAATACTTTAGTAAACCTTCTATATGTTTGTTATCCTTTCCGCTAGGTACCTTTAATTCCCAATATCTTATAAGAGGTATCAAAAGAAACGTTATCTACAGACCTCTGAGTTTTTACCATAAACTCTACTGTGTACGTCAATATCGCCCTAATAATACCTATAGGTATAGACTCGCGGTCACCTTTGTCCCTCATTTATACCTCTGACCCTTCATGAGCTTGAAATACAGCTTCCTTAGAAACATATTCCCCTAGGACCTTAACCCTAGGCAATAAACCCCCAAAGCCACCCTTAACAATAGTAGGGTAAATTATGACACCGTCTGCCTTCTCTACAAAGCCTTCCTTAGAGGAGCAAAGCAGGGAAGGGTTGGGGTAACATTTGTTGCAGGTTAGGTAGTGGTAAAGTGTATCTGGGCAATGGCGGTTCTCTCTGAGCGAGCGGGTGACATTAAGTCGTAAAGAATCCGTGAGAGGATTGACGTAAATTAACCCGCCATTTACTTCTTCCTTCTGATAATCTGACCTTAAGCAAGTAAAGTAGCTCTTAAGCCCCTGAACTCTGGAGTCATGACACGCATGAAGGGTTGGCGGCATTGCTGTGACCAGCTTGTACTTCAGTGTTGGATCGAAGGGGTCGATGCCTGGATTGAGGAGGGATATCTTGACTCGAACCTGGCGAGAGTTGTTGATTTCGGCATACCTCCAGATCTTGAGTCGCCTAATAATAGCTTAATTAGAGTGGTGGAGATGGAATTCGACCTGAATGGCTTACAGTTCTTTGGGAAGCCGAGGGAAACATCCAAAAGTAGCTAAGGCTACTTGAGAGTTGTCGGCCATAGCTAGAGTCTTATTTTGACTGGGTTATTTGTTGTGGAAACTTTGGGTTGTTTCAGTGTTGGTATTACAGGATCCTTCCTTGTTGTTCGAGTTGTAGAAAGGTTGTTGAACCAAGGTCGAGTTTTTATGTTGGACCAGGAGGTGACAATGAACCTGTAGAGAGGTGACTGTAAACAGTAGTGAACGGACATTGCAGCGAACGTACATTGTAGCGAATGTAAAGAGTAGTGAACGTAAAGTATTCGGAGCATACAGTGCAGTGAACGTACTGCGCGGCGGCAAATGTGTAGTACAGCGAATGTAAAGAGCAGTAGATATACAGTGTAGTGAACACAAAGAATAGTTAGCTTATTGAGGCTTATGAACGTCTAAATTTGTGAATACAAAGACTAGGAAGCGAAGTATAAATGGACCAGCATGTACCTATATAGATTAAGGTGTGGATTAATGAATGTATAGTTACCCTAGCTTTAAATACAAAGACAGGGTTTAACTAAAAGTAAAAGCACCCGGATGTTCACTTACCAACTCTGTAAGTGCTGTGCTTACTGCCTCTTTGTAGTTGATAGAGTTGCAGAGACATTGTTAGCGGAATATTCAAGCTACTTAATTCCTCTACTCTGTGTAAGGAGATGCTTCACCTATACGTTCAAGGTCGAAGATAAGGCTTAAAAGTGTATAGACTTAAATAGAGGTTTCCCACTTCATAACGAACTTAGTTTTCTCATCACCCTAACACAAACGTTGGAATAGTGAACTCAGGCTATAATGAGCGAATTGAATTCTGGCTTTAAACAATCCATGAAATATATACCATGTGTACCATTATATTCAAACCGGGCCATCTTTTGCAACAGAGATAGTAGGTGCACAATCCACGTTGAAGGTTGTATTCTCTTGGCTCGATTGCATTCTGACTATCGATGTCTCGATGAAATTGCCAGTAGCTGATGTAGTGAACCTCTTAAGAGTGACACCCTTCAACCAAATTGATTATCATTTTCCTTGGGTGATTCTATTCCTTCCTTCCTTTCTTCAAACACTTGGAAATCCCCTAAGCTTCAACCGTTCAACAAAAGAATACCCCAATCCCAAAAATTTGCAAAGTTCTGACCATTTCTCCCCCATGACGTGTTCAGGCTCTCTCACGACCATTTTCAGCATGTTTCCGTGGTGTATGGTAGCACGGCTGGGCAGAGTGTCTCGGGCTTCCTCGCTACACTCTGGGCTATTCTTCGGACTCAAGAGATCTAGGAGGCTAAGCCAACTACGGGTGCAGGGTTCTGGTCTGGACCCCTGGGACGAAAAGTCGTCTTTTGTCTCCAATGGAAGAATGAATTTTGCCTTTGGGTGCTGAGATGACACTTTTGCATATTCCTCAGAAGATTGCAAGGTCGTGAAGGTATCGAGACCTCTGAAGTCGGCCGCTCCCTCAAGCGAATGAAACGAAGTGGTGGTGTTTAGGTCTTGGAACGGGACATGCGTGTATCCCAAAAGCTTCAGCGCTTTGCTCATGCTCGCAGTGCCCATTCATTTTCATTTTCCCCTAGAATGAATATTTGGGAACATGGCTCTGGTTGTGTCGAGGGAGAGTGGATCTTCTTAGACGAGCAAAGGGGTGTGGCCGATAGGAGAAGTAGGAGACTGGTACTTGTGGGAAAGAACATGATGCTGAATTGAATTACGGTAGTCAAAGAGAAAAAAAAATTGAGTTGAAAATGGTAAAGAGCGACAGATTTAAGCTTTGGTTTACAAGATTCAAGAGACCAAGAGGGGGATCCCAAAGTCTTAAGTATCAAATCTATTTCCATTTCTCTAAGGTGATCCACCGCCCGTATCCTTTGGGAGATTGAGATTCGCAAGCGACGAAGATGCGTAACATACGGGGTTCGGGTCGGGATAAAGAAACTGTGGTTCCCTCTGGACCGTGCACCTACCTTGGTTGCTCCATCTCACTAAAGGCATTCATGACATTACACCCTTTGACACCCCGTACGCCTCGTTGTCCACCTCGAGTAAGTCGTTGAGCCCAACGAGTCAATAGCAGAGGTTGGCTGTTTTACGAGAATACGATGAAGGGACCTTTTGCGCACAGCCGTCGTCCTGGCTATCATGCGTTGCGCATATGATAGGCCAAGGGAGATCGTCCGGAAGTGAAGCAGGAGTGAAGAGGCGTGCTTGAAGAAGGCGGAGTATCTAGAGGTGGATCTTGGACCATGATACTGTAGTGTGAAGGATTGTATTCCTGACAACCCACGACTCTACTACGAGATGCCAAAGAGGATGGACGGAGGGGGAATGGGGGCAAGACAATATCTTTAAAAAGAGTGCCTACTTTCTACAGTGCCCCTGCCTTCTTCCCCTTCCCCTTCCCCTTCGCCTTCCCCTTCCCCTTTATTTGACCACCACACGACACGTACCAGCAGAATGTCCCTGCTCGGTTAGTCAGCCGAGTTGATTAAGCTGGTAACGTGCTTGGCGAAACACTTCAACTGCAACACCAACTTTATTAGCACAACCAACCCCATTGCACCCATCCGTGCCAACGGCTAAATACCTAACTCACCAGACCAGGAAGTCCCCTTATGTTATCTCCAATCGCCGTCTCTCTAATCAATAATCCTCCCTATTAGCAAACCAGCCCTGCCGCAATTCATTTGAAGATCCTGCATTTGTTCAGACGAACGGCATTTTATTTCCTCTCTTACACACACCAAAATGACCTGTTCCTGTCTTCTAGGACCATGAAACTTTCGGAATATCAATCTAAAGAGCCCAATAGAGCACTTTTCCCGCTGGCGACTACGCAAGCTACAGCTAGAACATCCGCACGGATGGGGGGGATCCTGGGGTTCAGGAAACCATTCCCGTGGAGCCTGAATATAACCTTAAGAGACAAAAGGCACAAGCCTAATATACTCCTCACATTTTCATACCCCGCTAGCGATCTCTTAATCAGCGGATGCTGTTCTGGCCATACCGCGAGCCTGAATGCTAATTTATATTTGATGTACTCCACACATCTTGATCTCGGGAAGGTTTCCGTAAAGTACCTCGATAGTTTGCATTGTTAATGGATGATTTCTCCTTGGTTCGTGTAACTGCACAAGCTTTATATTCTATATACAATGCCAGCTTGTCACATGGCCTCCATTATGAATCTCTTACCAACAATTGTCCTTCATTTTATCCGAATGTGACCTTTGCACGCGTTTGCTGCCATGGATGAGTTTTATCCCATCAGCCTGTCAATATAAGTATCCCTAACCGCTGTTCTGGTCTTCTCCTTGAGATTCTTCCGTACCTTTTGATAATATCTGCGAGTGCAGGCAGTATTCGTCATGAGGGTCAACACTCTTTTCGGTGGCATCTTTGCCGCTACCTCTTGTAAGTTCGACGATGTCTACTCCTTCAATTGCAAATCTGCCTCTGCTAACAAAGCCTAGTTCTTTATGTCTCGGCGGCTCTCTTTGCAACCTCTTGTAAGTTCGACGATTCTACTCCTTCAATTGCAAATCTGCCTCTGCTAACAAAGCCTAGTTCTTTATGGCGTCTCGGCGCAAGACTTTGCTGCTTCTAAGGGTTACTATACTGAGCCTAACACTGGGATAACTTTCTGGACCACATATATGTCAAATGGCAATATAACGGGAGATGGAGAATTCTCCACGGTCTCTTGGGGAGGCTATCAGTTCGGAATAGCTTTACCCCCGAGCGCCACAACTGTCGACGAGTATGATTACATCGGCATGATTGTGAGTTATTCTAGTATTTTCTAATGCTATATATAACTAATTCAAACGTAGGTGGGCTCTACGCCAAATGGAACCGGTTGGTCTGGAGTTGTTCATGGTGACAATATTGGCGCCTCAATGAGTAATCACCTTATGTTACTGGCTTGGCCTTACAATGGAGAGATTTTGACTTCGTTCCGTTATGCCCCGTATGTAACTCCTTTCGGACTTTCAGCATACACCATTATCTGATCAGTATAATGCAGTGCTTATGCGGACCCTCTGTTTTACACTGGGTCTGCTACCCTCACCCAGCTATATACGGAGATCAATGAGACCAACTGGATGTTGGTCTATCATTGCCAGAACTGTTACAAATACGATCAACCAGGACAGACTGCAGATAATATGTCAACAACAACAGGTTGGTAATTCATATCTAATTTTATGCTATTCTTGGTTGTTTGCAATCCTATGGCATTTCGTGAAATTTTCATATACCCCAGCCAGGCCTCGCTACTCATAGGCCGTGTTTTACTTATCCAGAAATGTTCTAAAGGAGCCATGCTAATACGAAAAAGGCCACTTCGAAAATGGCTGGGCTCAAAGTTACATACCCGTAGATGAGTACGTAATGCATTTCAAGTCCAGTGGTTGAAAATCCCGAAAGACTTATACTAACTCCGCAACTAATTTTTAGTCCGTCCGACCCGAATTCCGATATTATCCAGCACAACAATGGCATGGGCGAATACTCTATTGCCGTCGCTTCTGCCACTCAATCTTCATATTCCCAATGGGCCTCACTCACAGCAACCCATACCAATACAGCAACTGGAACCGCCACCGCCTCCGCTACGTCTTATTCCTCAACACCCGTACCAACGGGTACGACATACGACTATATCATTGTTGGTGGTGGAGCTGGTGGTATTCCCATGGCAGACAAGCTGAGCGCTTCCGGAAAGTCAGTACTACTAATTGAGAAAGGGCCAGCCTCTTCAGCCAGATGGGGCGGAAGTAAGTATTCGCCATTCTTGATTTTTGTCTATTATTGACGACTGTGTCTAAGCTCTCCGTCCGGATTCTGGTTGGCTTGATGGCACAAATCTTACTTGGATTGATGTTCCTGGCCTTTGCAACAGAATCTGGCAACCCGGAGGATCAGTCGGTGTCGCTTGTGCTGACACAGACCAAATGGCCGGATGTATTTTGGGTGGAGGGTAAGTTTAATTTCCTCTATCCCATGTTAAACACAAGCTTTACATCAAGTACCTGGGTGGAGTGAAGTATCTAAATCAAGCGGCTTGCTCCGATTAAGCGAGCTACTCAGGTCAAGTGACTCAGATTGAGTAAGTGACTTAGGACTATTACTTCAGACTCTTAGATCTACTATATGACCACATGGCAAGGACTACATTAAACGGGACGTGCTTCAATTTCTGTAAGATATAACATAAGATAGAGGCTTACATAAAAACGAAGGACTGCGGTCAACGCCGGATTATGGTGGAACGTAAGTCACAAATTCATGCCATTCATAAACATAACGAGCTAATGTCTATGATAGCCAAATCCTTCCGATTGGGACGTTAATTTCCCTGCTGGATGGCAGTCCGCAGATATGGCAACCGCCTCCGCTCGCGTGTTCTCAAGGATACCAGGAACCGATCACCCCTCGCTAGATGGCCAACTCTACCTTCAAGATGGATTCGAGGTTGTGAGCACGGGTCTGGCAAATGCAGGTTGGACAAGTGTAACTGCAAATAATGTTCCTGGCCAGAAAAACAGGACTTATGCTCATACTCCTTATATGTCCTCTCATGGTGAGAGAGGAGGCCCTATGGCGACTTATCTCGTAACCGCGAATGCCAGGTCCAATTTCCACATGTGGCTCAATACCAGTGTCAAGAGGGTTATTAGAGATTCCGGACATGCTACTGGTCTTGAGGTTGAGGCATACAATAATGGAGGCTATGCAGGAACAGTGAATCTCACTTCCATCACTGGACGTGTTATCTTGTCTGCTGGGACATTTGGAACAGCAAAAATCCTGTTCAGAAGTGGCATAGGCCCGACAGAGTATGTGTCTTACAGAATATTGCCACTTCTTTGGACAAACAATACTGATTTCGCTATTCAACAGTCAGCTCGATATTGTCCAGCAAAGCACAGATGGCCCTACGATGATCAACTCGAGTTACTGGATCGATCTCCCCGTAGGCTACAATCTTGATGATCATTTAAATGTGCAGTACCAACTCCTCAGTCGTGTAAAGCATTACTAACTCTGGCTAGACGAACCTTGTAGTATGTGCTCGGTTCTTTATCCCCTTACCTCCGATTTTGACTATATTTGCCTTTATTCCCTAAAATACCCCTTAACACCAAGTTTACTCCTGTTTGATCCGAAAGAACGCCATTTTGAGATATACTGACTCCATGAAAGATATCGCACCCAAATGTTACTTACTATGATTGGCTGGCTGCGTGGGATACTCCCATTGAAACTGATGCATCCGAATACCTAGGTAAGCAAGGACCGAAGCTTTAAATACTTCTACGTCACTGATATAGACCAGCAAAACGAATTGGGCCTTTCACACAAGCAGCACCTAATATTGGTCCGATGTTCTGGGAAGAAATTAAGTGCGCTGATGGTATTGTGAGGCAGCTTCAATACACTGCTCGAGTAGAAGGGTCGGAGGGCGAGGCCAACGGTGGTAAGTCTATACTGTGCCCTGATATTCATGCCACATTGTCCAACATCTAATTCGTTCCAGACACCATGACCTTGTCTCAATACCTTGGACGTGGTGCCACCTCCCGAGGGCGTACGACGATCGGACTTGGTCTGAATATGGTTGTATCTACACTGCCTTGGCTTCAGAATGACTACGATACAGAGGCCGTTGTCACTTCCATTGAGCACGTTGTGACTGCCTTGAACACAGTCAAGAACTTGACGTTTCTTCAACCTGCAGCCAATGTCTCTGCTGCTGATTACGTGGCGGATGTAGGTTGAACCACACCCTGAGTTGACATAGCCTGCACTAATGGACTACTAGATGCCTCTCACTTATGCTAACATTGGAGACCGAAGATCCAATCACGTACGTCCAATAGCACTCTATAAACTCCAAACAATGACTGATATCCTTTATAGTGGCTCGGTACTGCTAAGCTTGGAACCGATGACGGTCGTAGTGGTGGAAGTGCTGTAGTGGATCTCAACACCAAGGTTTATGGCACTGACAACATCTTTGTTGTAGATGCTAGTATCTTCCCAGGCATGCCATCTACCAACCCATCTGCTCTGATCGTTGCCGCCGCAGAACATGCTTCGGATAAGATCTTAGCGCTTGCTAGCAACACTGCGGTCGCTCAGTATGGACAATGTGGTGGCCTCAGTTATTCTGGCTCTAGTGCTTGCGTTGGTGAGTAGTATTGTTCATACAAGAGACGGTCTTCATAAACTGACTTTGACTAGCGCCATACAAATGTACCTACGGAAATTCTTACTTCTATCAGGTTAGTAAAATCTGTCCTATTCCCGGAATAATGGCTGATATTGGTTTACAGTGTCTCTGAAACTGGATTTTTTATGAGAGGTCGTGGTTATTATTATTTTCTTCTGTATATATTTGAAGTCATTGTAAGACAGCCTGAAGTTCCTTCGTTTGTACATAGTCAATTCACGAGAAATATGCTAGCACCCTATAAGTTTTGTACTGCATTGTTCAAGCAAGTGAGTGATTCAAATAGGCGAATTCAGTAACGGGCTTAGTCTCGTATCGTATATGAATGTTATTTTTATCTCTGACATATGCTGTATTTTATACGGAACATATTTCAATTTCTACCTTCGTATAAAAAAGGGCCATCTGCAGATAGCCGTTATGTTGCGCCATAACCAAAGCGACCCCTGTTTGGACTCTGGAGTACAGTATGAGATGGTTACGCACGGTGTTCCTTCAACAAAAGAAAGGATATCTCCATTCCATGCAGATTGATTCATCATCATTTCCTTCCAAATACTATGGAAGGACGTGGATAAAGTTCTTTTTAGAAGTCAATTCATTCCTATCCGGAGAGCTTGTGAAGCTTGGAGCGTGAGGGCCAGAAGTACGAAGTGGGGAGAGGGAGGTATTGTAGAGTAGTCGCATTCCAGCTGGAGCTAAGGCCACTGAGAAACGAAATTGGAAGAAGTTATATCTACCTACCTACCTTAAAGTTAAATATAAATCCTTTGTCAAATTACCAACGACTCGTCACCTCTCAAAGAAGTAGTTCTTCGGGTTTGGCCACAGCCTCTTTCGCACTTCACCAGCTAGGGATCAGATCCCCCCGCGGCCTGAGCAACGCTGCCTGTCCTGCAAGCGGATTAGCGGTAAATAATCCTAGTAGCCCATGCTCTCGCAAACAACAAAGCCCGTCTCCTCAGAAGATCAACCACCACTGGCTATCTGTTTCAGAATGCCTCTGCGAGAGACAACATATATCCCGCCACCTTTAGAGCTTGTTTTATTCTTTACGGCTCGAATTTGAGCACTTTTGGATGAAACTGTAAGAAGAAAAAACTCCCGCGGAAAGTGGCGGCGGACAGAAAGGACCAATATGCCGGAGAGCAACGATGCTGCCGGCAAAGAAATCTCACAGACAGCCGTTAATGGCAATGGCGCAAATGGAGTCAAGCCAAATGATACGCCAGACGTCGATGAATTTGGCTTGCCCATCAAGAAGCATAAGGCTCCATTGCCGGTAGCCTACGAGACCACTGATGCAGAGGATGATGCTCCTCTTCAAGAGCAGCACCAGAGTAATGGAGATGCCCCGCAATCAGTACTTCAACGTGTCCCGACTCAACAGCTTCACCCTGCTTCAGAAAATGAGGATTCTGACAGTGGCGACGACGAATTCAAAGATGCACAGTCAACTCCAAACCCTACCACCCCGAGTCTCGCAACTCCAAATCCAGAACCAGAAGAGCCTAGGACACCTGTTCCCAACACAGCTTCTGTTACGAAGGAGACTTCACAGCAGACTGCAAAGGTAGCAGAACATAATCCTCCTACGCTGGAGGCACAAAAGCCCAAAGATGAGGCTCAAGGGAACAAGGGCCACGAGAAGGGATCCTCCGGGCCAACACCGGAGTTCACGGGACTGGAGAGAGTGCAGTCCCCAGAGCCTCCTCGAGGAACTGTTCGTGAGCTAGCGCAACCTGCTGAGGACGATGCGCCGAAATCTGCGAATTCGTCAGATTCCGTAAACTCGTTACCGAAACTTCATGACGTGAAGGATATGCCAAGGAAGGAAGATGAGGAGAACGCTAAAGGGCACAAACGTGGACAGGCCAGTGGAACTAATGGTTCGAGTGGGCAGGTTCTATCAGAATGGTCCCACCAGCAGCTGACTACTAAGGTCACGAAGGAGGAAGAATCTGAAGAAGACGAATGGCAGACAATGCCTGCGTTCGCGCCTTATGATATGTATGATGATGATAACAAGCTCATTGCTCGGGAAGCACACGAGTCTGACGATGAAGCCAACGCATATTCAGGACTAGGTGGAGCAGGAAAGGGTTATACTCGAGTACAATTGGATGAGGATGCCCAGTCCGCGACAAGTCTTGATGAGAATACGCAATATCTTTTCAAGGAAGCTAACGGTACGGGTGCAGGTGAAATGGAAGATGAAGAGCAAAGAGATGCGCTTTCGCAAATGCAGGCCACAAAAGATCTCTTGACTGAAGGCCAGAGAATCGCATATGTTGGCATGACTCGACTTGTGCTATCGACGATGTTGAAGGAAGCGGAGTCTATTGAAGCTACCAAAGGCAGTAAGAAAGAGGTTCAAATGGCAGCAGAAGAAGCCATGAAGATGTGGACCCAGAAGATGATGGTACGGTTATATGCACATATGGATATCAGCACGGATGAGCAAATTATGGTAGAACAATTGGCCGAACATGGAGTTGTTCCTTCGGATCTCACGCCCACCTTAATGCAAAATGCCCGCGTCAAGAAATCCCATGGCCGAGAAAGAAGATGGGTCTTCGGCATCATTGAAATCACCTTTATCACCCCGTACAGAATCATTAGCTTCTACCGACAAAAGTCCAAGGCCTTCAATCTCCTCACCCAAATTTTCACAGATGCCTCACGATGATGATGAAGAGCCTGCTCAAACACCCCCGCCGTATGAAGAGCACGAAGGCGAGGACCTCCCACAGGTTCGAACACCTTCTCAACTCCCAACCACTCAAAAGATCGATATTGACCTTCGTTGGACTGTACTTTGTGATTTATTTCTAACCCTCATTGCTGATTCGGTTTATGATGCTCGCTCGCGCGTTTTGCTCGAGAAAGTTGGCCAAAATATGGATGTTTCTTGGCTCGAGATTTGTCGTTTTGAAAAACGGGTGACAGATGCACTAGAAATGCAGCAAGCTGCCGAGAAGGAGAATTGGAATGAAGATGAGCACAAAGAGAACCGGAGGAAAATGGCCCTCAAGAAACGTTATATTATGATGGGTCTTGCTACTGTGGGTGGAAGTCTGGTAATTGGACTTTCTGCTGGACTGCTTGCTCCTGTGATTGGCGCAGGTCTTGCAGCCGGATTCACAACCATAGGTGTTGCTGGAACCAGTGGTTTCTTGGCTGGTACTGCAGGAGCTGCCATCATCACATCTAGTGCTTCTGCAGCTGGTGGAATCATCGCTGTAAAGGCTGCAAATCGAAGAACAGGCGCCGTGAAGACCTTTGAGTACAGACCTCTTCATAACAACAAGCGAGTCAACCTAATCGTTACTGTTTCTGGATGGATGACAGGAAAGGTCGATGATGTGCGATTACCGTATAGCACAGTGGATCCAGTTATGGGAGATATTTATTCGGTGCTTTGGGAACCCGAAATGCTTCAAAGTATGGGAGACACTATTAATATCTTAGCAACAGAGGCAAGTAGCTAGCAGTGCTAGGTCTGTATGACTCCGTACTGACTTGAACAGGCATTGACTCAAGGTCTCCAACAAGTTCTTGGAAGCACTCTCCTCATTGGTTTGATGGCCGCTCTACAGTTGCCTGTTGTTCTATCTAAGCTTGCATACCTTATTGACAATCCGTGGACTGTTTCACTCGATCGTGCCAACTCTGCAGGTCTTATCCTCGCAGACTCTCTTATTGACCGCAATCTAGGAACACGACCGATCACCTTCGTGGGATATTCGCTGGGCTCTAGAGTCATATTTTCTTGTCTGCGAGAACTTGCTCGAAAAGGTGCATACGGATTGGTGCAGAATGTTTATTTATTTGGTTCACCCGTTGTTGCCAAGAAAGATGAATATTTGAAGGCAAGATCGGTCGTAGCTGGACGCTTTGTCAATGGATATGCCAGGAACGACTGGATTCTGGGCTACCTTTTCCGCCTCACAAGTGGAGGTATAAGCCGTGTAGCAGGCCTTGCACCTGTACAAGGCATTGCGAATCTCGAGAATGTCGACGTGACGGATTTGGTACCTGGACATATGGCATACCGCACGGCAATGCCCAAATTGTTAAGAGAGGTCGGATGGTCAGTTGAGAGTGACGAGTTCACCGAAATCGAGGATCCTGACCCAGAAAATCATCAAGCCCGGCAACGTGAGCTCATTAATGAAATAGAAGAAGCCCGCAAGGAATTTGAGAAGAAGGAGAAGGAAGGAAAAGGCAAATTTGGCTTTTTCAGCCGGAAAAAGAAGGCCGTTGTTGACCGTAAAGAGTGGGAAACGTATGAAGAGTCAAAGGGCGAGTCAGCTGCGTCGCCGCCTTATGGGGCTACTGAGGATGCAAATGGGAACAATCACGGTGTTCTATTCGACGTGGATGCCATCCGAGCTCAATTAGCAAGCGAGCAAGAAGAAGAGTTGGAGGTCAAGGAACTCAAGTCAACACACTGCCCCCCATGAAGCTGGACCTGGCGGCTCCTATTCCTTCCGCGATATCGCCGAGGTTGCCATTAAGAGAGTCGCAGAGCTACGATGCAGGTCTGAAGGTCCACGATTATAGCCGCCCTCAGTCGCGAGCAACGTCCCCGCGTCTATCAAGCAGCGATCGTCCAAATGACTTTGCACCCCGCATACTCACCAGGTCCAAAATACCCAAAGTACGATTATGAGGCGGAGGAGGAGGAGTTGCAGATGACTTTTGACACTGCCTACCACTCCCCACCGCGTTCAACCCGAACTTCCTTCACTGCGCCTACGCCGCTACAGCCATCGCCCATGGCTGATACTCCAGCGAGAGCTTCCAATCTCCAACGGCCAGACTTGAAGAGTTCAACGAGTATGCCCACCACGACGTCGACGACCATACCAACCATTAATTTTGATCATAATGCATGGGCAGACGAGGATGAGGATTTCGGAAAGGAGAAAGAGATTGAGATGACGTTTGCGTAGTAGATACTTAAGTACGGACACATTTTTCAGATTCTTGGTAAGTATGCTTCGTGAAGATTGGCATCACGTCAAATGAATTGCATATATATATATAGTTGCGGTTGGGTGTTCATAGGGTCTTTTTATTGCAATGCATTGCTTGCGAGGGCGGGAGACGAGGCACGGCGTTATCAGTGTATACATGCTTTTGGAAGGGCGCTTCCAGTGCGAAACAATTATGGCAATCCCAGAATTGCCGATCACTTGCAGAGCCCCAATATTTGACATGAAACGCATATGCGATTAGGACTAGTGCTTATTTTCTTTATCCACGACCATGTTTGCAGTAGACCAATTAGCCCAATAGCCCAGTAGCCCAGTGGCCCAGTGGCCCATGAGAGCCGTGGAGGGAGCGTAGGATGGAAGCGAGTGAGCGCTACTGTACCTCGTTCTTCTTGGCAAGCACACAGCCGCCGCCGCTGTAGATAGACATCCCATGGCATCCAACTGCATATACTGCTACAATAAGGACTACATCTCACGCCTACCTACGCCTTGGACCCCAACTCCCAAGGTCCAATGCGGCCTCCTAAGACCTCCTAGGGCGTGCTGGAACAGTTGATCCCCCCCCCCTCCTTCACGGCGTCTGTCGCCCACAGACAGTATCATGATCCAATTGAAATGGGTTCAGGAGCGAATTAATGATGTCCACGCCGCATGCGCCTAGTCTAGCGTCTTCCTTTTTGGCATGCTGATACAACTAAGGGAGCCAACGCTCATCTGCAGCCTCGCTGTGCCGTCAACCACTCCAACAGACCCTCGTAGGCGCAGCAAGGAGCTGGGAGCTGGGAGTTGGCTGACCTGAGATGTTGCGATGTGGAAGAAGGGCAAGGGCAAAATGGGAAGTACTAACTAACTTTTGCAGCGTGAGATGATCAGCATAGCACATAATATCATAACCCGTCCCCCGCGTCGAGTTAGAAGTCTTCTTTTTTCCCCTTCTCCTTCTTTCTGATCTTTCATTCTTCTCCTTCTATCGTTTGCTCTCGGTCTCTCGTACCTGCTTGCTTGCTTGCGTGCTGCTTGTCCTATTAAGCTTACCTTAAGCTTGTTTGCCCTTTTCAGCCCAACAGGGCCAAGAAAGATCCATCTGTTATATCCCGCCATGATTTTTTCGACTTTCTTCCTCAGCCTTGTCTCTGTGTTTACTCTTGCCGTCAATGCTCAGACTTTTTCTGCATCATACACGACCGACGATGGCGCTAAAATCTCTTCTACATTTGCTGAGGGTTCGACTTTAAATATTAACATAACATTCCCTGTGCCGGAGCTTGCCCCTAAGGGCTGGTTTCTACATCTCGTTCAGGTTTTATCAGAAGATGGTACTGATTCTAATACATTGGCTATTCTGGAGAAAGGTAGACAAACAGAAGACAATTGCTCGCCTTGTTACAGCAAGAACTGATACGTTTTATAGACCTCACAAACCTAGCAAAATGCATTTCTAGAGACTGTACTGGGTCGCTAGATTCAGAAATGTCTAGTGCATGGGAAATCACGGTTCCAATCGAGTTCGAAGAGCAAGGAATTGACTCCTTGAGTAACGTATTCTTTTGCATTGGCGATGAAGCTTCCTGCGAGGCCGACACTTATTCTTCGCCATTCAATATTGTTGCTTCGGGCGTAAATACTGTTCCTGCCGCCAGTAATGCACCCCTGACACCTCCTGCCACAGGCGCATTATCATTGTCTGCTACGACGTCGACCCCATTGACTTTGGTACCGGCTTCAGCGTCGACCGCTGCTGAGTCTGGATCTATTAGGCTGACTTTGGTCACGGCCACGATCACCTCTCCATCCACGACACTCACTAGCACATATTTCACAACAACTGATACATCCAGTTCCATGACAACTACCACTGCGGCACCATCGACAACCACCAGTTCAGCATCTAGCACGGCATCGACAACATCAGCACCCACTGAGAGCTCAACCTCAACACCGGCCAAGAGTTCTAAAGGTCTCTCTGCTGCTGGCGCTAAGGCGGGAATAGCAGTCGGCGTGATCTTGCTAGTCCTCATACTGCTCCTCATCGCATTCCTTTTAGTCCGGCGCCGTAGGCAAAAACAAAGGATGCAACCAGAACAAATGATGTTAGCTCAAGGTCACCACTCTCGCGAAGGAAGCCGTGACCTTGTAGCCGAGAGAAGGAGAAACTGTAGGCGCTGGAACAATTGAGACGACCAGAGGAGGAATGGGAGCAGCCAGCGAAGACACAGCCTACGAAGAAGGTAGACAAAGACAACAAACCCCCGAGCGCGACCACGACGAGCATGAGAGCACGAACAATCACGAGCTCCACTATCATCTCCCGAAACCATGTCACCAGCAACAACAGGCGAAAGGTTCGACGAACCATATCGTGATGCTCCCACAGCTGTTTATGGAGATGCCAGGCATTCGCCACAGATATTTAGGGGGTCTCAGCACTTTTTAGGAGAGGAGGGGTTGAGTGCGGAGGATATTGAGAGGTTGGAGGAGGAGGAGAGGAGGATTGATGCTGCTATTGCTGAGTCGGAAGCGAGGAGGTAGTTCGAATGGTGGGGAGGGAGTAACGTAACGGATTTTTGGGTGGTTATATATACCTAGAAGATTTTCTAGATGTGATATATTTGATTTGCTGTTCTTTAGCGTAGTATAATAATTTATGAAATATGATGATACCTTTAAATAAGTGCTACCCTAAGAAACTCTTTGAATTCATCTCCCTTAACACAAGAGCTACTTTTCTTTCTGGTTTTTTGAACTGTCATAATATGAGATATGATTAGATACCGAAATCGAGTAAGTTACTCTGTATAATTTAGTTACTCATATAACTTCATCACTCAGGCTAATTCAGTTACCTAAATAGGTCAGTTACTCAAATCAAGTGAGTTGCTAATTCCAAATAAGAGAATAGAGTCCCGTAGCGGTGTTACATTTAATAGAAGACTTTCTACCTTCTACCTATACACATCTCTTAAATCCCACTAAAAGAAAGCAAAATAATTAAATATAAGAATAGTTAACCAGCCTACCGTATGTAGGTACAACCAAGGTACCACCACGCAATGTAGGTAGGTAGGTAGATACGTACTTAAGTGTCCCTAAAATACTAAAAATAAAGAGAGAGGGGTGGGGGGGGGGGGGGGGGGGGGGGGGGGGATTCTAAAAGGTACATAGGTTTATTATATATATATGTGTGTGTTTGTGTATGTGTGTATGTGTTATTTTTGCTGCAATAAGTACCTAATAGCTGACAACTCTTTTGATATTCCGGCTATTTCTTTTTTTCAACTACACCACAGTTCTTACTAATTTATAAGAGGCCACTTCGACTAGGGCTAAATAAGTTACCCAGGTTACTCAGGTTACTTAAGTCCATCTATCTCGTTTTTCTCTTCTCTTTCTAAATGTGTAGATGAGCTACTTAAAATGATATCTTACATGTAACTCAACTCGTTTAGTAGGTACTGTAACATGAACACCAATAGTTCTTCTGTACGAATTTGCAAACTTCATCCCTAGATATTTTAGATGTGCAACGTCCCTTTGAACCTCCAAGGTCATGATGGTTAGACTTGAATTCATTATATCGTAAAACTTTACCTTAAAAAACAGGGTTGATGAATTGTGAATTATTTGACCCAGGAAGTTTTTATACAGTCGGCTGTCTGTGCGACTGGCTTGACGCCTGTCCCAGAGATCGCAGGGCCTGCTCATGTTCTGACAGGCCACTGAGCCCTCACTTGAGACTGGCCGAGTAGTTCTATAAGATTTTTCAATTCTTGAATGCTCGCTGCAATACTGTGCTAATAAGCACATGTAGTTATGTTATAAGAGCTGATATGAGAGTGAAGAGTTTAGTAACGGTGGCAGTGCAGTATCAAAATGTATATTTTCCCATCCAGGAGTAGGTACTTAAAAACTCCAATGCCCATGACATGCACCTTTCACGCCACAGCCTTTAGCGTCTAATTCCAGTAAAATGCTGAACTCCATGTGGTATCATACACGAACCTAGGGCTTCCCGTTTCTCCATATCCCACCCAATCCTCAGTCAATCATTCTAATCTTTTATCCACGGTTGAACATCCTTCCCACAAGCCCACTCGCAATATTCCCAGCCAGTCCCCCAGAATACAAAGCACTCCCAGCTAGATTAGAAGCCTGGCCAAACTTGTCGCATCGAGAGAAGGCAAGAGTATTCGTTATGGTCATACTGAGCGCAATGACTATGGTCCCATAATTTAGTGCCCAGTTACATATAAGCTCAGGAGATAAATACGTACCAACAAGCGTCAACCAAATGAACTTGAACTGAACAATCGCCAAGATAGCCAACAAGGTCCAGAAAACTGGCTGCACGTAAAGAGCCATCCAGAAGAAACGACTATCTGTTGCATTGATGACCTTGGTCGAGGGATCAGAACTCTCAAATACCCAGTGCGAATCACCCGATTGCATATCCACTTCATTCCACCATCTTAGACCCACAAGACGCCGCCCGGCGATGTTTTTAAGATAGTAGAAGTCGACTGCGAGGAGAAGGATCGTGACGATGAAGATGAGAACACTATTCGTAAACCTCATTAGCTTCCTCTACTAGAATCCTAAACGGAAATGCGCGTTGGTACTCACAAGTTCGAAGTAAATAGGATTCCAAATAGGTATACCAATAGCGCCGCTGCGATGCATTAGCTTCGTGTATAGGTAGGTAGGTGGGTATCATGATCTCCAAGATTTGGGTGAAGGTAGGTAGGTAACTTACAGATTCGGAATCCGAGGAAGCATAACAGTGTTATTGGGTGGGAACTGAGCCTCCAGCTGAGCTCACCAGGCTGGTTTTGATCCATGGTGAGTGAGTGTGTATTTCAAGGGAGGGACCGCGATGCTATTCAGATACGTCGTCGTCGTCGTCGTCGTCGTCGTCGCTGCACCAAAGAGCTATCTGGCAGCACTGGCTGGAGTACCCCTGCATACGACGCTAGGTGGGGGCGGTGTCAAGTGGCAGTTTTATTTTGGGACAAGTGCGGAGACTGAAGTGGCACTGGCACTCTCAACTCCATCTCCATCTCCATCTCCAAGTTCAACTTTGATGGTTCAACTTTCCTGTCTGCTGCGAACGTTGGCTTCTTGCCTGTATTCGTACCTATTCCTACCCACCTAGCCCAATTGAGGTCCCAAGTTAACTCACCAAGTCCATTGGACTACTACTCATACTCATGTCATTGCATCTTCTAATGAAAGTAGCATAAAAAGAAAGGTCCCCTCTGCTGCTATTCTGCGATTCTGAAGATTATAGCCGAGGTCAACATTCCCAGGTACTCCGTTGATCACTCGCTCTTCCGTCTACTTATTTACTCTTTTGCCATTGACTGGTCAATATGTCTACTTCCTCTATCCTCCGTCGAGCCCTTCTCTATGGTATCTCCTCTGCAGCAGTTCATTCCCCCCAAAACAGCAAACAGCTGACACTCCACCAGTCCCATCCTCCTCCCCAAAGTTCCTCGAGAAGTCGCGCTCCCTCACCGTAGACACGATAGCCTACGATTTGGAAGACAGTGTAACACCTGCTCAAAAATCCACCGCTCGCACCAACATCCTCTCCTTCCTTTCCCGTCCCCGTCCACCCCACATCAACGAGCTCAGCGTCCGTATAAACAGCGTCTCGTCGGGCCTTGCCCTCGCAGACCTAACCTCCATCCTTCAATCCCCTCACCTCGATGCGCTCGTAGTGCCAAAAGTAAACAAAGCCTCGGACCTTCATTTCATAACTGACATACTGCAACACGTCCTCCCAGATCGTCATCCTGCAACCCCAGATGCGAAATCAAACCCAGTCAAGATACTAGCTTTGATAGAGTCAGCCGAGTCGCTTACCAACCTTAATGAGATATGCAAGTCTTCTCCGTATCTAAGTGGTTTGATATTTGCAGCAGAGGACTTCGCCCTTGACTTGTCACTCACCCGCACCCCATCACTCAATGAGTTTTTGTATGCCCGCTCAACGATATCTACTGCCGCAAGAGCACACAACCTTCCTTCTACTATTGATCTGGTCTGTACTGCTTACAGAGGAGCCGAAGGGCTACAGATTTTAGAAGAGGAGTGTATTGGAGGGCGGGGATTAGGCTTCAATGGGAAACAGTGCATTCATCCTTCGCAGGTCGATGTTGCGCAGAGGGCGTTTGCGCCGGGCGAGAAAGACGTAGAATGGGCTGTGAGGGTGGTGATCGGCGATGAAAAGGCAGACGCGAGCGGTAGAGGGGCATGGACATTAGATGGGAAGATGATTGATGTACCAGTCGTCGGTAAGGCTAAGGCAACAGTAAAGAGAGCGAAGTTATGTGGTATCGATATCGACAGCGTTCGGGAGAAGTGGAAGGACCAAGAACCTGAATAAAGGTAAGGATCACAATATCTTCGTGATAATATACAAGCAAAGTAGTTCCACGCATGGCCAGATGACCACATATTTGTCACTCGACCAAATAACTCGCTAGTCAATATTGTCGATGAGGTTGCCAAAATCCTCGTATAGAACCTTGATTGTCGTCCCCCTGGTCGTCATACTGAAGGCCGGTACCTGCCATACTATAAGCTTCATCGAATTCCTGTCCATGTAAACCATATGAAGTCGCATGTCTATATGAGTTCTGTTCATTCTCATTCCAAGCTTCGTTGTTCTCCGAGTCTGGCCTGTACGCAAAGCCTTCCTCTGACCTTAGCAAGTGAGTGGTCTCAGGAACCATCGCGTATAAATGCCTTGAACGAATAGCATCGTCGATCCATGGTGTTTCTTGATATAATCCTTCTAGCTCGGTGCTTTCGACAAGGTGGGTGTCGTCGAACAAGTCATCATCGAGAACATCGTCATACTGCGTATTACTTTGGTTTAATGTGTGGAAATCACCTTGGAATGGTTTTGAGCTTAATTCTGCTGCGAAATGGACCTGTTTCTGGCCTTTGCCACGTGGGGCTTGCATTTGACGAGCGTACAGAGGCTCAATTGAGATATCAAATGACGGTGACCAAGGTTTATTTTGGGTGGATAGTTGTCTACTACCAACCCCAGAGGACCCGCGAAGAGGAAGACCATATGCAGATGTTGCAGTTGCTCGCACAGAGCTGGTCCACTTACCTAAAGACCGTTCATCATGCGAGGTCCCAAAACTCTCTGGCTTTAGTATCGACTGAGGATTGGCTTTGACAACCGTGATAGCTGGCGACATGGTCTCGTCTTGTCCCTGGTTAGCATCTAGTATATTCTGCTCTACTGATATAGGATCCCAATTCTGGCGGTTCTCATCATCTCGATAATCTTCATAGGCCTCTTTATTGGACACATCTTGTGCTTCTAAGAAATCAGATGCTGGACCAAGCTGAAACGGACCACTATGAGAGTCACCAGCAATTGTGGTTAATCTAGGGGCAGATTGTATACTTGAATGAGCTCCAGCGAGGTTATCCCGTCTACGCCAGGATTGCTGCGCCTCAGAAGAATTTACTGGTAAAACTTTCACAGGACGTTTAATTCGCCCTCTCTTAGAGATTTCCCGGCAGCTGAATGGCAGTGTACTCTTGGGTTCTCTTGTATTTCGGTGATATTGACTCCGTCCTTTCTCTTTATCATATATGTCAACAGTGACTCCACTTCCCGCTTCTTCAGTGGTGGAAATTTGGTCACCATTTGTATTTATAAGAACACGACTTTCAGTTGGCATTCGCAAGGGTGTTTGCTCAGAATAGTCATCATTCAAAATCCCGTTGCTATGTCGCCGAGGACTTAAACGTTGGGGTTCATCCACCGACGATTTCGTAGCACTAGCATACTTACTTCCTACGAAGCCCTCGTTCCTTTCGTCCGATACGTTTGAAAAATAATGCCGGCCATGGCCAGTATCCCTCCTATTTGGTCTCGGCTGGCGGAGGCCGGAGTGTGGAGATACCCCAGTATCCTTGAAAACCCCAGTATTCCTAATACAAGTCCTAACGAAGTCGGGTGTTGGGCTATCACTCTCCATGCCGTGATTAGATTCTGTTTGCGTAGGTGTGTATTGCATTTCTGACCAAGTCACACATGTCGTGCCATTTTCCGAACATGCGCTTGTATTTCTTGGATGGTTATCCGAGTGGTATATAGCTGGATTTTGTTGCCGACCTGAATATGTTATGTCGCTGGTAGGACGAGACTCTTTGTGGTGTCGAGAAAGCTGGTCCTGTAGGTTGACAGACAGTCCTGCCGAATTCATACGACCAGATGAGTATCCATCGATTACAGTAGGCTTACTGTAGAGAGAGTAGGCATCCTCGACGCCATTTTTGACTCTGCGGTCTTTGCTGTTGATACTACGCTCTTTTAGTGGGGTTTTTGATGGCTTGAAAAAAGTAGAGATCTCTTCTTGTTCTCTCAATACCTTGCGCTGCTGTTTCCCGCGGTACTTGGAGGTAGCCTTCTTATTGTCTTTGCTTGGCGTGTTTCTCGACCGTTGGAGGAATTCCATTTCTGAAAAAGCAAGATCTGGTACTGCAGTGACGTTAGTAACCGCTTTCCCAATCGTGAAAGTGTTCCTTACAACCACGACGTCTGTTCGGAGAAGAAGCACGTCCATTCTTGAAGATCCCTAAGCCAGATGACAGCTGGAGCTGACTTATATTAGCCTTTTTCTTGAGATTTGGTAATTATGTCTCACAGTTAAGCGGTCCTGGCTAATACTTTTTGAAGCAAAGCTGCGCATGAGATTTTCCCCTGCTTTATTCGCACCTTTTCCCCGAGGGCCTCTCTTTTGCTTTTTCGATGTCTCAACCCGATCCGTACTATTCTTCGAAGGCCCATTTGCTTTACCCTTTGGTTTATACCGATCTTCTCGAGTTTTATGTCGCCGTTGCTTTTCAAAAGTCTTAGGTTGTGTTGTTCTGTGCACAGAAGACCCGGCAGAAAGCTCGATATCAGAGGACTGGATCTTCTGTCTCTTTCGAGAATGATCGGGGGTACTGGCACTCTGTCCTACAACATCATCTCTTCCATATTGCTTGAATAGACTTGGTGGCTTCGGCTTGTCAACAGGCTTTAGCAACGAGCTATCCGAGGAGAGTTTACGCTTTCGCTTTGCCTTTGGTCGTAAGCGAGTTGTATCGATCGCATTGAGCTCACGATGGCGGGGATGATGTGCATGTTTTGAGGGTGGGGCATTGGCTTGATTCTCTAAGAAGTGTCAGTAACAAGCTCTTTGCTTTTTCGTGCTTCATCCATATAAGAGTTTACAGGCAAGGCTTACTAGGTGCGCTATATGATTGGCCGCGTCCTAGGTCTTCTTGACCATCAACATTATTATCCTGTATCTGCGCGAGCCACTTTCGAACATAGTCGCTATCCCCACTCATGGCGGGCTCCATCACCTCAAGTGGCAAAGAGAAATCGGTTTAGACAGATGTGGTCTTAGGAGTGATACCACGTCTTTTTTTTTATAGAAAAAAGGTAGCAAACTGAGTCAAGACAGAAGAAGAGGTCAAGATGGTTTGTACATGAAAGTATTGCTCCTCGCGTCCAGCAATGGACTCGTTATGTGTTGTTCAATCCAGTAGGCACCATAATAGGAAACTGCGAAGTGCCTTACCACATAACTTATCTCGATCCATTTTTGAAGATGCGCAATTGTGAGATTATGTCGCTGGACAAACTTATGCTGGCCTGAATACTCTTTTGTTAGATTCTCATCCTTTACGTACTCGTCCACCTCTTGGTTGCACAGCATTGCCAAGATCACCAGCATAGGTCCTATGTCGAGCCATTAGCCATTACTATATTGATCCAGCTGGACGTCTTGACGCTGCGACGTCTACTCTGTCCCTGCATTACTTCTGCTACCAACATCATGCCAAAGCCAAAGCCACAGGCCATGACGAACTTTACAATCACGACGGTGTAGCGGCCAGAATAGCGGTCAACCGGGGAAGCAGCCCTACGGGATATTTGAATCCACACAAGTACTCGTATTCATGCAGGCACTGGTCTACTGCAATGTAGACTCCGGAGTCCTTGATTGCGACTAACGCAAGCTCAGTCGGTTGGAGAGGTATGAACACAATCCGAGCTAGGCCATTTCTGAAGCGCTTCTTTACTTATATTAGATATCACATGATGTTTTCGCATTTTCGTCGCAAAATGATGTCATACGAGCGATCCAATGCCGCTATCCCAGGCCAGTGGGCAGTCCTTGGGAAGCTAGATAACATATTTCCGCGAAAAATGATGCCTATCGCAAGCTTGTGAGTTCCCTAAAGCAAGTGAGTTATCTAAAGCAAGTGAGTTATCTAAAGCAATTGAGTGACCCAAAGCAAGTGGGTTACCAAAACAAGTGAATTCCCTACAAACAAAAAAACTGGTAGAAACTCACACCGTATTGTCTAAGTATCATTTTCAGCATTTTCACACGTGTTAGGTAGGACCTCTAAATTCGCGCTCGAGTTTTTCGCATGGCGACATTTGTCCAAGAAACATTCCTGGATTAATGTGGCATGTCATCGTTACTGTACTTCTACAGGAGGGTTGTCCAGCTGGCTGGAGCTATGCGGGGCTCGGTTCGCTGTGGCCCAGGCTTGCTTGCGCTCATCCTTCACGTGGAGGATCGTAGAGTGTCGTTGGTGGTTATAAGTCTCCGTCATGATGGTTCGGAGGAGGTTGTGTCGTACAAGTAGTAGTGTAGTTGTGTGATCGGAGATGGTGTATCGGTGCTTGCAGTTTTCTCTGCCGTATCTTTGCTTTTTCACGCTGCGAGCGACCAAGCATGCTCTAGGATGCCTACCGAGCATAACTCCCCTACCAATGATAATGGTTTACCAGCCAAGGTCTGTCAAAGCCACAGCCTAACGATAAGCAGATAAGGCCACTTAAATGTCAAGGTCCAAGAAAAGCCAAATGCGAACTCCTGCAGCTTCAGTCCTCAGCCATTCCTCTGGAGATGCTTGCTCCAGATGAGAATAATAACCGACTGCAATAATTATGCAGCTGGCGTGGCCTCGAACAGCTTCTTCGGTTTGGAGTAGATGGGATCGCAGGAGCCGTGCTTCAGATTTTGGCAATTAAGTATATGTCCTGAAGGTAAGAAATGTGTACCTAGGTAGCTATACTTAATCGTAGTCGTGTTTTGTGCTTCAATTGCTAGATAATAATCAACACATGATTGTTAATGACTGCTATGGGCGCTGCGGCATTTATCTAGTGAGCAAGCATCTGCCATCGATAATCTTGGATTCTAACTAGGACCTCGGAGTCCATCAGAACGCAAGAGATACGGGCAATCATGTCATAATGCACGCCACACCACCAAGCCGAGCCATAAAGACCTTCGTTTGATACTGATTTCGCCCGGCTCGCTGCGCTTACATTCGTGCCGGCTTCTGCGCCGTTTACTGGGAGAGGCTGGCACGGGCTGGATTGGATAGGAAACCCTGCTTTGGGCACACACACACACACACACACATCCGCACCAGACTCCAGAGTTTTCCAGGCTGGAAAGAAGTGTAGGCTGTGCAGTTGCAGCGCGGATGTTGACTGGCTGACCGGGAGCTGCTCGCATGTAAATTATTCACCAAGCTCACAAACAAAGTTTGCCGTCTGCGCATGTACGCACGTCGTCGTGGGGGAGAAACAGAAGCAGGATGCAGCTGGGGCAGAGAGTGTCTGTCTCTGGATGCACCTGAGAGGAGCATTGACAGAAGAGAGCATTGAAAAATGGGACATGTATGTAGGGTGTTGGATGCCAGGGGCAGGGGCCAGACGTGAGCTCCTAGGCTCCAAGGTACAGACCAGTGCTGGAGTAGTAGTCGTAGCAAGTAGCAGTAACCAACCGTTGTACAGTAAAGGCGCTACCTACCTTGCTGTATTATTATGATTATTGTCCCGTGTGTCCTTGTCCTCCTCGTCCTCAGGGTATTCCTATCAGGGTGTCAGGGTCGTTGATCGGCGCTAAGACGCATTTTCCACTCAGTAGTGAGGGGTCGAAGTCTCTGCGCCCCGCTTCCCAAGCTTGATCCTATCAGCCTACCACGTCTACCACCCTTTCCTAAATCTCATCGCCCATATCTACGCCATTCCCACCCCTTCCATCCGCGAGCCTTTTCTCTCTCGCTCTCTCCTCTATCCTTCTTCATACGGCCAGAATCTCGCACTGTCCTTTCTGTCGTTCGACTGAATACCTTTTGCGTCTTCCTTCAACTGTCCGACTGTCTGTCCGTCAATCAATTCAATTCATTCAATCCAATCCAACCAATTCAACCAAACCCCGCCAATCCCTCTCTCTCTCTCTCTCTTTCAACAAATCTCATTTCTTCAAGAAGTTCGTCTGATCTCCTGCTTGCTGCGCTGACATTGTCCTCTTCGATCACATTCTGTCCTTCCTCCTCTCCGCTCTCAGCGGAGATCATGTTCTGCCTCGATGTATCTTTCTTTGCGTGATCCGCGTCTTGTCCTCCGTTTCAATACACAATACCGCCATGGCGCGCTATTTTGTGTACTCGTGCGCGGAAATTGAGACTTTCAGCCAGGTTTTCGAGATCAACATCAATCATGTCTAAGCTCTTTATCGGGTAAGTTGGCAATCCTGACCTCCCCATATTACGTAGCTCCGTGCTAACATCTGCTTCTAGTGGCCTCGCATGGCACACAGATGAGAATGCTCTTCGTCAGAAGTTCGAGGAGTTCGGCGCTGTCGAGGAGGCTGTGAGTTCCTACGTTAAATTCGCATTATTATTAATTACTAATGCGTGTATAGGTCGTGGTCAAGGACCGTGATACTGGTCGCAGCCGTGGCTTCGGCTTCGTCCGCTACGGACAGGAGGCTGATGCTGATGCTGCCATTAATGCAATGAACAACATCGAGTACGTCTAATCGTCAGTCTTGATCTGGATACGAGCTAATCGCGTCGTAGGTTCGATGGCCGCACTATTCGTGTAGACAAAGCCTCTGAGCGTGGCTCCGGTGGTGGTGGAGGTGGTGGCTTCGGCGGTGGCCGTGGAGGCGGTGGTGGATATGGAGGCCGTGGAGGTGGATACGGTGGTGGCGGTGGTGGTTACGGAGGTGGTGGATACGGTGGTGGCCGTGATGGTGGTGGTGGTGGTGGTGGTTACGGAGGCCAGCAAGGTGGCTATGGGGGTGGAGGTGAGTAAATTCCCGTTGAACTCTCGAGTCAACACATCCTTTGTCAACAATTCAATGCTGACCATCAGATAAAGGATACTCCGGTGGTGGAGGCGGTTACGGTGGTGGAGATCAGCAAGGTGGTGGTCGTGGCTGGCAGTAAATGTGGATGTGTCGAGCGAGAATTCTTCATTCCGACCTTGCGTGTTCGTGGGTACTTGAGGACAAAAAGCAGCTTGGTTTTTTCAGCGAAGGTTAATTGTGTGGGGCTTTAACTACTGCCATTTCTTGGAAGGTAGTTGATGATTCTCTCGTGGTCTCTGGATGCGGTTTTGGTTTTGACCTTGGTGAGCTTTACGCTTGCTCGGAGTTTGGGGGGTTTACCTATTTGGGCTCGGTCACATTCTAAACAATCTCGTCACACATGTATCTCTGGTCCGAAATTTCTACCATGATCACTTTGATCAATGGTCTCTCAATGAAGACTGCTCTTTACGCAGATCTAGTCTAGGGCTGTATGGCCAATGCACAAACGAAATAATGGCTCCGAAAATCACTTCTCAGTCTCCTCTTGCTCGTGTGTGCTCTTAAGCTCGCGATCAACACCTTCGCTGGCTATTCGGGTGGGGTCCACAGACATTCTCTCTTCAATTGCTCTGACTCGGTTTGCCAGGTCCTTAACATGCATATCTCCGCTGTTCGGGCTTAACTCATCCAAAGACTTCTCTAGACCAAAGAGATAGTCCTTGTTCAACCCACTAGGGCCCTCGCTCTTGTATATATGCTCTGCGAGCTTTTGAGGCTCTTGCGGGCCCATGAACTGATCATTATCAGGCGTTCCGATGTACACCAATGTCTGAATGAGTGAAGATCCGTCGGCTGGATGGAAGGGTGTGAAATGAATGCTATACCCATTGATCTCTCTAATGTCGAGGTATTCACGCACTTCGGCCACCTTGGTGGCTTCGATTCGGTATGCAGTTCCCCATACTTTGTCTGAGCCTGGCTCATGGTGGTCCGTCAACGTCTCCCAAAAGGACCGCTCGATTAGGGTAACAACTCGCCCTGGGGCTTCCGGAGTGCCTCGATGGTCTTGACTGTGACGGTATAAGCAGTGGTTTGGAGGTGATGGGGAGGCTTTTCTCGCCTTGCCTGTATTTGTGAATGAGCGGTGAGCTCAATCAAAAGGGTGGACGTCGTCAAGTACAAACCTGCCAGAAGCGTCTCACATAGCCAACTACATAACCAGGCACACGTCTATCAAAATGCGGTGGAGGTTTCCAGATCAGACTCCTGGACGGCAGCTTGTCAGTTCATCGACCAAACGTTGTCGAGGTAGGCGTCATTGTACGAAAGTACGAAAATACTTCCGTACTATACGAAAAACGACCCGACGTCGCCAAAGATTGTCAAGGAATACCTGAAAAGACTCCAGTAGTCCGGACATACCCATATCCAAAAAGCCAGAACTCAGTGGTTGTATCCTGAGGTTCCATTTTGTACTGAGCGGCGTTGGACTCGTTTGAAGGGGTGAAGATGTGCGTGTGAGAAGATGCATCTCGTCTCGACCCCGAAATTGCAGGGTTTCAAATGCCAAGCGTCAAGTTCACCCCGTCCCTTGGCTCCCAGCTGCGAGTCCGACACTGACTACAGAACTAAAACCAATTGCTTTTCTGTCTCCGTATCTCGTAAATAATTCCTAGATAGAGAATCGAGGTTTAACATATCTCTATTCACTTGATCTTTTACTCCATATATTATTGTAGACCGTTTTCTCGCAGGATAGCAGTCTACAGCGCCTCTCCTATTGCACTGCCACCCCACCTCGACGAGCTGGGACCCTCAGTCCCCCTCCCTCTGGAAGTCCTCCTTTTGCAAATACTCAACACAAACACCTCTTCCCTCCTATTTGTACAGAGCAGACGCATCTCTGACGGTTGAAAATGGCGTATAACAGGTCAGCAACCCAGTCTTGGACGGCCGTTTGAATTGAGTCGTTCTTTGCGACTGACTCAAAAGCACAGAACCTTCAATCCAGATTCACTTCCTGCGTTCGCAGAGCCAGAAAGGGCAAGAGCACTCCCTATGATGACTCTTTGCACCATAGTTGACAAGATATATACAGAAGCACAGCCCTGCCAGTCAACCACCGCCCACAACTTCAGCTCCTCCACAACAACAATACCATCAACCGCAACAGTACAAACCCGCTCCTCCACTTCCTCGTCAGTCATCACCACAGATGGCACCACCTGCTAACTACGGCTACCGATCGCCAACCCAGAATGCTCATGGTTATGCTTCACCTCCTCCGGGAAGCCATGCAATTCGTCCTCTGCAGCCTCAAGGCAGGCCACAGCAGCCAATGTCAAGACCTCCCCCATCCCCAGCCCCTATGGATCACCGAGATCCTGCGCTCCTGCCACTTTTCAAGGCGGTCGATAAAGATGGTATACAAGTCGCACTACAACTTAAACCAGCTTTCGCGCTAATACTGTCACAGGAAGTGGCACCTTGAGTGAGAAAGAACTCCGTGCCGCCCTTGTCAATGGAGACTGGTCTTCTTTCGATCCATATACTGTCAAGATGATGATTCGCATGTTCGATAGCGACCGATCTGGAGCTATCAACTATGATGAGTTTTGCGGCCTGTGGGGATTTCTAGCAGCATGGCGGTCGCTCTTCGATAGATTCGACATTGATAAAAGTGGAAGTATCAGCCTTGATGAGTATATTAATGCTTTGGCAGCATTTGGTTACAGATTAAGCCAGAGATTTGTCACCCAATTATTCTCGACCTATGACAAGAAAGGCGATGGTCATCTCAGTTTTGACCTCTTCGTACAAAGCTGTATTAGCTTGAAGAGAATGACGGACGTTTTCAAGAAGTACGATGATGACAGGGACGGCTTCATAACGCTATCATTGTATGTGTTGCTGCGCAAGTCCAGGGTTCAAATGAGAAAACTTGCTAACATACCTACAGTGAGGATTTCTTAACCGAGATCGTGAAGCAGCGTTAGTCCGAGAGGCGGACAGGGAGAACCGGAATGGACCACAGGCGGTGCTTTCTTTGCGATAATCTATGATATGATACCAATCTATTTATGAATCTCGGTATCTGCGTGCCCTCCCTTCAAGTCTTCGTCTCGCGATAGTGCATATATTAGCCGAGCACGATCTGAGGGTATTGTTACGCTTCTCTTGCTTAGTGTTCGTTCGCTCGTTCTGGTATCACTTCAAGTGACTAACCTTCTGGAATGTTGATGGGCAGGGTAGTCAAAATGAACCCCCATAGCTTCTACAAAGAGCCGCAGGTATGTTTTTTGCACTTCCACTCCCTACAAACTACATGTCAAATGCCCCGCTTTTGCTGGTGTATAGCTGCTACAGGCTACAAAAGTCGAATTGCAACTCTCATGATCTTGAGATATCTTGGTTTCTAAGAAGGCCGCAGAGCGAGCCTACAGGAAATAGAGGCCGTGCTCTACCTGACCAGAGTGGAACCCCGAATAGCCCTCAGCAACATGAGGTCCAATTTTTAGAACCTACCGATTGCGGCCCTTCAGCTTGGAGAGTACTCCTCGCTGCATTTGTCTTCGAGGCTCTTTTGTACGGTAATGTAACACGGCTACTATCAGACAAATCTACACTTACTAATTGTTAAGCAGGCTTCCCTCTCTCCTATGGCGTCTTCCAAAATTACTATGCTCAGCTCCCTGAGTTCGGCGACAACTCTCTGTTGTCGGTCGTGGGAAGCTGTGCCACTGGCATAGCCTATTTAGGTGCTCCTCTAATGGTGCCATTTGCAAGACGCCATCCGAAGCATAAAGTGCTAATGATATGTGTCGGATGGTCGTTGTGCATTCTGGGACTTATGACTGGGTCCTTTGCTAACTCTTTGCCAACATTGATTATTACCCAGGGAGTTATGTATGGTGGTTAGTTTAATCCCTCATGCTGAGGGTTAATACTCGCACTGACAAATCTGTAGTGGGTTTTGTCATTTTCTATTATCCTATGATCAGTATGGTCAATGAATGGGGGTTTGCGAGACGTGGGATGGCATGGGGGGTTATAGTTAGTGCTGGAGGAGTTACAGGGGTGGCGATGCCTTTCATTATCGGTCAGTATTGAAATTCCTATCTGTCTATGATGCTCAGCTTGCCATGGAGACTACCCCTTCGCTCCCATACGCAGCGGGGTTGGCTTCTACTTCCTTTCGCGTGACTGTAGCTGTTTGCGGCAAAGGTGGTGGTAAAGCTGTGGGCAGTCCCCAGGTAACAGCATAATTATTCGGACGTCTGTTGCCATCAAGTTTAGCTCTTCGTGTAATTTTGATGATGATGCTAAATTTGTATAGAAGCTATGTTGAACAAGTACGGCTATAAAACCACCCTTCGTGCTGTGGCATTAGCACTCGTGGTGTTAACAGGCCCACTCGTCCCCTTCTTCAGGGGCCGTCTACCTCCTTCTCAGCAAACTGCTGTTGAGAGCACCGATTGGTCTTTCATGAAGAAACCAGTCTTTTGGGTATACTGCGCTTCCAATATAGCCCAAGGATTCGGGTTTTACTTCCCTGCACTCTATCTCCCTTCCTATGCAACATCCATCGGCCTCAGTTCAACCCAAGGTGCACTACTCCTCGCACTTGTCAGCCTAGCACAAATCTTTGGTCAGTTCACCTTTGGCTTCCTCTCTGACGGGCGCCTACCTCTCAACCTCCTCGCTGTCATATCTACTATCGTAGCAGCGATAGCAACACTTTCACTATGGGGCCTCGCTCACTCCCTCGCACCTTTGATCCTCTTCGCTCTGACATACGGCTTCTTTGGCTACGGATTCGCAGCCTTGCGTTCGAGACTAGGAACAGCGGTTACCGGTGAACCTACCGCTGCATTAGCTATGTTCTCGGTTTTCTGTTGCGGCCAGGGTATTGGGAATGTATTGGCTGGCCCTATAAGTGCGGCTTTACTTTCCAGTGCTTTACATCCTAATAGTTATGGGGCAGTGAGATATCGGATGGTGGTAGTCTTCACGGGTACTTGCATGATGGTTAGTGCACTTAGTATTGGGTCGTTGTACCTCAGACCTAGAAGAATGAGGAGTGTGTAGGCGCACATCCTTTTTTCGGGAGTATTACTAGGAGCATAAGCTTAAGCCTTTTTTTGTTACCCAGACCAGACGTAACCAAGTGTCAATGTCGGGAAAGGGTCGAAGAATAGTGGTTGGTGGTTAAGTAGGAGATATAAAACTCACCACATCTTCTGCGTTAGATCCAATTTATATGATGCATATTAAGAACTACGGTCTCTAACAATCCCTCATATCGATTGACGCCCCTTCTGGCAGAACAGGTGGCATCCAAGTGTGGCAATTACTTGCTCAGGGAGTTTTGCTTCCCGCATCTCTATATAACAAAGAGCAAATTCAAGCGAGAACATACATTGCACCGCCCAGCTCACACTAGAAAAAATGTTTATTTCGCTCTGCTCCACGCTCTTACTCGGTAACTTCGATGCAAAATTCCGAGTGAATATACCTCACCATGTGTTGGTCAGCACTCTTGGTGTTTTAACAACTAATCCGAATTAAAGTACCTTTAGGTTGTAATGGAGTTAAGCAGAGCTCCCAATCGATTAGTCTTAGTCTGAATTTGACATAAAACACAAGTTACCTTAATCGCTATGGTGATATGACGACATGATTGGTATTTAGTAAATAGGTAGGTAAACTAAAGAAACTGATGAACTGGTAAATTGAGCTCACAATAGCCAATACAGTAAGTCCGATTAGCTCCTTGCGTAACAACAACGTCTCGGAGATATGCTAGTCAAAAGGAGTAAGTCGCGTCTCATGGCAAAAGTTGAAAGATATATATGAATTCAACTCCGTTGAGCGTGAATCTACTCTTCATAATCAACTATCAAAATCAGTCAGAGGTCACGTTCTCTCGTCTTCACTGAAGCGTCTTCTTATTCTCTCTCCTAAACTCTTCTTCGAAACCACCCTCAGAAGTCACCCAAAATTCATCATGTCTTCCAGCGCCACCAAGGATAGTCTTCCCTCCCCATCGGAGGGTCATCACCTAGCGGCTATCCTTCGCTCCAATCGTTCTGGCCTTGTGGTTGAACATCGCCCAACCCCTACGCCAGGCCCCAATGATATCCTCATCGACGTTAAATCAATTGCACTCAACCCAATAGATTGGAAGCAACGAGACTTTGGCTTTGCTATTGCCTCGTACCCAGCAGTGATTGGCTTTGATATTGCGGGAGTAGTTATCTCTGCTGGATCCTCGGTGGCTGAAGATGCACCTAAACCAGGAACGAGGGTAGCTGCCTTTGCACCATGTTTCTTCGTACAGGGTGCTCCAGACTACGGCGCTTTACAGAAGCGAGTTCTTGTCCCTGCTGGAAATGCCACCGTTTTGCCAGATGCCGTGAGCTTTCAACGAGGCAAGTTTGCTGCCAATGGCTATGTCCACGGCTTTGGCTGGATGGTACAGCATTGGTATGCAACCTGAGACGACGTACATAGCTGTGGACAAGAAAGGGTTACTTGTATGGGGTGGTGCTAGTAGTAGCGGTGGCGGCGCTGCGGTTCAGAGTGCCAAATTGATGGGTTTCCGTGTCTATGCTACTAGCAGCGAGAAGCATCATGACTAACTCAAGATGCTAGGAGCAAGCCGTGTTTTTGATTACAAACATGAGGATGTCGTAGAGGACATTATCAAGGCAGCCAAGGAAGATAGCGTAACAATCGACATCGGATATGATGCGGTTGGAGCGTTGAAATCAAGCATGAAAGTATTGAAGATATCCAAGGGGAAAGGAACAGCAAAAATGGCGTCGGCTGTGGCGTTGACGAAGGATTCTCCCAAGGTAGAATGCGTTGATGTGAAGTTTGTGTTAGCACCAGCGGACGAGAAGGAGAGAACAGAGTTCTACCACTTCGTGTTTACTGCGTGGCTGAAGGAAAGACTTGCGAAGAATGATTTTATCCCCGGACCAAAGTTACAGGTGGTTGAAGGAGGTTTGAAGGCAGCACAGAAAGGATTGGACGAGTTGAAGAATGGCGTCAGGTACGTAGATGGCACTCTCTTCCTTTACACTCTTGCTCCAGCATTGCTGTTCAATAGCGGTGCTGACTATTTGATCGTGGTAGCGGAACAAAACTCATTCTTGAAGTTCAAGGGATGAGAGGGGATCGGATAATATCTGGAATAAAAATGGCGCTACGTCGAGGTCCTGCCAATGTACTGTGCTCAACCCACCGCATTCGTAGTACTTGACTGCGTTATTCGAGTTGGGTGTTTAAATCACTCGAGCAATCCAGTGACGACGGTATCGTCTAGATAGCCACGGATATCTGAAAGAGAACACTACAAGGGCCATGAGGAATTCTAAACACTTAAAAATGCCTTTTCTCACTACCTCCTTTTCCAAATTCTTCCGCTCGACTTGCTGGTTCGTACTACCTACCTTTCAAGTGAAAGCACGCAAGATCACGCATAAGGTTATTCATAACGCAAGGTTGGTTCGATGAATAGATTCTCAAAACTGAACCATGGGATATGACATCCAACCACCCATAACACCTTCCATTGAATCTGGAAGATTGTCTGTCAGGGTGAAGTTGTAAATGTCATTTGGTGAATAGGTCCCTTCAAAACTTGGGATATTGCTCAACCCCGATAATTCCCAATCAGACAATGGAGTCCCAGATTCGCGAGAAAAGCCATTATTTAGGGCGGTGACGCCATTTTCCACAATGTTATTGGTTTGTCTGGGAGTATGCCTTTCGAACCAAGATTGGACATTTCTGATGCGCTTCTCATATCTGAAGAACACATCCTTCTCCGAGGAAGCTTGTCTCAGTGAATGAGACCGCTCAATACATTGATTGAAGACGTATGACATATCCAGAGCGTGCCGCAAACTTTGTGCGTCGGCATAGATGGGGTCTTCCTGTACAGCGAGGGAGAGTCTCGAGCTCACAAGGAGAGCGAATCCAAGGTGGATCCATTCTGTATTATTGAAAGCCAACTCCGTTCGCGAAGGGAGCGAAATATAGAAGTGTAAAAGTGTCTTCGCAGCCACGAGACCAGCGCACAACATCTTCAAGTGTAAACGTGAAGATAGAACTGGGGGCGACGATGGTCTATGGCCAGTCAAGGCAATTTGATACAGATAGAGTTCAATGGTGTGGAATTGCATCATGAGCAAATCTACATATAAATTAGCGCCATTTCACGTGTAGGAATACTACTACATACTACTTTCGGTTATCTGAAACGGTAAGCGTTCTTTAAAGATATCCAGCTCTGATTTCAACGTCATCACAGAAAGCTCGATCGTGACACCGGGATCACTTAGATCGTCGCCATGTTGGGCAAAAAATGTATCTATCTTCTGGGCTATGTGCTGTAGTTGAACAATGTAAAGCATGTACTTGTCTGTCGGCTGTAATTGCCTTGTTTCAAGGTCCCTGCAGCAGTTTTCTAGGTATGTGGAGTGCTGAAAGATGGTCATTTTCTGTAGAAAAATTGAAGTCCTGTGCTTTATGAGCATAGAATCTAGGGAATGTAATTAATTAGATGATCACTCACGATGCTGAAAGATAATAGCATCCAGCAATGGCCCTCTGTTCATCTTGGCCCCATGATGCTCTACTTGAGGTACCATTGTTGTTCATATCTTCTGCTAGTTGTTCAGGTCTAAACTTCATTGCAATCCTCTGTGACTTTGCTCTCGGTGGCTGGTTGAGCCGCAAATCAGCCACAATGCTCACAGCAAGATGAAGAATTTGAGAGTATTGGCGTGGCTGGGAATGCATGAACCTGTGTGTATGTCGTTAATATTTCTATCATTATGACCAAATTCTATTTTGACATACCACGCAAGATGAACTAAAAGGCCTTGTAGCAAGTCGAACGAAACCTCTCCCCTGAGAATCATTCGTGAACATATCTCTTTTCTCACCTCCTTGAAGATTTCTCCTTGTAGTAGGATGTTCTCGAATGATGACGCAGCAAGAATGGCAAGAAACAAAAATGGTTTCCAATATCGAAGTTCCTCTGCTGTTGTATGTGCGGCAAGGATCACAAATGGGAAGTGAGGGGTTAGGGTCCTTTTGTATATGTTCAACAGGGACTCCGCTTGTTCTAAGCTAAGCAGTCCAGAATCAATAACATCCCTCCTGGGTCCATAATGTAGTTCAGACAGAGGTTCAGCAACTTGGATACTGTCCCTTGGCAGGGTGGTTTCCACAATGCGGGGAGCTTGCGTTCCCGGGTCACTGGAGGAGCTGGAAGGCGACAGCGAGGGCCGACCAGCTGCTTGAGGCGGGGAGACTGAGTCTGTATTTGTAGACTGATGAGCTTCCAAGAGCTGGTTAAATTTTGCTTCCAGTGCCTCAATTCGCCTTGGGGTGTCAGAGAAAAAAAGCGTTGCTTATTCGAGAGCATCGTCATAACTCACAGGTCTTTTCTCGTCCCATTGTTTCTCCTCTTTGCAGGTCGGAAGACGCATTCTTTGTGTAACCTGCTGCACCTTGTACCTGGTAGTTAGTTTCACTCCATACTAGCAGTTGATCGTGCTCCATCTACCTCTCACATATATGGGAGTCATCTCGTCGCATGCACTAACGAGAAATTTAGCAAGCCCCTCAAATCATAGATTTCAAGAGGGATCTTGTACCTTAATCTTGGCTGTTGCGCAGTTTGTACACGTACGGGATATTGGTGGTGGTTGCGGTCCTTGTGATACAGTTGCCGATGTTTGGACAGAGGGTCCAACACCAGCAGATTGATGATCAGACATGGTTCAATTTGGTTGCCTCTGGGATTCCTACTCCTAACAATTGCGCATCATCTCAGCAGGTGTCGATGAAGGAGATTATTGGCCACGTCCTAGCTCGGTACATACTCCTGATGCTCGTCTGGGTACCCTATACTGGTGGAGTGGACGTCGAGCGTTGCACATACGGAAAGAGCCTTTTCACTATTGAAGGCATTCAATTGAGGCTCACAGTGCCCCGAATTAAGTTTTGTTGAGAAGGAAGAGCGTAGATAGAGAGAAGCATGTCGTCGTTCATCCCGTGAGTAAATTGGAAGGGTAGTCGGGGGGTCTTGGCAATTGTCGGTGTCAGCGTGTCAGCACTCGCCGTTGGCCACGACGACGACATGAGAATTCTAAGAAGAGGTAGAAAGATGGCTTGTTCTATTTAAGGAAGAAGAAAGAAGATAGGAAAAGAGAGAGAGAGAGAAGATATCATACGATACAATGTGACATCTATCGTGCTTACCTAGGCACATACTTTCATTTCTCTCCTTACCTTTCGTTGCTTGGTTGGTCGCGTTGGTCGCGTTGTTTTATTTCTGCTTGACAATGTGCTGGTAAAGTATATTGGTACAGTATATTGGATACAGAATGTTGATATAGTGTATGGGTATATTGATATATATCAAGGTTCCACGAAAAGAATGTTCTTCATACAATTCAGAGTTTCGGCCATTCAACCTCCTCCCCGCACCATGGATGCCTCAACCCTTACTTGTACTTTACTGTACTGTACCGTCTATATATACTTTCTGCCTGTTATTAAGGGAAAACACCAGAGCTCGTGACTGTGATTGTGATTGTGACCATGAGCCACATCAGGGCTCTCACCTCTCACCTTACTCACAACACAGTCCACACCTTAACACCCCCACTCCCACCCCAACACAGCCAGCACATCTATCCCATACGGATAAAGTGGTATCAATCATACCAACAACACCTCGGCACCTGGGCAGTCATTATCAACACCATTATCAACACCATTATCAACACCACCACCACCACCATCATCATCATCATCATCATCATCATCATCATCATCATCATCATCATCGTTATTGCTCCTGAACCTGGATTATTGCAACTACCTTCGTCCTTTCGTACTACCGCAAAGCATGTCCGACTAGTCGCGGGTCTAGAGCTTGCAAGATCTTCGTCGCCGGGCTGCTCAGGAGCTGTGGCTGAATCTGTTGCAGCGCTGGGCCAATCCGCGACGACTCGCTCATTTCAAAAACAGGGAAAGTTGGCGCGTCGTGCTAGTGCAGTGTCGCACCGTGTCGCGTTCCTCTGCAGTCCTAGCTTCTGAGCTCCTTTCAGCCTAGCTGGTCCTGCTGTAGCAGCTTTCCCATAGCTGCTCTCCTGGCCCCGCATGCCGATTTGGAACTTTGCCATGCCGGCCGTGGTAACGAGGTAAGTGGAGGGGACGCTCCGCCAGGAAAAGCTGCGAGACTGCGAGACTGCCCAGCAGCAGAGTCAGTAGCAGGTAGGTAGCATTAGTAGCAAGTAGTAGCAGTAGTAGCAGTAGTGGCAGGTAACCCAGCAAAGGGTACTTACTTTACTTTACTTGACCTTACTCCTCCGTCCCCCATTTGCCACTTAAATTGGACGAGCTCTCTGCGTGCCTCGTCTTGCCCTAAGCACCCAAGTTGGTTTTTGTTTTGTTTTTCCCCCTCACGGGTAGCAGCTGCCATTCATTATTCATTGTTTGCCAGGAGGAATCCTCTGGATTCAAACACCTCACATTTAGGTCTTTCCATTACCTCCAACTCACTTTAAGATACCCAGATCCGCACTTGCTGCACGTTGTACGAAAGGTACACCCTGCCCAGACTTCGTAGAGATGGCCCTGACCCCGACCACGGCCTTGCTTTACTCGTATCTTGATCTCACAGCTTTCGAATCGAATCTCCGAAGACTTCACCGCAGGACGAACGGAGCAATGGAACAAGAGATGATGAACAAGATCCTTTCGCCCATGCATTCCAAAAGCATACTACCACTTGTAGCACAGTCAAGGACGACCCAATAGACCAAACAGCAACGCTGCCGCTCAAGGGACTGTATGCAACACCACCTCTAAGTATCGAAGGGACTGCAAATTCTCCAGTTTCCCACGCCATCGATGCATCCACTCAGCAATCAGTAATCTCGTCTCGAATGCCAAGCTACCTAGAACATGTTCTTTCCACCCAGTCTCCCGACGATTTCTTCTCATATGCACAGAAATGCCACAGCATGGGGACTTTTCAACCAAGCCTGGTACATCTCAGTACAGAACGGAACGATACGCCACAAAATTCGGCACTGGAGGGAAGCTGTAATGATCTATTTATTGGGCCTAGCCGGCCACTTGAAGGGTACCTCCCTATTTCAAGGTTTTGTTTGCTTGCGCTCACTTCAAGCCTCTAGAAAACCACTTGCGGTCGAGCCGAAGACACTACCTGTATCAGATTCTATAGTTAAGACAAAGAAGAGTCGCAAGAGTCGCAAGAACCGCACCAAGGAAGAAGAAGCGGCTAGGCACGCAGCATTTCTCGAGCGGAATCGGAAAGCGGCCGGGAAATGCCGAATGAAGAAAAAGGACTGGGTACAGCAATTAACGGCAGATGTAGATACAGCCAGACTGAGGAATCAGGATCTGAAGGCAGAACGTTGGCAGTTAATGAATGAAGTAGCGCGGCTGCGAGGACTGATGCAGAAGCGGAAAGAAATGAGCGATGAAGAGATGATCATGGCTATAGAAGAGACAGGACAATATAATGAGGCCGCATTTACACCCGTAGTGGGTCTTGCGGAGAATACGCTGCCGGAAAACACGCTGTTTGAGCATCCTCCTGGAGAACAAGAAAGCGAAAAGGACGCCATGGATGAGATGGACCATGGGACGACGGCATACCCTACCCGGACCCTCTAGAAATGAGCCCCAGAGAGCGTGTTCCATCACTGGTATCGACTTCATCAAAGGACACATCTGAAGAATCGGAAGTACAAACACTCGACGGGAGCCAAGTTCATGATGGAGACGGAGGGAGCGAAATATACGCGACCCAGGCTATGGAAGAATAATATGGAAAATACCATTCATCCTCAAGACCTGTCATTTCTTCTAGCCTTTATTTTCTTTTCACCTTTTCTCCATGATACCCACGAAATTAAGGATGACGACCTTTTGTAATGTACATATACAAAAAAGATTCAATGTCGCCCGTACTTGTCACCTACTGACATGTTTAGAAATTAAATACAAATAAAAGGAGACCGTTCCTTGATCTTACTGTGAGAAGACTTGGCAGAAAGTAGCCACACAACAAAAGTGAATGCAAGTAAACATGCGCAGTCTTTCCTTTCAGCTCTCTTCCCCCAACACACATCTTAAACGTAGTCTTACTATTTATATAATAGGGCAGATTTCTATATTCAACCGTTCATGCTAAGTCGATAGTTATTGGTAGGCTAGACCGAAAACCTCCCTCAAAGTTACCATTAACTTAGTGTTAAGTTATGAAGGTAGTCATTGATTTTAGATCAATGTTCCAATCTTGTGAAGGCACTCTAATAGGCTCTAGACATTTAGAACCTTGACAGTCTCTAAACCCGGAAATGTATGACTTTAGACCGTGAGCCAGATGACTACCATATATGTTCATTAACACCTACGTCTCTGCAAGCTTGTATAAATCTGTAGGTTGATCCATAAAGTTGTGTTTCTATATCCAGTTGCTTCCCTCATGTATATATATATATGCAAATAAACGAGCCCCCACTAAATTACAAAGTCGGGTATTAAACACCTTTTGCGCCTAATAATACCAAGAACAGAATATACGATCTCTTACATGTACGACTTCATCCACTAGATGCCACATTCCCCCAAACCCCACTGATTTCAACGGCCAGATTGATAATAGTCCCAGCAGTCCATAAACCAATCAACCCATATCCAATCCTGCGACTCATTACCCACTTATTCATTGGTACGACGATCAGAAGTCCGACCAAGGTGATCAGGAGAGTTATTGCAGATACCAACAAAGTCCCGCTCACTTCGATCTGATAGGGTTTATACTTGTACTTCTTCCCGGGATGCCTTGCGTGGCGGTGATCGGCTTCTGTAATAGTCATGTAGAGCCCACTGATACCAATACCAAGTAAGATATTCAACATAGGCCCACCGAAACAGGCCGACAGTGCCATGACAGGGTAACCCAAACGTGCAACAGTAACATCTGCAACGAGATCTCCTAAAGAGTTGCCAACAGCAAAAATAGTAAGACCAAGTATTGCATCCGAGATCCCAAGTATAACGCCAAATGCTTTCAGGACACCCACACAACCTCGTTAGCGATAGTTGAAATCCAAGCAATGCTGACCACAAACCCAACAAAGCAGAGCAGAAACCGATATTTTGGAGGCTTCTCTGGCGTCGTCGTTAGGAGCAATATACCAAAGGCAATAAGCGATCCTAAGAGCGAATATAAAACAAGGCGAACTAGGTACTTCGCAGAATCCTGACCCTCAGCGCTATTGGCCCAGACAATAACGACGACAAATAATGGACCTGTGAATATCTGCATTGCTACAAGCCAACGATTCCAATCTCTTGTAGGTTCTGGAAGAGAGTCCTCCTCGACGTCCGTTACTGAATTTGCTTTTGGGGGCATCGGTGGAGCGTGCTGATGATGGTGAAGATTCTCGGTCGACACTGCAACGCCCGCAGAGCCATTATTGTTACCGGAATTTCTCAGTTGAGGTGACGATAATCCTGCGTGCCTATGCTCAGAAATCGAGGCACTGCGCCTGTACTGTATCCACTCAGGTTCCATAGTAGCTAGAAGTGAAGGGCTATCGGGTGGCAATAGAGGTGCTGTACTTCTTCTACGAGCTCTTGCTGAAGATTCCCTCCTGTCTTCAATCAAGTTGTGCTCTTCAAGCTCATCATCCTTGGATTCTGCTTCGACAACTGGTAAAGTGATCGCGAGAAGAAATATGCTGGGTGCAGATATGACGCTAATGAATTTATCCCAACTGCTCTTTTCCCGAAAAGTACAGAGTGTGGGAAAAAGACTTGACTTGATGACGTACGGGCTAGGCAATATGCGGTAAGGCCACCATCTTATAGGCTTCTCCTGCTCATGTTCAATACTTGTATAGATTGACTCTGAAGTCATTGTCGCATCCGGTAGTAGGAGACTTGGCACTCGAGAGCCACGGGGAGAACTTTGTGCGGATAGCGGAAGAGGAGAATCGAAATAAGGTGGAAATTGAGAAATGGGAGAAATGGTACGGTTTGTGGAGCTTTCTCTGGATGAGTTTGGAATCTGGAGTGTGGGACGAGATCGAGGGTTTGTCTTTGGCGATTCCTTGGGGGATTCAGGGGCTCGCTCCCGGGCTGTCAAGTAGTCTACACGAAGGTGATGGGCTCCTGGGAAAGTTTCTTGAGGCGGTGCGAGCGAATTCCTATTTTGGCTCTGCTGCCGCGAGTGACTTCGACCAGGGCTTGAGTCTCTCGAAGGACCAAAGGAAGGTGCTGGGGAAACTGATACCGTTGGGGATACAGCAGTATCCGTCATGGAAGCCATTCCCGGATCAGTAGCTACTGCATCATGGTAGGGTGGGAATGTAGGGGTCGCACCGACGACACCAATATCTGGAACTCTCGCCACAGCAAAGGCGGCTGGGTCAGGATATCTGGCACTCAGAGCATCATTCATTGATACAGCTCTTGCCCTAACAGGAGTTTTCGGTCTTGCATTGTCATCAAGGCCATCTGCTGGAGTGACAATCACACTCGATGCATAATCCGACGGTGCCGCTGGTTCAGACAGTGGACCATCACCATGGTTCTGATTTAATAACGCTGTTGCATCATCTGAGTATCGACGCAGATGTATCGGACGAGCGTGCGAATTTCGTGATTTCTGCAGGGACGATAAGACCGACCTAAACTCCAAAACACCAAGAAGACTGGGCCTGATCGGAGTGATTGTATTCCTGCGAAGACCCCTTGGACGTGTGACTCTCATACTACTGGCCATTTCTACGGCAAGATGCCTGCCCTCATCCCCGTCTTCGTCGCTGTCATTCCCAAGCTGGGAGCCAAACGCAGGGCTTGGCCCACGCTCCAGAGCCTCGAAGTCCTCCTCATCTCTGTACCTACGTTCTCCTGCAGGGGCATCTTCGTCGTCTTCATCTTCCTCTGTTACTTCCAATTCCTCATTTCCCGGAGCCACATAATGACCACGTGCTACAGCATCTCTCTCACGACGTTGCCGCCTTTGGCCCAAATACCAGTGCCATACTACGACAGTGACTACGTAGAATACGTAGAATCCAATCATAACACAGCATTCCCACAAGTGCAAAGAGCCGTCAGCAAGGAACATCATGCTGAAGCTGGCGGCGACAATGAAAAAACCAACATCCCTCACGAATGTCTTTTTTCCGACTTTAAACTCCCGCACCAATGCCATTGATCCCGCAACGACAGCTGTAATAAACCCAGCAGCTCCAATTAATTCACCTACTGCCAGACTCCCACTGTGCGAACTCATAGCTGCAAATGTCGAGAACACGTCAGGGCTCCCATTTCCAAAGGCTAAGAAGGTGACGCCGGCCATGCTCTCGCTCATGCCCAATATGTGTGCAATAGTCGATAAATTAATGCAGAAAAAATCACTTGCTGCTATTCCAATAGTTGAAAACAGAAGGCCAAGCCAAAGTGCAAGTATGATGAAGGCGATGGGTTGTGCTTTCTCTAAATCGCAGTAATAGAGCGAGAGGTAGGAGAATAGGCCGGCTTCTTCATCGGGACAATTGTCTCTAATGAAGGCACATTTGTCTTCGGCATGGTGGACGAGACGACACTGGACGAGAGTTAGTATTGTTTGAACCAAGTCAAATAGCAGCCTACCTCTTCGTCTCTCTTCACGAGCCGTGTAGCATCAAGCTGCGCCAACGCTCTGCGCTGTGCGATACCAAACTTGCTTCCATGGCGGTACTTTGCGCTCTGCTCTGCGACCAAACTGAGAATGGCGAATGCAGAAATTAACAATACTGTAAGATAGAAAGCTCGGAAGCTGTATTTGGACCGTTTTGCGCGGGTCGCCTTCGAGGTTGTTCGTTGCATTTCGAAAGCATGATCTTTTGACACTCATTCAGGCTTGCATGGATATCGTCATACAGTCAAAAAGACTCGTGGAGTCTAATGGTGTTGTACTGTACTGTACAACTTAAGTGACAATGCCAATCTGGTCTGGAATTAAGACGGGGTGATCGGGAGACTTGGTTCCTGCCAGCCAAGCATTTCAACGGCGTTGCTCTCTTTCGCGGTGCTTCGTCATAGAGCACTCGTTATCGATACCGGAAGTTGTTCGTAGCTTAGGTACCCGATAAGTATTCTATATATGCTCTTCTCTACTCCTTTTTCCGGCTAGTTTTGAGGAGAGAGTCATTGCAGATCTATCACGATCCTTTTAGAGTGAATCATGCAAGTCTTTCATTCAATCAAGCAGACCAAGAAACGCGAAAGGTGAGGGGCAATACTTCGTATTATCTGCAATAGGAACAACAAAGCCTCCGGACCAGTTAAATTCTTGCAGTAGTCATCGAGTCTTAATCTCAACATTGACCTTATTCCTACAGCCAAATCTGGTTGACTACATCTATAATTAAACAAATCTAGGTAAGGTCGGTAGTAATATATTGTAGGTATCTAGGCAAGGTTATGTACAGTACTTGGAGCTACGAGTATCCTCGGAAGCATATTCGCTAAGTAAAATGCTACCTGAAAGAAGCATATTACTTTACGGGCGGAAGAGATAATAACTGGGTTTGTTCAGCACACGAAAGGCTGGTGGTATAATACCTTTGGAAATTAGAGAACTCTTGTAGTCTTACTTCTTACAGGAGAATTTACCTAAGACTTATAGCGATCGTTAAAGTATGTCACGTTGGAGTATTTTGTATTGCAGAAGGCGATCGTCAGGTACTGAGTTAATAGATATTTGTAACCAAGTAAACCACACCATGGCCTTATATAGATGCAAGAATCAAAGAGGCTCACTTCGCCTCCCTCTCCCCCTCCCTTCCTCCCTCACCAAAATAAATTGCGTGAGAGAGCTATTGTTGCGATACCTTCCCGCATTGAACTTTAAAAGTTGTAACCTGCGTCGTGGCAGTGGTAATAAACCCCAAGTTAAGAAGTGACTTCGTGTAACTTGTAAAACCTCAACGCTAACTTCATCCAAATGTTGAACCCTTTTCGGTGTCATTATGTAATCTCCATCCAGGATAATGTGCAGGCAGGATGTCTAAAGCGTTAGGCATGTCAATCATGCTCACTACATAGTATAGTGAGCATATATATTCGCAGCCGTTACGTCCCTTTGATCAGCCGGGCGAATTTTATCGCCAACCACTGATTATAGCCAAATAACTGTGGCTCCTTCAACCTTTGCTCCGCCTGCAGAGAGCTGCCACGACACTGATATCGTCTAGCTTTCCTGTGACATGTTAGATCTGGGCCACCGGCCTGCATCGCCAGAAAGCTTACCTCCTTCCATTGCAAGACCTTCTTCGATCGCATGTTCCATGAATGGGCTCTCTGCAAATGGATCTTGTGCAATTGTCCTTGCAGCTTTCATAAGTTCTTCCGCCACAAACTGCATACCTCCGCCAGCACCGCCGTGTCTCTTCCCACTACCTACACCACCATCTCCGTTTTCCCATTTTCGTATGCTGCTTGTGACATTTTCAATGATTTCATGTTCCCAAAGATTATCAATAACCCCATCTGACATAGCGAGCACGACATCATTTTCTTGTATCTCGACTTTATCCACAACTGCATTGGCACTGGGAGTATCCGGACTGTTGGTACCTAACTGACGAGGACAATCAAACCAGTGCCATTGTTCCGTCGTTTTATAGACAAGTTCCTGGTGGCGGGGTCTGAGAACGAGGATCTGCGAATCGCCCAAATTTGTAACATATAATAAGGGCGTTGGCGGCGTGTTCGCATCAGCACTCTTCCGTTGGAAATGTAACTGTGCACCAGATGCAGTGGTGGTGCCTTGCCATTTATTCGGTTCAGAGGTCGCCTCTAAGGTCTGCTCATATGCTTTCTGGAGATATTCGACGGGCTTTGGTTCGTATTGCTCGCCCGGAGGTCTCGACTTGTACGCATCACGCTCTGTCTCCAACGCCCAGAAATGCAATACCAGCCTTGCCCAGAGACTGGATATATTTTCAGTACGGTTTGTAGAATGTAGAAGATCATACAAACCCTGCATGGCCGCCAGGCCTTGTCGACCATGCGCCGACGCCATCATTTGCCCCAACAAACATATCGCTGGCATACACTGCATCGTCGCCATTAGTGTACCCACGAATCAGTTCTCCATTGACGAAGGCCCTTCTATCACGACTTCGATTGTGGGTGCTTAGCGGGTCCGAGAAGGAACCAGATGGGGGAGACAAAAAGGGGGGAGGAAAGGGTCTTGGGGCTCGCTTTGCGAACAGCGCAAGACCCGTCTCGAAGTGGAAGGGCGATGAGGTCGTGTGCATCGGCGGCGCTCTCTCAGCATCCGGAGATGTTGAGGAGGCCAGTTCAGGATGACATCGTTGCTTGGTTTGGACGAGGAACCGGCGGTGCTCGGAATATCTGGCACACACAACTGGTGTTCGCAAAAGCGACCTCCTCATGCCAGCGTCGTGAAGTCAATTGAGAGGGAAAACCTAGGTGAGGGGTGGTGTAGATATTCTGACAGAGGAATCCTAGATGCTCAACAAGAACAAGGCCCGATAAGCGGTATCGCAGAGGAGTGGATACAGATATCACGTTACAGGGTGCACATAGCGGGGATATACTCCGTGGTAAGCAAGCATTGTTAGAGGTGTACGCAGGACGGAGAACGAGGCACCGTCTCCTAGGTACCGTCGACTCGTAGGAAAGGGAAGAGGTCGATGCAGTGGATCCCACGCATGTACTTCGTAATTCGTACCTACAGTACTACTTACCTAACTTACCTACCTACCTACCTAGTACCTACCTACCAATCTTCACTGCAAGGCTATGATCATCTCGCATCATCGTTTCATTGGAGGGCGGGCACGCGTAACCAAGAGGCCAAGAGACCTACACAGCCTGAGTCTACCTGAGCCTGCCTCTTCTCATGTCGCCAACCTCCTGCTTATGGTGTCCAATGATATTTATCCGCAAAGTATCCTGATGCAGTAAGCGGGCTTGTGCATCTGCAGTTTTAGGATCGACATGTGTTTTAGGAATCGATCAGACGCGAAAACTCTTGAATAATACAGTTGATGTTGCAAGCTATTTTGGTTATGACGCAGGCATACGAGTCCAACAGCCACCCTCGTGCTAGTGTGGGAGTATTGAGTGAAAGGAGAGGAAACGGGAAGTTAAAAGAATACGAGCGCATGTTCTTGTTCTAATAAATAATAAATAATAAATATAATTGTTAAGCGTCTAGAGCACTCATACTTTCCTAGCTCCCCCAGCTATTGACTACGCTGCTACCGCTACACAATAATAGTATAATTAATCCTCTCTCTCTGTGGTTCAGTGTACCAGTTGAGTTGGGCTTCTCCATCTCGCACATCGGCTTCGGTCATCAACGGCGGATCCGCTAGCCTATCGTAACGTCACCGGGCTGCGTTGCGGTTGCCTCTACTAATTTCTCTATCCATTCCTCTCAGCACTTTAAGCACATACGCTACACAACACCTCCCCATCTCCGCTGGCTCTCTCTCTATTTCCCTCAAATTCCTCACATACAATTCGACTCCCCGCGCAGACCCTCCCAACTGTCCTCAAACGACTGTCTCTCTCTCTGACACAACCCGCAATTGTGTCGCGTCGCTCCCTCATAGCACCTCGCCAACGTCTTCTTCGTATGTCGACGTGAAGAACCTCTGTCCGGATCTATCGGACTTGCCTCTCAGTTCTCTGTGTCTTCCACACTCATTACTTGTGACCTTTGGGAGGTAGGAAATCGTTCAAGATGGGGCGCAATCGAGGTAGGTGTCTCTGTGTTGGCTCTTTGAGGGTTAAAAGGAAGCCTGCTAACGAGTAATGTGTATCTCAGTACTTTCGTTCATGTCCCAATTTTCGAATCGAGATTCGAAAAGCCCGGAACCAACGACTGCACCAACCCCAATTTCCACGCGGCAACGGGCAAAAACCTTGAAAAGCGAATCTATGCAGCCGAACTACAAATCGACACCAGATGAGCCGCCTACCACACCAACCGGCCAGTCATTTCCTCCTCAAGGATTGGCGAACGATTCTCCGCAGTCACAGTACCAGGGAGGTAGAGCTCGGGCTCCTACTGCTCCATCTGGGTCGAGGCCGGTGTCTATGATACAAACTTACCAGCCGCCATTAATGGAGTTGAATCAGGATACATTGTGAGTGAACAAGGTCTCATTCGTCCCTCTGAGAACTAAAATCTTTAGACCGGAGTTGCAGCCAATTTTTACCTTCTTGAATTCGCACGCCACGCCAATAAGTTATACCAAGAAGGCTATTTTCTGAAGCTTGATGACCAGAGTGTTGCTGGGCGAGCCAATGCTGATCGAACGGTACGTGAATGTTACCAAGTGATTTCTACTTCTTTGCTTCCTCGCGAGGATGAATAATAACTGGTTATATAGTGGACCGAGTGTTTTGCTCAGTTGGTGGGGACCGTCTTGTCTTTATGGGATGCTCAAGAATTAGACGCCGCTGGACAAGATGGGGAGGTTCTCCCCAAATTCATCAATCTTACGGATGCCTCTATAAAAATGGTGAGGTCAACAACCTAATTTATAATAGGGTTAGCACTGACAATACAGATTGAATCACTTCCAACGAGGAACAATGGCGAAGCACCACTGCAAAATGTACTCAGCATTTCCACGGCTGGGAAGAATAGGTACCTCCTACATTTCAACTCCCATCACTCTCTAATACAATGGACTGCTGGCATTCGCCTTGCCATGTTCGAGCACGCAACATTACAAGAAGCTTATACAGGCGCTCTCATCGCTGGAAAGGGAAAGTTATTGAACAATATTAATATAATCATGGAGCGATCGAGGATCAAGCACGAAGACTGGGCTAGGGTCAGATTTGGAGCCGGCACACCTTGGAGGCGTTGTTGGTGCGTCATCTCACCACCTCCGGACGAAAAGGAGGTACAAAAGCTAGAAAGAGCAATGAAGAAGAAGTCTGCATATGATCGTTCGAAACCGCCTATTCTCAAAGGGAACATTAAGTTCTACGACACGAAGAAAACCAAGAAAACCCTCCCTATTGCTACAATATCCGATGCATACTCCGCATTCGCCATCTATCCGCAGTCGAAACCGCTCATAGACGCCTCCACGTTAGTCAAAGTTGAGGGCAGCATCACAATTCACTCAAATCCTGAGTCGACAACCGAAGGCTTTGTCTTTGTCATGCCAGAGGTACACCCAGCTGTCACAGGCTTTGAGATGATGCTTCGCTGGTTGTTTCCGGTGTTTGACACGTTCGGTTTGTACGGGCGCCCTGGTCGTTTAGTTGCAGACACAATCGATCCACGAAGTCTAATGTTCGCGATGCCTAAACATCGACGATATGGTTATCTAGAGATTCTAGATGTTTCCGGGCTCATTCTTGAGCCAGGTAGCAGCGGCTGGAAAGAAATTGAGTGGAGGCGAAAGATGAAGGAACTAACGGGACGGCGTATGACTGCAATTGAGAACGGAACCGGGTCAAATAGCAGATACGGCAGTAGAAGAAGTGCACGCAATAGCTTCGGGCCATCTCGGAGCCGTGTAGCTTTTGACGATGCTGCTTCAGTAAAATCATCACCGTCCATGACGTGGAACCAGACACCAGAGGTTCCGTTTTCTAGCGTTCCTCGCACCGACTCGGCCCCCCCTGGTGGCTCGGTTTTTGACACTCCCCCAAGACAAACGGGTAATATTCACCTACGATCCGTATCAGAGACACAAGGTCTCGATCGATATCAGAGCCAAAATCCTGTCAGCTATGATGGGATATATGAAGAAGGTGAACCTCCAGTACCACCGCCTCATAGCACAGGACTACCCTCAACTCGAGAGGATCCAGGATTGAGATATATGATAGCTACTACACCCGAGCGAGTCAGCTCGGAAGACGAGCAAGCTGCTAGAACAACTCCGATTCGCGAGCTACAGGAACTGCAGGTCACCACGACCCCAGAGCCTGTGGCCACCCCACCACGTTTTGCCCATGGCCCAGGCGCTTTGCCGATCTCCAAGCCTTACCATTCTCCCGAGCTCAGGAGGGCTAATAGTCGCATGTCGAATGCTACGTTATCACAATTAGCAGGGGCAGGTGGAGTAGCTTCTGCTATGCAAGCGAGCGGAAGTCGTCCAGGCACAGCCAAGTCTGGGGCTCCACAGTCGGGTGACAGTGATCAGAGAGGGGTACTACGGTCTGACGCCAATACAAGAGAAAATAATGCTGACAAAATTGGTCTCAATGAAGGCGTGGTAGTAGGAAGTAAAAGATTTTCTTTTGACGGGCCTCCGTCTCCTCCCCCGAAATCCGATATACAATCCGATAATCCTCAGCAATATCAATTTCCATTTCCGTCTTCTAGTTCAGCTACGGTCTCTCATGGACATACTCCACCAAGCATTTCCCTTGATGGACCTGGAAACACTTCATCTACATACAATTCAATTCAGGTGCCTTCAACCCTACCGCTCAGCAGCTACACAGAATGCAGGGTCATTCTGCAACCCCGTCTTCAGATTCAACACGCAGTCAAACTTCACAGCCTCCTCGTATTGACACTCGTCAAAGCATCCAACGAAAACCTCTCCCTCAAAGAAATTCCCTGAATAATATTCCGGATACGGCAACTCCTGAAACGTCGTCAAGCATTGGTAGCTTAGGTCAGCATGTCATTGATCAAGCCGCATTTGATCGTGTGGTACAACGAAAGGAAGGGCCAACTTTGCCCTTACCAAAAGAACAGGTCCGTAGACAAAACAGCAACGTCAGCAGTGTGTATGAAGAAAACACAGATACTGCGTCCACAACTTCACCAGATTATGCAAGCACAAGACAATCTATAGATACCCGAGAGTCTATTGAGAAACCAAGGGCTGGTGTTATGCGCACTGTTGGTAACCCTGAGCTCTCGTCTTCATCAGCAGGATATGGCGAAGATTCCAGCAGTTCTTCGTTGCCCACTATTGATTTTGGACCTACGATCAATTTAGCCACAGAACGACCACTAAGACAGAGCCCAACACTTGCTGGAAGGGCCAGCCCTAGTCCAAATCATCGTCCTGGATCTGCAGGCCGTGCGCCGAGTCGAAATACGATTCCGCCAGAATATGGGCACTACCGAACGGAGTCCGAGTCAAGAACTGTTCCATGGCAGCCAGGTATGAGCGCACTCGGTCCAGGACATCAACAGGCAATTACTCCAGAGCAGTTCGTTCAGCAACGCGCTGCGATAAATCCGATGTATGCACATCAACGACAACAGTCATCTGGGAATTTGCCATGGTCGAATTCACCAACTCCGCCTCTGCATCAGAAGCGCTCAAGTGAACTCATAGGGCTACATTCTCGAAATAACTCAGCAGATCTTCTAGCACGTCCACACTCGCGAGGTCCTTCAGCCACGCTTGGGCAGGCTGGTGGTACCGGCGATTTTTCCTCCCATCTCTCTGCTCGCGAGCAAGAACATGTAGCAAGAGCCACAGGCCAGCCCTTGATTAATATGGCAACTAACAATAAAAAGGGCCAACCAACTAGTGGGCTCGTAGGAGCTATCGATGCCAGAGAAAAAGAGAAGCAACAGATGAAGCAGGGTCTCACAAGCCAAACAGTTCAGAACGCAATCACTCAACGTCAACATCAACAGCAGACATTTGATTATCCGCCTGCTAGCCATCGCATGTCCCAACTGTATTATCCTCAGCCACAGTATGAACAGCATGCTCCTCCGCAATTTCCTGGTCAATCACAAAGACAGCAATCGTGGGTTTCGCCTCAGGCGAGCGTTTTCGGTCAGGGCGGGGGTTGGTCCAATCCAACATATCAAACAACACAGGAACAACAAACTGAACAGCCGCAGCATGGTCTAGGAAGAGGTAATCAAGGGTATCACGGCCACGGCTATTAGCATGCATCGGATGGCGTTTACGGGGGCATTGTGGGATTTGACATCAGAGCATATAAACTTCATCACATGGGTGGGGCCTTTATAGTAAGAATGTTCATTGGCGGAGTTTTTGACTGTATTACAAGAGCCATTGCCGGCGTCCTTAATTTCCTTCCGTTTTTGTCCCTTCACTTTTTGCACCTTGATAGATTGCATTCACGTTAAGCACACGCTCGCGATGGCGAGTACGGTGCCTCGCTTTCTAGCATATTAATCTGTGCTTCTATCTTCGTTTACATTGTGGATTCCACTTTATTGCGTAAGGAAGACGTACCAAACTGGTGTATTGTCTCCATATACTCCAGACATAAACTTCCCTGAACAATAAAATTCCTGAACAGATCGCCTTCTGGTCTGAATGTTGTCGCATTTGGCATAGTAGCTAGGATTTGGAGGTCTTGTGAGGTGTAGGGCACATCTAAATGGGGCGAGCAAGGTTCAGAAGAATGAGGACGGACAGCAGTCAGACCAATAGATCCATTTCTGTGTCTTGCAGTCCTCGACTCGCTTAACTAAAATTCGCTGTGAAGCAAGCTGCTTCGGCAATCTTGGAGTATCGCATAACTATACCTTATAGGTACAGGATTAAACAATCACTTGATCTCTTAGAATGTCCTTAGTAGGGTTCGGCTCATTCATTTATATCATATCTTAACCAGCGCCAAATACATCATATGAAAACATCTATCAATTACCCACTAGCCTATAATATGTGAGTTTCAAGCCATCACGAGCCAGGAAACATAAGTGCGAGTACAACCAGGCACAAGTGTTTTGTATATATAACTTACATTTTCTTTCGGGCGCTCGGATATACTTTTAAGTTTATTAGATGACTGGACTGCGTTGTCAGTACGAAGAACGAAGGTACAACGCATAACAACGCATGTACATTCTAATTCCAGGCTAATATCTAGTGTGAAGAAAGAGTTTATGTGGATTGTATGTGTAATACTACGGGAACTACTACCGAGTTTACGTCGATTTCAGACTGGCAAGTAAGTCAGATTTTATAGTACTTTTGCGCTGTATCATCCTAAGAGCCAAATGAGGTGAGTTTATTACAGGTCCAGTCATTTGTATCTACGCGTCACTTTTTAACCCCACCCCGAGCTTATCACCTAAAGCTCGAGACTTTTCTAATATTTTACTCGTCACATCGGTCTGTCCTCCTCGGATAAATCTTAGAAGTGGATAATATTTAGCTGGATGTGACATCTACACTCACGTGAAGGGAAAGTGACATGTCCGAAGTAAGTCAGTTATGCAAATCATATTGGATATTAAACTTAAGTAACTCAAAATTCAAAATAACAAGCTATCAGCATGCCTAGGTTTTGGGCTAGAATTACACGTTAAGGGCAACGTTGCGCAGGATATTCGCAAATTTATGCAAACGACCAAGTCACAGTCAGGCATATACAGCCTTTGAGTGTATATAGTTCATAAATACATGCTAGAGTACCAGGAGAGAAATACTTGCGTAACTTAGTCTTCTAAGCTGAACGCAGCATAACCTAATTCTTTGCAGCGTTAAATTGTGAGGAGAGACCTGTGACAGTGAAGATCAACAGGGCCTTGCGTCATACGGAACTTGTGAATACTATATAGGAAGGTCTCATTTAGCACATATTGCTTTCCATCAAGATTCCATCTTCTTCAAATCTCAATTTGCTTAAGTCACTTTGCGCACTTAGAATATCAAGATAACATCAAATTCGCTCTCGGTCTTTCTTATAGCTTCAAGATGATGGAGCAACTAGCCACCACTAGGACCATTCCAACTTCCACAAAAGTAACCGACATAACCCGAATATCAGAGTTTGAAATACTACCGGCGGAGAATTTGATTGTCAAAAAATTCGCGACTCTCGAAGCACAAATTCCCAATGCCAGCATTCTCCTTCCGGGAACGACAGACTACGAGTCGGCCGTTTTCGTACCGCTTATGTACTCCAAAGGCCATCGTATTGGTAACGTCAATCGAGGACGTTCAAGCAACTGTGGGGTTTGCGTACAAGAATGGTTATGGACTCACCGTTAAGAATGGTGCTCATTCCTTTGCTGGATATTCCCTAAATGATGGTGGGATTGTCATTGATATGGGTGGCATCAACAAAGTGCAGGTCGACGATGACAACATGACGGTTACTTTGCAGGGTGGTGCCATTTGGAAGGATGCTTACGATTTGCTTGCTGCTGGGAATACGGGTAACATAGTCATTGGAGCCCAGTGTGAGTACATCCTCAGAACACACACTGACTCTTCGAAGATATATTATGATCCGACTCCACGCTGTTGATGCATAGACCAAGGCTAATTCAGAGAAATTCTAGGCCCATGGGTTGGTGTTAGTGGCTTCATGCTTGGCGGAGGACTTAGTCCATTCTCCCGCAGCTATGGCCTGGGTATCGTTTCGCTTCTCGAAATGAGTATTGTTACCGCAGACGGACGTCTCGTAACAGTATCTTCTGCTTCAGCCGATAAGAATGAACAGGACCTGTTCTGGGCTCTCCGCGGTGGCGGTGGCAGAAACTTTGGCGTCACAGTCCAAATGAAATCCAAGGTCCATAAGTTGCGCGATCCAAACCGTAATGTCACCTGCGGCCAATTGACCTGGAGCCTTCCCGAGCAAGAAGAAGAGTTCAAGAAGATGATGCACGTTTTTAACACGACACATTGGCCCGATGAGCTCACTATCGATGGCAGCTATCACCGTAATGGCCGGAAGCTTGTCGGCCAGGTGACTGTTGCCTACAACGGAAATTTGGAAGACTGCATGAAGACTCTTGCACTAATTCTGGAATACAACCACATCGGCGACCTCAAGCCAATTCCCTGGTCACGTCTCATTTATATTTGGGGACGGCTGTATGACCGAGCAAGTGATCCAAGAGATCCTCGACTTGATGGCAGAGGCAGATAAGAAGGGACAGCAAAGTAACATCCATATTCTCTGGAATCACATTGGAGGAGCGACTTCACGCGTACCTCCAGATGCCACGGCTTTCTCCTGGCGTGATGGGGCATACGTATTGAAAGTGAAAATAGAATGGTCAAGAGTGTCCCAAGCCAAGGAGATGTACCAATTTGTTGCAAAATGCAAATCTAAATTACAGCAACATGCCATTGAAACCAAGGCATCGTATTTGAATTATATCGACAATACACTGGAGAACTGGCAGGCAGCTTATTCGGCAAGAATTACGAGAGACTGCAGGGTATTAAGACGCAATGGGATCCGACTTCATTCTGGAGGTTTGCTCAGAGTATTGAACCGAAGAAGGATGATGGAGAGATATCTTGCCTGATGGGAAGAGAGGATGTAGTGGGTGTACCAAGTAGTTGGACAAAACATGCAATTGAGGAGCCAGATAGATTGTATACTGCGAGGAGTGTAAACGAAGTTTTCATTACTAGCAAGGAGATTCGAGCGGAGTATCTAGTTAAGAAGGTATTAACTAGCTACTAATTGTTAAGTTTTATCTAAGTTCCAAAGGTAGATTATTTTCTAGAGAGCTAGAGTACTAAAAAGAAAAAAAGAAAAAAAGTAAAATAATAATAATATATATAAATTAAATAAATAAACTAGTTTAAAAGTATTAAAATTTATAATATAAGTTAATCCCCCCCTACTCCATTTAGTCTCGGGGTATAGTCACTCCCACTATACTTTTTAATAAAAAACGGGATTTTATTACTTCTAGCCCACCCCCTTACACAATCCCCTCCCCCGCTCCAACATTTATTACCCTCATCTTGCCACTACTTTGGTTTTCCTTCCACTACTTGTATTTCGTCATTTTCTTTTTATAATCTGTATCCGTTGTGGTCGCCTTGCTCTTGATACTCGGCGCTCTCCCCCGCAAAGCTGCTTAGTTCTCGGTGTATTGTCGATATAATTCTTGCCTTGGTTTCACGGATGTTGTGTAATTAGATTGCATTTTTGCAACAAATTGGTACGGCTCCTTGGCTTGGGGACACTCTTGACCATTCTATTTCACTTTCAATACGATGCCCCATCACTCAGGAGAAAGCCGTGGCATCGGAGGTTACCGTGAAGTCGCTCCCCAATGTGATTCCAGAGAATATGGATGTTACTTGCTGTCCCTTCTATCTGCCTCTGCCATCAAGTCGAGGATCTCTTGGATCATTCTCGGTCATACAGCCGTCCCCAAATATAATGAGCGTGACCAGGGAATTGGCTTGAGGTCGCGATGTGTTTATTCCAGAATTAGTGCAAGAGTCTTCTGCAGTCTTCCAAATTTCCGTTGTAGGCAACAGTCACCTGGCCGACAAGCCTTCCGCCATTCGGTGATAGCTCATCGATAGTGGCTCATCGGGCCAATGTTTGTTAAAACTGCATCATCTTCTTGAACTCTTCTTCTTGCTCGGGAGGCTCCAGGTCAATTGGCCGCAGGTGACATTACGTTTGGATCGCGCAACTTATGGACCTTGGATTTCATTTGGACTGTGACGCCAAAGTTCTGCCACCGCCACCGCGGAGAGCCCAGAACAGGTCCTGTTCATTCTTTCGGCTGAAGCAAGATACTGTTACGAGACGTCCGTCTGCGGTAACATACTCATTTCGAGAAGCGAACGATACCCGGCCATAGCTGCGGGAGAATGGACTAAGTCCTCCGCCAAGCTGAAGCCACTAAACCAACCCATGGGCTAGAATTTCTCTGAATTAGCCTTGGTCTAGCATCAAACGTGGAGTCGGATCATAATATATCTTCGAAGAGTCAGTTGTGTGTTCTGAGGATGTACTCACACTGGGCTCCAATGACATGTTACCCGTTTCCCAGCAGCAAGCAAATCGTAAGCTCCTTCCAATGGCCCCACCCGCAAAGTAACCGTCATGTTGTCATCGTCGACCTGCACTTGTTGATCCACCCATATCAATGACAATCCCACATCATTTAGGGAATACCAGCAAAGGAATGAGCACCATTCTTAACGGTGAGTCCATACATTCTTGTACGCACCCCACAGTTGCTTGAACGTCCTCGATTGACGTTACCAATACGATGGCCTTTGGAGTACATAAGCGGTACGAAAACGGCCGACTCGTAGTCTGTCGTTCCCGGAAGGAGAATGCTGGCATTGGGAATTTGTGCTTCGAGAGTCGCGAATTTTTTGACAATCAAATTCTCCGCCGGTAGTATTTCAAACTCTGATATTCGGGTTATGTCGGTTACTTTTGTGGAAGTTGGAATGGTCCTAGTGGTGGCTAGTTGCTCCATCATCTTGAAGCTATAAGAAAGACCGAGAGCGAATTTGATGTTATCTTGATATTCTAAGTGCGCAAAGTGACTTAAGCAAATTGAGATTTGAAGAAGATGGAATCTTGATGGAAAGCAATATGTGCTAAATGAGACCTTCCTATATAGTATTCACAAGTTCCGTATGACGCAAGGCCCTGTTGATCTTCACTGTCACAGGTCTCTCCTCACAATTTAACGCTGCAAAGAATTAGGTTATGCTGCGTTCAGCTTAGAAGACTAAGTTACGCAAGTATTTCTCTCCTGGTACTCTAGCATGTATTTATGAACTATATACACTCAAAGGCTGTATATGCCTGACTGTGACTTGGTCGTTTGCATAAATTTGCGAATATCCTGCGCAACGTTGCCCTTAACGTGTAATTCTAGCCCAAAACCTAGGCATGCTGATAGCTTGTTATTTTGAATTTTGAGTTACTTAAGTTTAATATCCAATATGATTTGCATAACTGACTTACTTCGGACATGTCACTTTCCCTTCACGTGAGTGTAGATGTCACATCCAGCTAAATATTATCCACTTCTAAGATTTATCCGAGGAGGACAGACCGATGTGACGAGTAAAATATTAGAAAAGTCTCGAGCTTTAGGTGATAAGCTCGGGGTTAAAAAGTGACGCGTAGATACAAATGACTGGACCTGTAATAAACTCACCTCATTTGGCTCTTAGGATGATACAGCGCAAAAGTACTATAAAATCTGACTTACTTGCCAGTCTGAAATCGACGTAAACTCGGTAGTTCCCGTAGTATTACACATACAATCCACATAAACTCTTTCTTCACACTAGATATTAGCCTGGAATTAGAATGTACATGCGTTGTTATGCGTTGTACCTTCGTTCTTCGTACTGACAACGCAGTCCAGTCATCTAATAAACTTAAAAGTATATCCGAGCGCCCGAAAGAAAATGTAAGTTATATATACAAAACACTTGTGCCTGGTTGTACTCGCACTTATGTTTCCTGGCTCGTGATGGCTTGAAACTCACATATTATAGGCTAGTGGGTAATTGATAGATGTTTTCATATGATGTATTTGCGCTGGTTAAGATATGATATAAATGAATGAGCCGAACCCTACTAAGGACATTCTAAGATCAAGTGATTGTTTACCTGTACCTATAAGGTATAGTTATGCATACTCCAAGATTGCCGAAGCACTTGCTTCACAGCAATTTTAGTTAAGCGGTGAGGACTGCAAGACACAGAAATGGATCTATTGGTCTGACTGCTGTCGTCCTCATTCTTCTGACCTTGCTCGCCCCATTTAGATGTGCCCTACACCTCACAAGACCTCCCAATCCTAGCTACTATGCCAATGCGACAACATTCAGACCAGAAGGCGATCTGTTCAGGAATTTATTGTCAGGGAAGTTTATGCTGGAGTATATTGGAGACAATAACAGTTTGGTACGTCTTCCTTACGCATAAATCGCCTAAGTAAACATGCTACTGAAAGAAGAATATTACTTTACGGGCGGCAGAGATAATAACTGGGTTGGTTCAGCACCGAAAGGGCTGGTGGTATAATACCTTGGAAATGAGGAACTCTTGTAGTTTACTTCTTACGGAGAATTTACCTAAGCTATAGCGATCGTTAAAGTATGTCAAGTGGAGATTTGTATTGCAGAAGGCGATCGTTAAGGTAACTGAGTTACTAGATATTTGTAAACCAAGTTAAACCACACAATGGCCTTATATTAGATGCAAGAATCAAAGAGGCTCACTTCGCTCCTCTCCCCTCCTTTTCCTCCCTCACCAAAATAAATTGCGCCGGGGCATGAGAGAGCTATTGTTGGATAACCTGTCCCGCATTGAACTTTAAAAGTTGTAACCTGCGTCGTGGCAGTGGTAATAAACCAAGTTAAGAAGTGACTTCGTGAACTTGTAAAAACTCAACGCTAACTTCATCCAAATGTTGGAACCTTTCGGTGTTCATGATGTAATCTCCATTCAGGATAATGTGAGGCAGATGTCTAAAGCGGTAGGCATGTAAATTCATGCTCACTACATAGTATAGTGAGTATATATTCGCAGACGTACGTCCCTTGATCAGCCGGGCGACTTTATCGCCAACCACTGATTATAGCCAAATAACTGTGGTCCTTCAACCTTTGCTCCGCCTGCAGGAGCTGCCAGACACTGCTATGTCTAGATTTCCTGTGACATGTTAGATCTGGCACCGGCATGCATCGCAGAAAGCTACCTCGTCCATTGCAAGCCTTCCTTCGATCGCATGTCCATGATGGCTCTTGCAAAATGGATCTTGTGCAATTGTCCTTGCAGCTTTCATAAGTTCTCCGCACCAACTGATACCTCCGCCAGCACCGCCGGGTCTTTCCCACTACTACACCAACCATTCCGTTTTCCCATTTGTTGCTGTGTGGACATTTTCAATGATTCATGTTCCAAAGATTATCAATAACCCCATCTGGACATAGCGAGCCACGACATGCATTATGGATAGCGACGTTATCACAATGCATGGAACTGGGAGTATCCGGACTGTGGTACCTAAACTGACGAGACAATCAAACCAGTGCAATTGTCCGTCGTTTTATAGACAGTTCCTGGTGGCGGGGTCTGAGAACGAGGATAGGCGAATCGCCAAAATTTGTAAAAACATATAATAGGGCGTTGGCGGCGTGTTAGCATCAGCACTCTTCCGTTGGAAATGTAATGTGACCAGATGCAGTGGTGGTGCCTTGCCATTTATTCGGTTCAGAGGTCGCCTCTAAGGTCGTGCCTCATATGCTTCTGGAGATATTCGACGGGCTTTGGTTCGTATTGCTCGCCCGGGAGGTCTCGACTTGTACGCATCACGCTCTGTCTCCAACGAGCACAGAAATGCAATAACAGCTGCCAGAGACTGGATATTAGTTTCAGTACGTTTGTAGAATGTAGAAGATCATACAAACCCTGCATGGCCGCCAGGCCTTGTCGACCATGCGCCGACGCCATCATTTGCCCCCAAACAAACATATCGCGGCATTACCACTGCATCGTCGCCATTAGTGTACCCACGAATCGTTCTTCATTGAAGAAGGCCCTTATATCACGACTTCGATTGTGGGTGCTTAGGGGTCCGAGAAGGAAACCAGATGGGGGAGCAAAAAGGGGAGGAAAGGGTCTTGGGGCTCGCTTGGCGAACAGCGCAAGGCCGTCTCAAGTGGAAGGGCGATGCGGTCGTGTGCATCGGCGGGCGCTCTTCAGCATCCGGAGATGTTGAGGAAGGACAGTTCAGGATGACTCGTTCTGATGGTTTGGACGAGGACCTGCCGGTGTCGGAAAATCTGGCCACACACAACTGGTGTCGCAAAAGCGAACCTCCTCATGCCAGGACGTGAAGTAATTGAGAGGGAAACCTAGGTGGGGGTGGTGAGATATTCTGCAGAGGAATCCTAGATGCTCGAACAAGAACAGGCCCGATCAGCGGTATCGCAGAGGAAGGGGGGGTTGGGATTTTTAAACAAGAATCACGTTACAGGGTGCACATAGGGGGATAACTTCCGTGGTAAGCAAGAATCTGTTAGAGGTGTACGCAGGGACGGAGAACGAGGCAACCGTCCTAGGGACCGTCGGACTGTAGGAAAGGGAAGAGGTCGATGCAGTGGATCCCACGAGTACTCGTAATTCGTACTACATACTACTTACTAACTTACTACCTACCTTACCCTAGTACTACACCAATCTTCACTGACAAGGGCTATGATAATCTAGCATCATCGTTTCATTGGAGGGCGGGCACGCGTAACCCAAGAGGCCAAGAGGAACCTAAACAGCCGAGTCTACCTAGCCTGCCTCTTTCATGTCGCCAACCTCCTGTTATGTGTCCAATCCATATTATCCGCAAAGTATCCTGTATGCAGAACGCGGGCTTGTGCATCTGAGTTTTAGGATCGACATGTGTTTTAGGAATCGATCGACGCGAAAACTCTTGAAATACAGTGATGTTGCAAGCTATTGTGTTATGGACGCAGGCATTACGGTCCAAACCAGGCCACCCTCGTGCTAGTGTGGGAGAGTATTGAGTGAGAAGGAGAGGAACGAACGGGAGTAAAGAATACGAGCGCATGTCTTGTTCTACTAAATAATAATAATAAATATAATTGTTAAGCGTGTCTACGACGCATCCATACTTTCATAGCTCCCCCAGCTATTGACAACGCTGCTACGCTACACAATATATGTATAATTAATCCATCTCTTCTGTGGTCGTTCGTGTTCAAACAGTTGAGTTGGCTTGCTCCATCTCGCACATCGGCTTCGGTCATCAACGGCGGACCGCATAGCCATCGTAACGTCACCGGTGGTGCGTGTTGCGGTGACTCTTACTAATTTCTATATCCATCCTCTCAGGCATTAAGACATACGCTACCAAACACCTCCCCCATCTGCGTGGCTCTCTCGATTCCCTCAAATTCCTCACTACAATTCGACTCCACCGCGCAGACCTCCCAATGTCCTCAAACGACTGCCTCTCTCTTGACACAACCACGCAATTGTTCGCGTCGCTCCCTCATAGCACTCGCCAACGTCTTTTCGTACTCGTCGACGTAAGAGAAACCTCTGTCCGGATTATCGGAGATGCCTCTCCAGTTCTCTGTTCTTCCACACTCATTACCTTGTGACCCTTTGGGAGTAGGAAATCGTTCAAGCACGGGGGCGCAATCGAGGTAGGTGTCTCTGTGTGGATTCTTTGAGGGTTAAAGAAGCCTGCTAACGGAGTAATGTGTATATCAGTGTACTTCGTTCATGTCCCAATTTCGATCGAGATTCGAAAAGCGGAACAACGACTGGCACCAAACCCAATTTCCACGCGGCAACGGGCAAAAAACTTGAAAAGCGAATCTATGCAGCCCCCCGAACTACAAATCGACACCAGATGAGCCGCTACCACACAACCGGCCAGTTCATTTCCGTCAAAGGATGTGCGAACGATTACCGAGTCACAGTACCAGGGAGGTAGAAGTCGGGCCCTACTGACCCATCTTGGTCGAGGGCCGGTTGTCTCATGATACAAACTTACCAGCGCATTAATGGAGTTGAATAGGATACATTGTGAGTTGAAAGGTATAATTCGTCCCTTGGAGAACTAAAATCTTTAGACCGGAGTTGCAGCCAATTTTTACACTTCTTTGCATTCGCACGCCAATCAAAGTTTACCCAGAAAGGCTATGTGTCTGAAGCTTGAGGAACCAGAGTGTTGCGGGCGAGCCCAATTGATAGAAACGGTACCGGAATGTACCAAGTGATTTCTACTTCTTTGCTTCCTCGCGGGATGGAATAATAACTGGTTTATAGTGGACGAGTGTTTTGCTCAGTTGGGGGGACCGTCTTGTCTTTATGGGATGCTCAGAATTAGACGCCGTGGATCAGATGGGGAGGTTTCTCCCCAATTCATCAATCTTACGGATGCCCTATAAAAATGGTTGAGGTCAAACAACTAATTTATAATAGGGTTAGAACGGACAATACAGATTGAATCACTTCCAACAGGGAACAATGGCAGAGCACCCACTGCAAAAATTAGACTCAGCATTTCCACGGCTGGGAAGAAAAGGTACTCTACATTTTCAAACTCCATCACTCTAAACACAATGACGTGGCATTCGGCTTGCCAGGTTCGGCACGCAAACATTACAAGAAGCTTATACAGGCGCTCTCATCCGCTGGACTAGGAAGGGAAAGTTATTGAAACAATATTAATATAATCATGGAGCGACGAGGATCAAGCACGAGGACTGGGCTAGGGTCAGATTGGAGACGGCAAACCTGGGAGGCGTGTTGGTGGCGTCACTCACCCTCGGACGAAAAAGGAGGTACAAAAGCTAGAAAGAGCAATGAAGAAGAAGTCGCATATGGATGTCGAAACCGCCTATCTCTCAAAGGGAAATTAAGTCACGACACGAAGAAAAACACAAGAAAACCCTCCCTATATACACAATCCGAGTGCATAACTCCGCATTCGCCATCTATTCGCAGTCGAAACCGCTATTAGACGCCTCCACGTTAGTCAAATTGAGGGCAGCATCAATCAATACACTCAAATCCTGAGTCGACAACCGAGGCTTGTCTTGTCATGCCAGAGGTACACCCAGCTGTCACAGGTCTTAGATGACTGCTTCGCTGGTTTTTCCGTGTTTGACACGTGGTTTGTACGGCGCCCTGGTCGTTAGTTGCAGACACAATCGATCCACGAAGTCTAATGTTCGCGATGCCTAAACATCGACGATATGGGTTATCTAGGAGATTCTAGATGTTTACGGGTCATTCTTGAGCCAGGTAGCAGCGGTCGGAAAGAAAATTGATGGAGGCGAAGATGAAGGAACTAACGGGACGGCGTATGACTGCAATTGAGAACGGAACCGGGTCAAATACGCAGATACGGCAGTATAGAAGAAGTGCAAGCAATAGTCGGGCCATCTCCGACTCAGTGTAGCTTTGACGATGTGCTTCAGTAAAAATCATCACCGTTCCATGCGTGGAACCAGAACCAGAGGTTCCGTTTCTAGCGTTCCTGCACGCTGGCCCGCCCCCTGGTGGTCGGTTTTTGACATCACCCAAGACAAACGGGTAATATTCACCTCACGATCGTATCGAGACCACAAGGTCTCGATCGATATCAGAGGCCAAAAATCCTGTCGCTATGATGGGCTATATGAAGGAAGGTGAACCTCAGTACCCGCACATAGAACAGGGACACCATCAACTCGAGAGGATCCAGGATTGAGATATATGGAAGTACTACACCGAGCGAGTCAGTCGGAAGACGAGCAAGTGCTAGAACAACTCCGATTCGCGAGCTACAGGAACTGCAGGTCACCAACGACCACAGAGCCTGTGCACCACCACCACGTTTTGCCCATGGCCCAGGCCGCTTTGCCGATCTCCAAGCCGTTACCATTCCCGAGCACAGGAGGGCTAATAGTCGCATTGCGAATTGCACGTTATCACAATAGCAGGGCAGGTGGAGTAGCTCTATGCTTATGCAAGGAGCGGAGTCGTCCAGCACAGCCACAGTATGGGGCTCCACAGTCGGGGACAGTGATCAGACGAGGGGGTACACGGTCGACGCCAATACAAGAGAAATAGAACTAAATGTGACAAAATGGTTCCTCAATGAAGCGTCTTGTAGTAGGAAGTTAACAGATTTTCTTTTGGACGGGGCCTTCCGGTCTCTCCCCCGAAATCCGATATACAATACGATAATCTCAGCAATATAATTCCATTCCGTCTTCTAGTTTCAGCTACGGTCTCTTCATTGGACATACTCCACCAAGCCATTTCCCTTGATGGACCTGGAAACACTTCATATACATTACAATTACAGGTGCCTTGCAACCCTACCGCCACCCTCTCAGAGCTTACACAGAATGCAGGGTCATTATGCAAACCCAGCTTCGATTCACACGCAGTAAACTTCACCAGCCTCCTCGTAGACACTCGTCAAAGCATCCAACGAAAAACCTCTCCACAAGAAATTTCCTGAATAATATTCGGATACGGCAACTCCTGAAAACGTCGTCAAGAGTGGTAGCTTAGGTCAGCAGGTAATTGATCAAGCCGCATTTGATGTGTGGTAAAACGAAAAGGAAGGGCCACTTTGCCCTTACACAAAAGAACAGGTCCGTAGGACAAAACAGCAAAACTTCAACAGTGTGTATGAAAGAAAAACACACGAACTGCGTCCACAATCTTTCACCAGAGTATGCAAGCACAAGACAATCTATAGATACCGAGAGTCTATTGAGAAACCAAGGGCTGGTGTTATGCGCACTGTTGGTAACCATGAGAACTCTCGTCTTCTCAGAGGATATGGCGAAGATTCAGAGTTTCGTGGCCACTATTGATTTTGGACGACGAGCAATTTAAGCCAAGAACGACCACTAAGGCAGAGCCCAACATTGTGGAAGGGCCAGCCTAGTCCAATCATCGTCCTGGATCTGCAGGCCGTGGCGCCGATCGAAATACGATTACGCAGAATATGGGCACTACCGAAGGAGTCCGTCCAAGAACTGTTGCCATGGCAGCAGGTATGAGGCAATCGTCCAGACATCAACAGGCATACTCCAGAGCAGTTCGTTCAGCAACCCCGCGCTGCGATAAAAATCCGAGGTATGCACATCAACCGACAACAGTCATATGGGAATTTGCATGGTCGAATTCACCCAAACTCCGCCTCGCATCAAGAAGGCTCAGTGAACTCATAGGGCTTGACATTCTCCGAAATAATCAGAGATCTTATAGCACGTCCACACTCGCGAGTCCTATCAGCCACGCTTGGGCAGGTGGTGGTACCGGCTGATTTTTTCACTCCATTCTCTGGCTCGCGAGCAAAGAACATTTGGCAAAGCGCACAGCCACCCTGATTAATATGGCAACTAACAATAAAAAGGGGGCCAACCAACTAGTGGGCTCGTTAGGAAGCTAGCGATGCCAGAGAAAAAGAGAAAGGAACAGGATTGAAAGCAGGGTCTCACAAGCCAAACAGTTCAGAACGCATCACTCAACGTCAACATCAACAGCAGGACATTGATTATCCGCCTGATAGCCATCGCATGTCCCAACTGTAATTATCCTCAGACCACAGTAGACAGCATGCTCTCCTCCGCAATTTCTGGTCAATCACAAAGCAGCATCGGTGGGTTCGCTGCCTCAGGCGAGCGTTTTCGGTCAGGCGGGGGTTGGGTTGGTCCAATCAAACAATCAAACCAAACACAGGACAACAAACTGCACAGCCGCAGCATGGTCTAGGAAGAGGTAATCAAGGGTATCACGGCACGGACTATTAGCATGCATCGGATGGCGTTTACGGGGGCATTGTGGGATTTGACATCAGAGCATATAAAATTCATCCCAAGGATGGGGGGGCCTTCTATAGTAAGCAAGCTGCTTCAGGATGGACGGAAGGTGTGAATGAAGTGTGAAAGGAAGAGGTGAAGGGGTGGGCTTAATTCCTCATTTCCGTGGCCACTTTGCGATAGATTGATTCACGTTAAGCACCGCTCGCGAGGGAGTTACGGTGCCTCGCTTTCTAGCATATTTAATCTGTGCTTCTATCTTAGTGACAGTGTGGGATT